>JBBDHG010000166.1:1197500-1747500 GCA_037951165.1 Lophius americanus | reverse complement strand
TATTTTATCACATGATGGTGCAAATGTTTATGAAATAAAATAAGGAATTTTACAAGCTAAGCTAACTAATAACTCAGAATTTGGGTTAGATTATTATCCAACTTTTTGTTATAACTCAATAACAGTCTTTTTTTTTTTAAGAGGGCAGAAGTGATAAAAGTGATGAATTGCCATTTGATTTGACTCAAAAGTTTTTGAGATATAATGAACAAAATTGCCATTTATTATTTAAGCGACGTAGCCTTGAGATCGGAAGTAAAAAAAAAAAAGAAAAGAGAAAAGGACAAAAACTAAAGGTGATAAAAATGCAAGGGAACTGAAACAATTGAGTGAATAATTATCATTTGATTTGATGATTCTAAAAGCAATTATAGCATTTATCTGTTACAGCCCGCAATTTTTGTTGCCACAACAGAAAAAAAAGGGGCAATTTTGGTTATTTCAAAATGAACTTTTTTTCCACGTTTTTAGAGTTTTTGGTTTTTACAGTTTACAGTTTTTGGCTTACATGTTGGATCAAAGCAATAACCCGAGCAATAATCATCTCGTGATTGGAATTCTTCTCTGGCCCTCAAGTTTGAAAATCCACCTTTAAATCGTCTCCTTACACAAGTTTATCTCAAATAACTAAGGAAATAAGAGAGAGAAAAAAATGAAAGCAGACACTTGCTGCTGGACTCTGCTGGCAGGCTTGAGCTTCATAGAAGCTTCCGGGCTTCACCAGCAGCGGCTCAACATATTAAAACAAGCAGACCTGCAAGTTTCAGAACCAACATTCAAGAAAAAGTCAAAACTCGGTCTCATACGGCTCCTGGAGCAAAAAATGGAATAAAAAGGGACGAGGGGGGAACAACCTTTCTTTCCTCGCCGCCGTTCCCTTTAATGAAGGCACAAAATACGTGCAGCGTTTATTAATCGGGAGATTTGGTCTCCATCAAGGAAACGGAACATTCCGACGGCTAATCAATACAGAGATGCGGACATATTTTTTAAATGGGCAAAAAAAGGAAGAGGGCGAGGGTTCAGGGCCGCGGCGTCGGGCTCCTGCTTAGCTGTGTGTCTGCAATTTTTCCCCCGGCTGCTGAATAAACTCTGCCATGAGTGTCATTACCAGCCGGAAGGCCGGAGGGAGCGTGCCGGGGTCGGCTCTGCAGGCCAAATGAAGAGTGATTCAAGGTGAGGACAGGTTGATGAATTCAGTAGCTGTGCGGCAAGTAAATAAGTTCTATTCCGTTTACTGCTGACTCTGCTGGAAAGAACGACTTATTTTATTCTGACTCAATTCATTTGGACAGAATTTATCTGCAAGTCTCAAGAGACGTTTGTGGAGGCAGTCGACCCACATCCGGAATCCCCTTTAACTTTATTTATCCGTTTCTCTGATTCACTTTTAAAGCCAATATTTTCATAATTTGGTGTCTTCAATTTTCAAGCAGTGGTCCGATTCAGTCCAAGTTTGGTGCATATGGACCGACTTGAGGAGATTTACTCTAATAGTTCGTATTTAACTCACTAGGGGGAGCATTCCTATTTTTTTTTTATAATTTTTTTTTTTTTTTTTACAAATAACACTGTTTTTCTTGATATAACTTCCAAACCACTGATCCAAATTTAGTCCAAATTTGATGCAGATGGGCCGACATGATGAGGTCTATCTATTATACATCGTGTTTAACTCTAATAGTTCATATTTTACTCACTAGGAGGAGCTTTCTTTTAATTTCATTTAATTTAATTTAATTTTTTTTACAAATAACACTGTTTTTCTTGACATTCCCAAACCACTGGTTCGATTTAGTCCAAATTGAATGTAGATGGGCCGCCTTGAGGAGGTCTATTTATTATACATTGTGTTTAACTCTAATAGTTCATATTTTACTCACTAGAGGGAGCTTTTTCTTCTTTTATTTTCTTTCCTTTTTTTTTTTTTTACAAATAACACTATTTTTCTTTACATTACTTCCAAACCACTGGTTCAATTTAGTCCAAAGATTTCAGATTTCACAGTAATAGTTCATACTATTAGAGTAAACAAACTACTATTACAAAAAAATACTGTGGCCATAATGTCACATTTAATTTTGAGGAGTTCATTTAGGAGGTTTGCTTGTATATTTATATCCCTGTTTTTGTCTTCTACAGATTCCGGTTCCTGCACTTTCCCTCTGTTAGTGCAGTCATCACTTCCTCCTTCCATATTTGTCCATCTCTGTTTGTTTTTAGGGTCTTTTCCCCGTTAATTATCCTCCTGTGTGATGAGCTATCATGATCACTTGTATTCTCTCGCCACATGTGTCTCGTTGTCTCGTTATTCCGTCCACTGAGTCCCCGCTCCTCTTCCCCCATGTGTTCATGTGGCAGTTTGTTGATTTTATTTCCGTGTCACACGTCGCGGCTACCTCGCCGTTCTTTCCCCAGCGTATTCTTTCTTTTTATTTCCCCAGTAGTTTTCGCTCCTGCCATCTGCCTTTTGTTTTGTTTTTTGCTTCGATCCACCGCTCCCGTGGTTTTGACCTTTTGACCCGTTTTTTTTGGACACTGTTTTTGGATTCTAAATACCTGCCCTGCCTCTGAGTCGTGTCGGGTCCAAACTCTGGGTTCTGCTCAACCCCTTTGATGTTCTGCTCAACTGTTTCTGTCGAGAACATTTTGCGTCACTGTTTCTTCTTCAAAATAATAATAAAAATAATAATAATAATAATAATAATAATAATAAATTTAATTTATAACGCACTTTACATTTGGATAAATCTCAAAGTGCTACAATGTAAAAGCAGATAAAAGCATCAATAAAAAAAAATATAATAATAACTATATAAAAACTTGACCAAAAAGCAGCAATGTTAATTAAAGTTATAGTTCTGCTAAAAAGGAAAGTTTTAAGTCCTTTTTTAAATGTGTCCGTTGTCTGTGGAGCCCTCAGATGGTCAGGGAGGGCATTCCACAGACGAGGGGCAGCAGAACAGAAGCACCCATAGTGCTGGAATGGAAAATGAAAATGAAAATGGATTGAACCTGTTCAATCCTGGGTCAAAATTTTGACCAAAGGGTCAAAGGGCCCACTGAGGAGGTGGCATTAACCATAGCTATAAAAAAAATAAAAAAATCTTGGTGAGGACATTCAGGGCTTAAAGGTGCAGTCTGTAAAATTTGGTGGCAACTAATCAAGTAAAAAAATAAAATGTATTTATATGGTGTCGAATCACAACATATTTTATTTCAAGGCATTTCCTGAAAAGAGCAGGTTTAAACTGTCGTCTTAAGTTTGGTTCTAGATGAATACCACTCACCGGCGGTGGCCTCCAAGTGTCGCGATGATGTCATCCACCATCCTGTCAAGTGATGAGGCTCATTTACATAAAAAATATTTTGAAATTATATTTATTTATTCAGTAAAATCAAAATTCAAAGCCTCGATTTGTCATATTATTTTTTGTTCTGTATTCTGGCAACTTTAAAAACAACGGAAACGCCCGTTAAAGAATGAAAGCATGCACTGTAAAAAGAGGTTTTCGGTCACTGGTAACACATAATTAAATAAAGTATTATCGAGTCAAAAAATTTAGTTCAGAAGTTTTTCAGTTTCAGGGATTTGAAGAATTTCCAAAGCTGGAATTAAATTTTTTTTTGTTTATAGTCATCTAATTATACACTAATAGAAACACAATTATGAATATTATATTCCATTTATTCAAAGAGTTACCCCCAAATTATACACACTACACCTTTAAAATCATCAAAAAATAAAATCTCTATCTATGTCGGAGAGTGTTTAATACAGCCCCTGGAAAACTATGTCATAGTCGATGTATATTAATAAAATGCAGCTTATTTAACGATGTGTTTTGATGAATATTTCATGTATTGATCCCAATTATAAACCATGAAGCTCATCACTGAACTGGATCCGCAGGGATCCTTTGAGAGGCCTCAGGGACACGTATTGGGCCCGTTTTTAATCTGGCCCTAAATGTAAACACATTAACTCTTTCCACATGGCGTCCTCATTATCCAACCTCCCACAGAGGCTGTTTGCAGCGCCTGACGAAGTGCGGCGAGTACATTTTCTACCCGCCTGCCAACACGGCCGCAAACAACAGAGGACGAGACGAAGGTGGTTTCTGTCATCCCCTCAGAAATTACCAGGTGATTGACCGTAAACAAGGAAAGTCTAATTCAAATTGTGTTTACACTAGGCATAATCAATCTGAGGCTAGTTCCCGTGTGGTGTGTGCGTCGTCGCCTTCTGAGCCGCAGAACGTTTTATGGGTTGTGTTCAGCTCCGTGTGATTTCAAGCTCCGGGGATCTTTGAGTGGCGGAAGCGAAATCCCAACATGGTGCAGGAAGAGTGTCAGGATTGTAGGCTGAGCTTAGATTTTGATTAGGTACAATTCTTATACATCGTAAATTATACACATCGGTTCTACCCGGGTTAATTTGCGACCCGACCAGGAAGATGCCGGAGGCTGGGGTTTAATTTTATTCTTTTATTCTGCAGATAAAGAGATAAAGGCCTCCAGGTTCAGTTTGAGTGTATTTGCCTCACAACGAGGTGGAAAAATAATAAGCGCCCGGCCCATTAGCTTAATGCTAATACATAATGGGAATTGCCATATACATGCTAACAGAATTAGCATTGGCGGCACATCCATATATAATAATGAATTATTTGACTCGACATACATTTTTCAATTAAACTCGTGTGTGTTTGTTAATGAGACGCTGCTTTTTTAATGATGAAGAAAGCCGAACTACGGAGGCCCTGAAGTCCATTGAGAAAAAAAAAAGATAGTGGGCACAAAATTCTATTTGCTATTCTATTTGCGTAAGATAAACATCTTGAGTGTTTATTAATTCACAAATGAAAATGTATTTTGATTATTTAAATAGTTATTTATTTGTTTTTATTTATTCCTGTTGAAGAAAGATATTTAGAGGGATTATTTGTTAACAAACGGTCGTTTTATGTCGTTATTTATGTCTAACCGCTACGCCGCCACGCTGCCGTCCTTCTACATTCTTTTGTCCAAACACAAAAAACACCTTATTTGAACTTAGTGCTTTAAAACAGAATCTATAATACATCACTACCTTAAGCACTTTCACTTGAAAGTTGCGGTTTGATGGTGCGCTCAAGTTTTATGTATGCGGATGTTTAATTTACTCGTTACTAGCCAATTCATCCCACGCTGGATTTGACTTGCTGATCATCATTTAAGTCTTGGAGCAGATAGACTCCAGCAAACCAAAGGAGGAGCTGATATTTTCTCCCGGCTCCTCTCATCCCGTCCTCTTCGAGAACAAGTACACGTAGCCCGGCAGCGCTAACATCAATTTCTAGCTTACAGTGAAGAGGAGCATGGATTTTTCTTCTTTTTTTTTTTTTCATAGCCTTCTGGGATGCCTCCCTAATCAAATTCAGGCAAGTGCAAGGGAACCTGAGCAGTGCCGGCATGGCAACACGTATATAAAGCAAATCAGAGTTTATGACGATGGCTGCTGTATTATTCCCCTGATGAGGTCCGGGGTCTAAATGGTGCTTGTCAGGCGGCTCGGAGCCACTTATCGGAGTTACTGCCGGAGAGGCCGATGTGCTTCTAGTTGCGTTGGGCGGTAATGGTGAGGGGGGCATCATTTTGGAGTAAGTGTGGTGTTTACTATTTATGAAGCCCCTTTCCTATACGCGGGCGTAATGAATGTTTAATATCCGTTTAAGTCACGTCTTTAACGATGCCCGGCCCTTGAACGCTGATCGGAGTGGATCAGTGGTACCGAAGAATGGAAAGTCACGATAGCGGGGAAACATTCAGCACTTTGCCGTTTAGCGGCTTTTAACGCTTCGCCAACATGTGGACTTGAAGTGACGGTTTACTTGGGGTCCGGTGGGGGATTAGAACTGTTGGTCGGGGTCCCAAATTCGTCTGCGGTCCATTATGAAATCTTAGATGGATCAGTAAATTGGCTCCTGAGCTCTGGGTTAAAGAGGTCGTCCTGTTTTTTCTCAGCCTGAAGGAGCATTTACGGAAACGATTTAAAACGTCGGTACACAACTAAGAAAATGGCGAGAAATTACTCAACGGTAATATTTACGACAAAAAGGTCAAATATTGGCATTTCCGGGTTTCAACCAACAAGATATAAATAAATACATATAAATAATAATTAATATAATCAAGACCATTTCTCTTTTCCATAACCAAAACAGAATCTTAGGGGAATTATTTGATTTTCCGTTTCTATTCTACAAAATCCCACGTAAATATGTTTTTAAATACAAGGGGATGCCTTGGAGACGAGTTACAGCTAGTATCCGGTGAAAACGTTTTTTTTCTTCTTTTCTTTTTATCTGGTATATGCGAGATAAACTCTTTTGTTGTCGTCTCCGTTCCCAACACCCAGACAAACTCTTATTACATCCCCGAAAAGTCGGGAATATAATAGAATCGTCATCGTTGCCAAATCCGATCTTTCATGTTAAGTCGGTAACTCAAAAAACATTTCATGGATCTTTTTCAAATTTTATACCCATAAAGACCTTCCGAAGTCCGAAAAAGAACTGGAATGAATTTGGGAAAGTTAAGTTTTATATTTCCGCCACTAGGGAGAGTTTTATCTACAAAAGCTGTTGCACTAACATTTCTCAACCATCAGTCGTATTTAGTCCAAAATTGATGGATGGATGGACGGATGGATGGACGGATAGATGGATGGATGGATGGATGGATGGATGGATGGATGGATGGATGGATGGATGGATAGATTTTTTGTTTTTCCAATATCTGTTTCTTAAATAAAAAATAGATTTCCCAAAAATGACACAAGACCTTAATAAGAATACCAGCGCCGGCCTTGAGCGCCTCATTCGCGCCTGGATCGATCGAACCCCTTCTCTGAACTCGTGGGCTGAGAAGGCGCCATCTCTCCTAATGGAGAGGGATCACTCCAGAACCGGCAGGCGTCCGTGACCCATTGAGTGGATTTTAGTGGGTTCCTGCTCCTCCAGGTCGGCTTGAGAAAAATTCAGCTAGAGAAGGAGAAGGAGAGCGAGCTAGCGCATCACCCGGCGAAATTCGACACACCGGCCCTTTAATTAAACCCAATAATTACCTTTCTGAGACGGAGAGGTACGGCCTGAGCTTTCAGTGTAATTATATACGGCAGCAGCCAACACAACCAGCGGAACGTGATAGAACTCCCCTCTGATCAGAATACCTCTGTGAGCCGTCTGGTTCTGCACTTATTTAAGCATTTCTATCATCGCCGCTTAAACGTTGTTTAAACCGTAGTTACGGTGGGAAGACTCTTAAAGGTTTCAGAGCTCAGCAAAATAACAACTATCTGGGGGTCACCCCGCAGACAAAATACACCTTAAACTGGAATTATGTGGATCATTTACCATTCTGTTATATGTTGAGTTGGCATTCCCTGGTAGGGGATATAGAAAATGAATTATTGTGCTAACATGCAGACCACCCACAAACCCCCTTACAGGAAATTGAAACACAAACGCAATCAAAGTCTCCTCATACTACAAGAAAAAGCCTTTGAAGAGCTGATGGTCCCGAGGACAACACTTAGCTATGCACCGTTTCGTAAAGCAGCCCGAGCCGCGCTCTGAGAGGGCGTCAGCCCCCCACTTTTATTGACTGTACTTTAAACTAGACCTACGCTGTTGTCCCCCTGTGATAGAGTTCTACACCTTATGTAGGGGTACATCCCCCAAAATGCCCCAATCCCCTGTGTTGTACAAGAAATCCCGCCAGTTTGACTCAACTGAAATGCCCTAAGAACAGTGTTTTCATTAGAAAAAAAAAAAAAAGCTCCCCTAGTGGGTAAAATATGAACAACTAGGGTAAAATATGATATTTACAAGACAGATCTCATTGAGTCGATTCATATGCAGCTAATTTCGACTTCAATCTGAAAAAAGGTGAGGAAGTTGTGTCGATAAAACAATGTTTTTCATAAAAAGGGTCCCCCTAGTGGGTAAAATATGAACTGCTAAAGTAAATCACAGCGTATACAGATGAGATCTCCTCGAGTTGATCCATTTGCACCAAATTTGGACTAAACTGGAGAAACGGTTGCGATAACTCTCCCCTTAGCGTCAGAAATATATAACCGACTTTTCCCAAAATCATTTCAGTTCTTCCTCACACTTTCTTCTATGTCGGTATAAAACTTGAAAATGATCCTTGAAATTCTTAATGATTTATCGCGGTTAACACAAATGATCAGCGATGGACATCCCCTACTTTTTCGGGAATAGAACTATATTGAAAATTCTTAACAACTCCTCCAGAAGAATGTAACGTTTATTATAGTTTTAACCGTCAAACGGAAACAGTCGAGGCTCACCTGTGTAACGTAGCAGCGTTATGTGAGTGCATTTACAATATTTGCAGTAAGTATGCTGGGAAAATGATCCTCCCTGTGGCACAATAAGCCAAAGAGCAGCTTTAACTCAAGGTAAGTATGCAGCAGTTCCCGGTTAAAAAAAAACTGAAAGGTCAGCTTTATCATTGAGTGGGGAAAAGGACTCCGAAGACTCGTACGCGGCGCGCCGCGGCGCCAACGTGACCCAGATGTCGCAGGAAAAATTAATGATCTAATATGGCATTACAGTAGTGTGCAAATATAGACGGTCCACATGAAGGTAAAATTAGGCGTTAGGAACAGGAAGAGGACAGGAAATGAATCTCTTCTGATCTTAAAGTGTAGCTTTTTGTGTAACTTGATCATAAGTATGGCTTTTTTGCAGCTTTTCCCCTTGTGGCTCATGCGTGTTCATACATCCCCAGACTCATTAGCTGTGATTGATGATTGGTTATTAGTTAAGACGCATTTGGAGAAAAAATAACGCAGCGACGCCAAACGCATCATTCTAACCGAAAGCCTGAGAATCTACAAACGCACAAAACCCACAGTATCTCTTTTAATATGCACAAAAGAAGAGCATGGTGAATTTGTGAGCCGAGGCTTATTACAGTCCGGTGAAAACACAGAAGGAGGTCTTTCCTCTACTTTCCTACGTGATGTCTTTTTTTTTTTTTTGTTGAAAGTGTAATTAGTTTTCGGACCGACCTGACACTGATGTGCTTTTAAGTAAAGGTCAGCACTAAAGAGCAACGAGTGATTACTGTGTATATTACAGCATCAATAAAAGATCTGAGGGGATGACCTTCATCCTCAGTGTAAGTATAGCCCGAACCTTTATTAAGGATTTATAAATGCTTCATAATTAGGTTATTAAGTAGGATTCAAACACTTATTAGGTTATTAATTGTCATTTAGGGACACATTTTTTTAAATTCTCTCTCACTAATCAGCGTGGGTTCACTATTTGGCAATTCTTATATCGAGGCTATGCAGTACATGTAAATGTGTGTGCTCATTATTTGGCAAGCGACATGTCAGAGATGAGATGACATAAGGGGAAATTACAGGCTGCACCTCAGGACTTCTATCGGCCATTAATAAGACAAACTTGAGTAATTAATAGTTCTGAGGGAACAGCCCGGAAATGAGTTCTTTTTTGTGGAATTAATGATTTCTTCTAGGAGTTTTGTTACATGCACAGAAATATCATTCTCCTTGTTACCGTTATCAGTTAGTTATTAATGAGAAAGGATGGTGGCTTTCTTCAGGGTTTACGTTCAGCTTTTGAAGAAACATCAAACCGGACACCCGACTGAATTCTGCAGTTTCAGCTATAATCTGATCATAGTTGTAAGTCTGCAACATTATTATTATATAACCAGCAGTATCACTGGCTTATTATCACAGTAGCAAGTTTTACGTTAGCTTTAAATATCTAAGTATTCTGGATAAACATGTCCAGAATTATCATGTTCTGATGTGCCATAGATCTTTGACGTGATTGTAGTTCTTCTTCTTCTTCTTCTTCTTCCTCTTCCTTCAGCTGTTCCCTTTAGGGGTCACAACAGTGGATCATCTGCATTGCACCAACCAACTGCATGTCCTCCCTCACCACATCCAGACACCTCCTCTTTGCTCTTCCCCCTGTTTCCCTTGCCTGACATCTCCATCTCCAGCCCTCCTCCTCACTCCAAGAGAACATCTGAACGTATTTCTGCTCTGCCTCTTGTCTTCTGGTCTGAGCCACCGTCTCTAAACCATCCAGCATAGCGGCTCTAACTACCGTCTTGTGAGCCGTTCCCTTCACTCCTGCTGCCACTGTTCTGTCACAGATAACTCCCGGCACTCTTCTAGTAAATGCATGAATAGCATGAGCAGATCGTCATCATCGAATATATTTTAACATACCTTGCGCCACATTAAGACAGATTACGGCCACATGGAACATTTATTTATAAGAATTGACTATAAGGAGAATAAGTTTTTAGTATTATGAGAAAAAGTCAACAATTTACAGAAAAAAGTTGCAATTTTCTAAAAAAACAACAATCTTATAAAAGCCTATTACAAGAAAAGGCTATCTAACTGCCCCCCCCCCCCCCCCCCCCCGCCTTTTTTTTTCTCTCGTGATATTAAAACCTTTACATTATCAACTCAAAAGTTTTTTTTTTTTTTTTTAAATCTAATTCATCCTTCAGCTCCCCACCTCGTAAAAAAAAAAAAGCAATTCAAAAACTTTTTTCGAAAAACATTTGGAGCTTTTTGAGAAATTGTAGGAAATGAAATGGCCTGTTACACACACACACACACACACACACACACACACACACACACACACACACACATACACACACGCACACATACACTCACACAGACACACACACACATATATTCAATCAGGGGTGGCAGAGGCCGAACAAAGTGCCACCGGCTCATCAGCGGCAATAATTACTTGCCCAACGGCACTTCTGCCTGTAGAACGCAGTGACTGGGGATCGAACCACCGACTGCTAAACTTCTTGAAGCACAGCATCGAGACATAACAAGACGTAATCGCAAGAAAAATGTGATTTAACACATCAAACGGATTCATTTGTAATGTGTGGGTGCGGGGGAGGGGATTAGTGCGGCGATTATATAGCATCAGGTAAGCCTAAGCGCAGACACGTGAATATTAGCCGGGAAAGAAGAAATGAGAGGAATTAGAAATCCTGACAGCTTTTCATCTCGGTCCATTAATCAATAATCGACATCTGCGACACGACAATTGGAAATGCAAATGCGCGCCGAGCATTTACACCTTAATTCATCACATTACAGGCTCATTCGGCGCTGCAGCCAGGTGGATTTATGGGGAGATGTAGGGGGATTAGTGAGGTGATATCAATCACCACAGCTGAACCCATCCCCTCACCCAGCACCGGCACATCCTCCGGCTGATTTCCCCATTGATCCGGGCTACAGGGCTGCAGCTAGGAGCTTCACCTGATCTTTGCCAGCAGGGAATCCTTGAAAATAGTTAATTATTTTTGAAAACGTTGCACTGGGTGTTACGCTGATGGGAAGAATTGGTGAATAAAGCCGCTTTGAGTTAGCTGATAGTGTTCAGACGAGACACAGGCAGGGCTGCCGGAACCACAAATGCACCCTGGAGGGAAAGAAATCTGCTCCTCCTCCAGGTTTAGTTTCCACAAACAGCTGTCCTACCCTGCTCGTTGCATGTCCACATTAAAATTCGACATATTATTAGTAATCCAGATGATGATGATGAGCTCTGAGGGACCATTCAACCGGCGGTGCCCTTTCTTAGAGAGCAAACAATGGAGGGGACCGGTGCGCTCTTGTTGCTAACACTCATCCGCATCATCCAAGCCTGGAAAGAGAAAAGGGGGGTGGGATAGGTTGTGTGGAGGGCGAGCAAGAGAGATGCCTTCAATATCAAACATGATGCCTCAATATCAAACATGGAGGAGGGAACACAGCCTCCTGACAGGACTCCTTTCAGCTCGCCCTGGCAGATATGTCTCCTCTTCATTCACTGTTTCTAATCCTGTCTGAAAGCCCATCTTGAATATCAGGCTCCTTCCTAAATTGGCTCACGTTCTTCGTGATTGATTAAAGTACTGTAACCCAGCTTTATCAGGCCACCCTGAACCCTGCAATTCTGCCAAATCTATTAGGTAATGCATCCTGCGTTTTCGCACCGGTTTGGTCTCGCCCCGCCGGCCCCCCATCTTTGGGAAACGCACCGATCACTTTACTATGATGCAGAAAACTGAGTCGGACATGGCCCCCCGGTTCCAGTCAAACCGTTTTTACCAGTGGGCTCAGGGACAACCTCCAAGGTGCAGAGTGTAAGATTCGGTGGAATCCGTTAGACAGTAGCTCACCGGTTGCTGTCCGAGAATACAGCGGCCTTCAACTGTCAAACAGATGTCATGGGCTAAAGTTGTTGTTTTTGCAGTCAAAAACAGTAAGAACCAAGAAACGAGTCGTGAAAATGTTGCGAATCAAACTGGCGAGGTCCGTGCAGTTCACCCTGGGAAATCAGATCGGCGAACCGCGGATGGATGCCAGGCTAGGAGACGACGCAGCAAACACTTGGTAAGCAGTAGCGTATAACGGTTTCACGAGTCAGGTCTTCACGTTTGCTTTGGCAGCAAGGTTTGGTGCTCTGCTGCTTTTTCTTGTGCTGAATAATAACTACGGTCCTCTATTAGTCAAAACACAAAATAGATATCCAACAAGAACTCGAACATGCAGAAATGCCTTTCTGGCAGCGTAACACGGCGGTCTCCACGGCAACCTGATAATCCACTCTTATGGAGATTTAAAGGGGCTTTTTTTCCAAACTACCATTAAAAAAAATATATATTTTAATAAGAAGGCCTACGCTTCTGTCTCTGACAGCAATGCCCCTGGTTGAACTCCTCAAATTAAACGTGTCTCATTCAGATCCAGTAGTGACTCAGTAAGAAGATAAATACTGTTAACTACACAGTAATAAAACAAGACAGACTTCCTTGAGTCAATTCATAGGGTAAAAATAAATCTAAAATAAATTTAGACACAATTGGACTTGGGAGGTAATGGAAGAAAAACGGTGCGTTCCACAAACGTTCCTCCTATTTAGTAAAATATGAACTGATGAATATGAATATGAATTAATGAATATGAATTCAACTATTTAAGGATATAAATATTGTTATAAATGTCATTTTCCATTTATTCAAAGAGATGGCCATACATTTTACACACTGCACCTTTAAACACCTATTAAAGCAATTTCCGCACTTTGACTGATGCCGCGGTGGAATCCAAAACTGCAGCAGTGTCCTCTGACATGGAGCCAACAATAGGGCTATAACTCACGCCTTCTTGATGATGTCATGGCCGCCGTGTGGCTGCACACGGAGGAGAGAGAGGAGGTGGCCGCCGTATCAGCGCGGACGCCTGAATCCGAGACGTCGCACCTAGAACGTCTCCTGCAGGACATCGTTCCGAAAAAAAGAAAGAAAAAAAAAAAAAAGGCCACTACTAGATCCACGTCCTCATACACTGCAGCGTTCTGAGGTCACTCAAGGTCATCCAGCGAGGCGCCTCAAACACACAACTCTTGCCGAAATCAATTCACACTACATGTAAGGACACAATGATGGACTACAGCGCCGATTGCAGAGGAACGAAAACACACACACAGAGAGGCAGAGTTCATACGGAACACCGGGAATGAATTAAAATCCCATTTGTGCATTTTGAACGGCGTAGAAGAAGACATTAATGGCTGCACGCTTGGAAGTAGGCCATGCCCGAACGCTGCAGGCGGATTTGGCCCCGGGTCGTCTACACATCCTGAAAAACTGCACACAACACGCTCAGTATCTCCCCTTCCTATTCTCTGCCCACATTGCAGCAACGAGGGCCTGAAGCGGCGGCGATGCATAATGTGGATTCTGTTTACGCGCTCTTATATTTTTATTTATCCCCAAATCATCGTCATTCTTCCGGGCCTTTCCAAATCGATCCCTGCTATTTTAAAAAACATCCTCCTTCTTTTATGCGCCTCCTGTCAGTGGGATGACTTTCAACATTGACCCTGTTCCAAATTTCATCAGAATCCTGAGAGGGGGGGAAGAAAAAAAAACAAAAAAAGGTTTTCCTGCCAACATTTGGATGTTCGCTAGCTGGAGTGAAAAGTCAGATCAGATCAGATCCGCCGATTTCAAACGCAACTCCAGGGCACATCATTTATTCATTTAACTGCCGTGCCCCTAAACGGTGACACTCTGAAAACTATTCCTCTCTGCCGGAATTGCTGGTACCAGAACAACCAGCGGGGGGGATTTGAAGACCCGTTCACCAGGCATGAAGGTAGATGAGACCCAACAACATGGCCGCTCCTGTTCCCCCTCGCTGAGGAGCCTGGGAGATTCCTACGATGAGGAGATGTTTCCTCGCCGGCTGTAAAATGTCTTAAGAGCATAAAGTCTTTGCGTTGTTTCCATAAACACGAGAAAGAAAAGCTTTAAGAAGTAAAATGGAATGTCACCCATTACAAAAAAAATAAAAATCACCCCAGCGGGGAAGAAAGAGCCCGGCTGGCATAAAGTCAGGCCTGCGTGGGTGTTTGTGTGCGTTTGCGTGTGGGTGATTTGTTTTGTGCTTTTATTGTTTAATGAGTTGGCAGGGAGAAGAAAAAAAAAAAGGGTGAGATAAATCAAGAGAACAAATGTTCAGTCCGCAAGAATGAAAAAAGAGCTTTTATGCACATGACCTCGGTCAATTGCGTTACTTTTAATGTGAAGAGATGAAAGCGTGAGTGAGTGACCTTCTCCATCTCAGTGTTATCCTTCTTTTTATCCATGAATTATAGCTGTTGTTTTTTTTAAATCTTGACCATAAATGTTCATAATATATTAACCAGATGGGATTTTGTTTGTTTTATTTTTTATTTTTTAACAGAGGGATTTTAATTTTCAATCTTAATCTTTTAAATGTAATGTCAAAAATACAAAAAAAAAAAAAAAAGTTGTATTCCATATACTAAATGTCTGGATTATTTTTTTTTTCTACTAAATTTATTTTGTGAAACACCAGAAAATGATGAATTCTTAATGACTTTCTATGGGGACATTTTTGTCCTTAACATGCTATGAGGAACAATTTTGATTAAACGCTGACTTATTTACATATCATAGGATCTGAGGTTGACATGAAAACATTCCACCGTTAAAACCCAAAAATGTCCTTAATGAAGCTCCAGCGTTCCGGTCTGTGTGGAGGTCCTGAGGATAAACCTCCCTCTAGGGGGGGGGGGGCGTAGGATCAACATCAGGAACTTGGTATGCACTCCAACGCCTCACAAAGGCGATCCATATGTGACGGATACAAAGACAAGCTTCTCCGTGAAGGAGGAGCGCCGCCTCTGTGCGGGATTAAAGTGCTTTAGATCTAATGATGAGAGGCGGGCCCTGGTATTATTTTTTTATTTTATTTGTTTTCAAACCAGGCATTCGCTCCTGATGGAACAGCAGCTGCGCTCCGTCTCCGGAGGGTACAAATTCTCATCAAAGTCCCGGCTTTGCGGAATAACCAATAAACACTTAACGCCGTGCGCGGCGTGATGATCTTGCAGGACAAGTTCTGGGAAGGAGAACCCGTCTATGGCGGCCCGCGAGATGAATCGCGGCGCGTGACGTGGCGTGTCACACCACCTTTTGCTGTGTTTGACTCCAGAACATTTTTCCGGGGACGGCTCATGCTGTGGGATGTTGGCCTCCTCCAGCTGCCTTGGTGGAACATTCCCTCTATCGATATCTGCGGCGCTGGCTGCCAAAAGATTAGGTAGTTCTGGATGCCCCCGGGGGCCGTAAATCTGGGCTATGGGTTGTGTGGGATGCTAAGATAAATGGTTTTTTTTTTTTTAGTGCAGCGCTGCTTGTCTTAACTTTCTGTGTCTACCAGGGATTTAGGAAATTTGTTACTGTCCTTGGGCCGCTCTCTGCAACGGCGGCTCTGAGTCGGGCTTGAGTCAGCCCTGGTGACCCCAGATTACATAAATACCCTCTACGAGCCGTGCGACTGTTCGGGTCGCTTTTCTTCTTTCTTTTTTTTTAAACTCGAGCGTTTTTTCCACGGGTACCGGCGGGGGGCAAGTCTCAGATTAGAAGGATGAAAACTGAGGATCTTCATTTGGCTGAATTTGACCAAACGCTTTCACACAAGTGCTGCAGGATTAAATAGAAATAGTAAAAGGTTCTCCCAATGGAGGGCGTTCTTTTCCTCGAGCCCTCGGCGCAGAGACCCCCCGCCTTCGCGCGCGACGCCGCTGATTGTCATTCGCGTGCAGCCAAACATGGCAGTGAAGGGAAGAAGTGGGCCACCGAGACAGAAAGCGCAATTATCCCCGAGGAAATATGTCACATTTTTTTGAATGTCTTTTGTGATAAGGTCCCTTCACTCCTGCTCCCTGATAGCTTTTCGCTCGGTGGGAGAGAAAGGCAAAGATATGGCTTATTAGGTCAGCGCCGGATTCCTTTTAACGCACTGATCATGGATCTGCGGGAAGAATCACGTAGGTGTCGTTAGGATAAACCCAGAGGAGTCTGCTCTGGCTAATGGCGCTCCTGTAGGTTTTTCTCAGCCGTCAGTCAAATTGTGTTGTAAAATAAGTCAAATACAGAATATTGGTAAACATAAAGCTGACATATAACTTCCTAAAAGTCTGGACAATACATGAGGAGGAGTGTGATCTTTGAATTGCGTGTAGAACTGATCCGATTGCAATTGTTTTGTCCGATAAAATGATTAGTGTATTTTAAGTGCTCTTATTTTTGATTACAGTGAAAGTAAGAATGGCCGACATTGTGTATGTGTTCTGACCTCGTGAAATCAACAGCGCCTCCGTCCCATTCGTGTTAAGTTTCTTACAAACTAATTGTACGAAATTCGTAAGTGAAAAAAAGAAAACAAATGTTGACTTTGATCAGCTAGCTTCGGCCGCTATGCTAACGTTAGTTTCTTCAAACCTGCTATTTTCCACTGGTTGATTAATATTGAGGCGCGATTAAATTCGTTGTGCCGAACGTTTCGGGGGGGTTGTTCCTCGACAACTTATTTCGTCCCTACTGGTGATACAAATTGCGTACTTTTCGCTTCCTGGTTAACTCGCCAGATGTCGGGAGCCGCGGTAGCCAACGCTTTCGCCAATTCCATCAAACCAGGCCTCCCGGCGCCTTATGGAATGATAAATGCATGAAATGTGTGAGAGGCATGGTTTGATTAAAGAGAATAAGAGATGAGAATGAAAGCACAATTCCAGCGCCGTCAGAGAACGTTGAATCATTTAGGAATGGTCCAACATGGCATCCGTGGAGGAAAAAAAATACTTTGCATGAAAGAGGGAGCGCAGAGAGAGAGAGACTTCAGTGACATTTGTATTCTGCTTGTTGTTTTTTTGAGCATCCCTGTGAAAAATTAAAAAAAATGAAAAATTCAGAGTTGTCCACCGCATGAATAAAACAACCTTGGCGGATTTTTGTTTCTGTGACCGGCTTTTCCCCCGGCCCAGAGCTCACTTGTCAAAGGGCTTACCCGGGCTTACCTTTCCACAACCGAACCATTTCCTGTTGTTTCTTTTCAATCTCACCTCTTCCTTCTGTCTCTGCTCTTATCCTCCCTGATCCCCTCTCAGTTCCTGCTCCTCTCACAGAAACGCTTCGATCCAACACTATCATTTCTGCTCTCCTGCTTTCGGAGAGAACTGCCTGCCCCCCCCCCCAAAAAAAGCCCTCAAACCATTTGACACCTGTACTTAATCCGAGAGAAAAATTGGCCCCAAAAGGAGGAGGGGAAAAAAAAGTCGAAAAATCCAGAACCTCTTGTCTTAAATCCACCTCGCCGCTGAAGTGACTCCAGAGACAAGAAGCCTCTTCTAGCCAACGGAGACGCGTTATGGTTCGAATACCATCCCACAATGTTATGGCAGGCTACGAATAATAAGTGATTATGGAGCATATTTTGGGCGGTGGAAGCGCAAAAGCTCAATTCTGCACTACTTAAAGGATCAGGAAAATGGCTTAAAGGATAATCATATGTGTTCACCCACATCCCCAAACTATTTTTTCTTAAAAAACAATCAAAAAAACAAGAGGACACTGGTGAAAATGTCCGCCGCTTCCCCTTCCTCGTCTTCGGCGTTTCTCTGAAACCACTTCCATACAGTGACCTACAGTCAACAATTAATCAGAGCTTCCTGTATGGGAGAGCGAGCCACCAGACTATTTCTGTAATGACCCAGTTTTTCAGGTGAATTTGGATCAGAATCAACGTAATGAGCTGCGGCAAGTCAAGGGTGGGGGGGAGCTACCAGGTTAAATAAATCACTGAAGCAAGACATGTACTATAAAAGAATCATATATATAAAATAGAAAAGGTAAACGTCCTGAAATGCTTAAATGGGCGCATCCCACCAGTTAAAGAGAAAACGTCCCGGCCCACTTTTCTTTTTTTCTTGGTAATTGTGTCAGATTGGTATGAAGCCGGGTTCCTGGAGCCCGTTCTGACGCTGAGATATAGCCTGATGATGATGATGATGATGATGACGGCTCCTTTCTGGACGAGTGTGAGCGCAGATGGGACCTGAGTTTAATAGAAGAATGTCTCCGTCCTCAATGGCGAGCGGGAAGCGAAGCCAAGCGGACAGGAGCTATAAATAGCCGGTGGTCAGGAGCAGGTCGACATGTGAGCAATAAAGTAAAGAGGCTACTGGACTTTTAAAGGTGGAGGTGGTGCAAAGTCATTAGGTAATAACTTAGTAATAACTTCCGCGCTGTAAAAGCATCAATTTACGATCCGTATATTTATAGCCCTGGAAAGTCGTAATCATCATGGCCGCGTCCGATAACTGAACATTTTCTCAACTCCAATCGCTTTCTTCCTCTTAGTGTGAGGAAGAACTGGAATGATTCTGTGAAGATTCATTTGTATAATTCTGATACTAGGTGGAGCTTTAGCTCCAAAATTGTCAGGCAATAATATCTCAACTGTTTTAGTTCGGATTGGTGCATATGAATGGACTCAAAGATCTATCGTGCATAAATTGTAATTTATTCTAAAATTTCATATTTTACTCACTAGGGGGAGTTTTTTTTTTGAAAATCCGTTTTTCAGAAATAACTTCCAAACCATTGGTTCTAACTAGTCCAGATTTGCTGAATATGAATCAACTCGTCTATGTATTTACACTTACATTTACATGTATCTTGTAAACGTTGTATTTTACTCTAGTAGTTCACATTTTACTCACCAGGGGGAGCTTTTTATTGAAAATCGGTTTTTCAGTTTTTTGAGCTGTAATTTCTCATATGTTGGTCCCATTTAGTCCAAATTTGGTGCATATGTATCGAGTCAAGGGGATGTACTTTGTATAAATTGTGTTTTTTCGCTCATAGTTCATTTGTATTTTACTCACTAGGGGGAGCTTTTGCAAAACACTGTTTTTCGGACACAACATCCTAACCATTGGTTCCACTTAGACCAAATATGATGCCTATAAGTCGTCTCCAGGTGATCAATCTAGTTAATATGAGATTGTACTCCAGTACTGCATATTTTACTCACTAGAGGGCGCTTTCTTATTAAAAGAAACATGTTTTTCTTCTTTAAATAACTCAAATACTACGTGACACATTCTTGTCCAGTTATAAACAATTCAAGCAAAAACACCGGAAAGCACCGACTATTATCCACCTGCAGCACGTTCTTCTTCTTCTTCTTCTTCGCCTTCTTCTTCTTCTTCTTTTTCTTCTTGCTGCTTGTTTGTAAAACTGTATATTTTGATACATCTGTTTGATAAAATATGTATATCTCTGGCATGAAGAGATGCTAAAATGTAGGAAAGATTCAGTTTTTCCTAAAATCTACGAAATTCTGGCTTTCAGAGTGACAAACCGAAACCCTCTGAAACGTTAATGGTGGAAATAAAATATTTAAAGCTTCACAAGTAGTAACTCAGTCAGAACTCTGAACAAGCTGGACCTCTGCAAAAAAAAAAATTCAAAAAATACAGGTGAGGCGTGTGATCGAAGGGAGGATGAGTGTGTGTGTGTGTGTGTGTGTGTGTGTGTGTGTGTGTGTGTGTGTGTGTGTGTGTGTGTGTGTGTGTGTGTGTGTGTGTGTGTGTGTGTATGTGTGAGTGTGAGGACGGACCTCCATTAATCTCTTGCATTACTGCAGTCATTTCCACTCTCTTCAGCACCGGCGCGCGCTCCGTGAGAATTAAAATATTTAAATCTGTAATCTGTCAGAATTATGAAGTTAAGGCCCAGTCGCACACACGGGCCTGGTGTCCTATCCCTCACCGGGCTCTCCACTTCACATGACACCGCGTAGATCACCGGGACCCGAGGAGCTCTGGAGTAGTAGCTGTAGCTGGACTAAGAGAGACTTTCGCGGCTGGTGTCTGTAATTTCTCAAGAGCAGAGCGGTGCATTGGGGATGGGGGGGATTTGGGGGGGGGGCTGCATGGTGTCGGACCCTGGAGAGAAATGAAGGGAAATGTCGGCAACTACAAAAAAAAAAACAGAACGCTGCAGCCAGGCAGCCTCTAATTGTTTCCCTGGTGGATGTACCGTAGCTCATTGACTCGGCACCACCTACCTGGTTCTGTTAGGACGTGCTAACCGGCATGTATTATTGATGGGGCGGCACATACTCTGAGTCAGTCCGGCTTGGAGATGCAAGCGAGGCCGGCCTCTCGCCGTATTGTCCCAAATCTTAGAATTAATGAGCGAGAATGAATGCATCGAATGAATGGATTAGAGCCTGAGCGACAGCGACCCGTACCGTCTGCGGATGTATCGGGTTGATGGAAGACACTCCAACGCGGCCCATTTAGCCAGATCCATGTCACGTCTTCACACGACGGGCTTTCGCTAAGCTCCTTAAGAGCCGGCCCCAGGGGGATCTACGATATGCTGGAGGTACTGACTCAGGCCTTATCGCCGCTAATTTACCCCAGGAATTAGGCGGGCCCCAGCTCCCGTGTTCTGCCACGCTTCCTACCAGTTACGAGAAAACGAGCAGAGAAAGAGGTTTAGCGGGATAAGAAGGGAGGGGAAGAGACAGAATCTGCCACATCAAATTCTGCCGGACAGTAACGTCCATCCCCTGGATTTAAAAAAGCCGTGGATTCCTCGCCGTCGCCTGCTTGTACATTTCCAGGCTGGATTAAGAGAAGTAGAATGCAATTTGAATGAAAGGGATTAAGGTGAATTTTAAAGGAAGGGGAAAAAAATAAAAGGAACCAACAAACAGGCAGGGCTTCACCCTGTCAGCTGCAAAGTAGGGACGACTGTTCCTTTTGTTGATTTCTCGCTTACCTCATATACATTTCTCTGACAGACGGTGTGAATTCAAATGAGCTGGAATAGAAAGGATGTGGACTCTCCCGGCAAAAGGAAGCCGCATCAAATGGAAAAACAAACCGCTGCTGCAGTGGAATAAAAACAAACGTAAACAAACGTGTTTCTGCGTGCCAGATTTGAAAAAGGTCGCTCGTGTCGTTTCCACGTTCCGCATGAATGGAAAGAACTGAGCGTCATCTCAATCTCAGATTATGTAAAACCGAAGAACGGCTTTGCGTCCATCTCCTCATCGCGACAGCATTTCTACCCCTACCTCCCCCCATAGCCCCCCCCCCCCCCAAACCCCCTCCCATCCCTCGCTGTCTGTCGCCATGCGAAGCGTTTTTTAAAAGTCTTCCCTGAAAAAGACGAAAATCGTTTTGACGCAATAACTGAAAAACTGTTACATGGATCGTTTTCCGGTTTGAAACTAACATAGACTTTTGCGCGAGGAAGAACTGGATTGATTTGGGGAAATATCAGTTGTACGGTTCAACAACTAGAGGGGAGCTTTATCCCCAAATGTTTTAAGCATATGAATCAACTCCAGGAGGTCTGTCTGGAAAAACGTTGTGTTTCACTCTAATAGTTCATATTTTAGTCACTAGGGGGAGCTTTTTACAAAGAAACACAGATTTTAGGACATAACTTAGTAACCACGGGTCCGATGTAGTCCAAATTTGATGCCTATGAATCGACTTGGGGAGATCTGTCTCGTAAACATGGTGTTTTATTTGAATTGTTCATATTTTACTCACTAGGGGGAGCTTTTTTTTTTGTTGCAAAAAAACACAGTTTTATGAACATAACTTCGTAACGGCTGGTCCGATTTTGTCCAAATTTGCTGCACATGAATCAGCTTGTCGTATATTACTCTCTTAATTCATATGTTACTCCCTAGGGGGAGTTTTTATTTACTATTTTTTACTTAAAACACAGAATTCAAGACATAACTCAGAAAATAATGTCATGGATCATTGGTTCAATTTAATAGTGATGTAGACCTTAGTGTGAGGAAGAATAGGATTGATTTTTGGGAAAGATACATTTTTTAATTTCTGACAGTAGGGGGAGCTTCAGCTTCAAAAGCAAATGAAGGGACTCACGGAGATATATCTTGTATATATATTATATTTTACACTCAAAGTTTATATTTCACGAATATCACTGCTAATCAGCCATAACCTCTTTATTGTTGGTCGGATTTTGTCGAACTTTGTTGAAAGTGAATCGTCTGTAAGAGATCTATCTCATACATAATACTTTTACCCTAAAAGTTCGTATATTACTCACTAGGGGGAGCTTTCGTTACGAAAAATACAGTCGGACAAAACTTTACATTTAATTTGAGTCGTTCAATCAGTGGGGAGTTTCTTGTACAACGCAGGGGATTGAGGTCTTTTTATGAGACGACGGCGTAGTTCTGGTTTTCACCTCGGCGGGCTTCTTTCTCAGACTGAGAGGAGATTAACAAATAAATAATAGAGATAACTTCTGGCAGACAGCGAGCAGACATACTGTGTGACATCTGTTTTGTGGCTATAGAGTGACGATGTCCAAAAGAATCTTGTTTACTAAACAGACATTGGTCTTTGGCAGGAGGAACCTGGGCGTCAGGGGACGCGTTTTTGGGTCAAGAATAACGTATAATCCGTTAAATATATAATGTGCTTCGGCGTCGAGGCAGACTTTCTTCTCTCTTTTTTTTTTTCTCCGCCTGGAGCCAAACCATTTTGTTAGTCCAACAAAGCCGTTTTCATCATCTCACAGA
Organism: Lophius americanus; assembly: GCA_037951165.1. Classification (NCBI taxonomy): domain Eukaryota; kingdom Metazoa; phylum Chordata; class Actinopteri; order Lophiiformes; family Lophiidae; genus Lophius; species Lophius americanus. The sequence continues at coordinate 1,724,444 of JBBDHG010000166.1, read as the reverse complement.
TTCCACAAATATGTCTCATTCATTACGGTAACTGATGTGACAAAAGTGGTTCTGGCGGATTGCGTTTATTGCTAATTCTGTCACAGACGACGCGAGTTAATGAGAATAAAAACTCTCCTGAGCAAATATGGAGACGCGACTCAATCCTCCTCCATTAGCCGCCGCGTCCAGTTGACATGTCTTTGTGTGGTTTGCTTTGGTTTTTGCGATACTTCGCCTGAACCTGAGGGGGATATTTAAACCAACCAGCCATAACATTACAACCACCTGGCTGGCTATCTCATCACGCTGGCACCTGTCATATCCTAGGCAGTAAGGGCAAAGGGGCAGAACAGAACAGGAGGTGAAGGCGGTCACACCCAAATCAGTGGGGGGGTGGTTCAATCCCCAGCATACCCCTGTAGTGTCATGTCATGTCATAGAGTCCTTGAACAAGACCCTCAACCCCAATTTCCACCCCAAGCGCTTGAGAGTGGCAGCCCGCTGTGGCTCATGGATGGTTCAAATGCAGATAAATCATTTCACACTAATCTACTTTATGATAAACCTGATAATATAGAGTACAAATTATTATTTAGTGAACCCTCTGCTCCAAAAGTTGATGTGTTACAATCTGTTTAAAAGGGGAAATTGTAAGTTAGGAAGGAAAAGATAAGGAAAAGAAAGTTAGAGGTTGTGTTTTATAGGTCCAAATAACCGTGCTGTGACATTTGCGGTTGTCAAGGAGAGAGCCTTGGCGATGGCGTTGGATTTTTCTGTCTTCTATGGACATCTGGTGAAGCAGCGGCGGGGTCACGGGTGCCTAAGCTCTTTCATAGTCGTGGCGAGGGTTCGCTAGGCCGTGCTGTGCGATATCACAGAACAGCTACTGTAGAAAAGTGTGCTGGTACCGCTAGAAAGGTGTCAGAACACACCAGGGCCGTGCAGAAACCTTTTGTGGGGCCGGTGCCCAAAGTTTGAATAAAAAAAATAAAAAAATCTACATTCTTAGCTCAACCGGTTGAATTATGGCGGCACACAGTTTCATTTAATTTCCTTTTGGACCCCCTCTGGGTTATGAGGAACAGAAAACAGCAACTCAAAACAGGCAGATCATTGAAAATAAAATGTAGGCACAATCAACAAAAACATTTTGAATTAAAAAAAAAACAGCTCAACATTTTCTTCGTGAATTCGAGCAAATTAAACCAAACTTTTGCATCTCTGATGCACATCATCTTTGAAAATGCATCCAAATAAGGACATCCTCTATAATATCTTCAAATGGAGACCCTCCTATCTTCACTCGACTCAACTACGCCAACTCATAATTTAACGTAACTCCAAGAATGTTCTTCTCTTTAAAAAGAAAACTCCTCTTGCTGTTCCCAGTATCTCAGTATCTTCTTCTCTGCCTCCATCTCCTCATCTTACCTAGAACCTCCCACTGCATTTGGGAAGGAGCCTCAAGTAGCTGATTCAGCATTAATATATTATTGAATGATCCATCGTCAACGACTCGCGCGTGTAATAAACCCGGCCTAAGCAATGAACATTAAACCTCTAATACATTGTAATAAAGTTGTCGTAACAGATTTTATTCCGACCTGTTGTTCCCCGTCTCCTTCGGCTCCTAACCGAAGCTTTCAATATGAAGAATTTAAGAAAATGTGATAATACACGTAAAAAAAAAAAAGAATTTGCACAATAGAAACGGCATTAAACTTTAAGATAAAGCCTGATATTAAAATGCTTTGTGTAAGAACTAGCATTCAAACCAACACTGTGGAACAGAATCACTTTGGCGTTTTTAATTTTGTCCCGCAAAACAAGCGGCCCACTATTCTCCATAGTTCAGCTCTGGCTGTACTTTTACAATAATGCAGACTCTGATGACATGTGAGGTGAAACTAGTGCATGTGACCAGAGAGAGAACAACTTCAGTCTCAGAAGAACAACTCTGCTTTTATCTGGTGGCCCGTCGCCGTTTGTACGGCGGAATAAGAACACAGAACATACGACACCACATGACTATCCTGGTCCAGACTGCACCGTGTTATTGTCTCCAATGATGTTTTTTTCTAGAATTTCAGATCAGGCGATCTCAGCGCCACAAATACTTGCTTGGCGCTGTGTATCTTCAGTGGAAGTTAGAATCGTCAATTTTTTGGAGGTAAAAAATTTTTTAAAAGAAGAAGAAAGCAACTTGTGAGTGAAATGTGAACTATTAGAGTGAAATATGACGTATATATCAGATTGATCTCCTCAAGTCGATCACAAGCACCAAATTTGGGCTTAATAGGAACAAAATGGTTGAGAAATTACTCAAAAACTGATTTTTGACGGTAAAGCTGCCCCTAGTGGGAACACTATGAAACTGATCTTTCCCAAAATCACTCCAGTTCTTCCTCACACTAAGGTCTATGCGGGTATGAAATGTGAAAATGATCCATGAAGCTGTTTTTTGAGTTATCTCTATGAAGTATCTGCAAAGTAAGCGGCGGACAAGGGGCGGCGGCGGCGGACGTTTCCATACCACCCCGGACTTTTCTGCATTACAAATTAGGACAGACTTGATAAAGGGGGCACTTTAGACATTACAGAGCAATGGGCTAAGACCCCCATCACCATCAGTCACCCCCCCTGCCTGCATATACATTGCCCTAGATAATATAAAGTAGTTATAGCAGAGACATTTTTATTATTATGGCTGATTGTTGTACCCCTTAAGTGGCAACAACTTGAAGATCAAATTCAGTCGATTGTATAACTTACTAATTTGTGTTGTGTTTGAACTCAGCATCTCATTAACAAAACACTTTCTCAAGTTTAATTGACAAATTTGATTATGGTCGCGCCTTCAATTAGCATGCCTATGGAAAATCCCACTATATGTTAGCATTAAACTAACGGACCAAGCGCAAATTATTGTTCCACATTGATGGCAGGAACAGACTTCACCTTGAAGTCTTTATCTCTCTTTTGAAGGTTATCTGTCAAAATGAGTCAAAACTTAGTATACTTGATATACTTAGTATACTTAGTATAGTTGATATAGTATATACGTAACATCCCTAAACTTCGTGTAGTTCTGAACATCAGACTTACGGTTCTGCTGTTGGGCTCAGTGTTGGTTTGCAAAACAAATCTTCATTAAAATTCAAAATCACCACAATTCCCTTTGATCCTTTTTGTGCATATAAGAGTTTCTAGACTGGGGGAGGGGCTGAACACGGACAGAACTGTCCCCTGACGTTGGACGGGCCGTCATGTAGGACACATCTCTCAGAAGGTCAGAGGCATCCATTTGGGAAACGATTTCGCCTCCCGCCTCTGGTGTCGGAGGCGACGTCGGGAAACGCGATGACGAATATCAAAACACACAAACGACGCGTCTCTGCACACGCACGCCACCGCAGCCTCGTCTGAGTGTGAGAGCGGCAGCCAGAGAAGAGAGAGCGAGGGCTAAAGGACGACGGGGCCTCCCAGGGCCGCAGACCAAAGAGAGGCTCATCCGTGATACGACCGGGCCGAGACACGCTCAGGTGTTTCAGAGTGATGCCTTCGCTGACCTCTGCGACACGCGGGGCGTCTCATGGAGCTTCTTTTTCTTTTTTTGTCATATTTTGAACAGACACGCGACTCGGGAAGGGGAAAACAACTGACTCAACGCCGCATTTAGAAAAATGCAGCTCATTGGTGCGTCTGGCTGTGATTACGTTCAGACAACCTCTTGATGTTCGGAATCATTCCAGACCCATTAAGCCTCGCTAATGAACAAATTCATCCGCGTTCCTTGGTCATTTTCTTCTTTCTTTTTTTTTTTTCTTTCTTCGACGGCTGAAGCTCGGAGAGAAAAAGAATAATCGAGGGAACCGGAGGGAATTTGCGAGGGGGAAAAAAAAAAAAAAAAAAGAAGCTATTTGCTGCAATGGAATACAAACACTTGGGCCACAGAGAGAGAGAGAGAGAGAGAGAGAGAATGAGAAAGAGAGAGAGAGAGAGAGAGAGAGAGAATGAGAGAATGAGAGAGAGAGAGAGAGAGAGAGAGAGAGAGAGAGAGAGAGAGAGAGAGAGAGAGAGAGAGAGATAATTCACATGCAGCAGAAGGCATAATCCTCCACGAGAGATTAAAACATATATAATATAAATGTACAAATTAATTCCAATGACTCCCTAATCAAATTTCATAGGGTGGATTTGACTCCACAATGTGTCTGAGGTTTTAAAACCCCATTTAAGGCGACCTTCATCAATATGCTAACAAGTAAATTGTGAAGGCTTTTCCATTCAACCAATCACCATGGCAACCCTAAATAGACATTACCCCACCGGCTTGTTTTTGTTTTTTGGTATTCAACCCTAGCAGTTAATTATTCTTCATACCAACAGAGACGAGATTTCTGATTTAAAAACAACAACAAAATCTAGATATTTAAATAAATATCTATGCAAGGACCCGCATTGATTGTAGAAGAGGATTAAATGTAAAATTATTCTCGCTCAGGCTGTGCCGTGTGTGTTTTTCTACAGCTTTAATAGGAACAACAAAGCCCGGGGAAAGTGAAGTTGTTTACCCCAAAAACCAAGAAGTCATGGAAGAAGAAGAAGGTCAGTGACGACTAAACGTGGAACTGAATGATAGATATATTTATATATATATTTATATAGGTGCTTTTCCACTCACATGATAAACAGACTATTCTTCAGGACAACCAGTCACTGGACCAAATGCATTAAATTGAGCAGGCTACCTACTGAAGCATGAACGGCCCCCTCACCTCAACAGATGGAGGCTGCAAACCGGCGGCAGCTCCAAAAATCTTTGATCTGATGTCATCCTGAACGATTTCATTCACTAATTCCGCCTTTAATTTCCGTTCAACTTCACAGCTTACACTTTCATTTTGCCTAAAGCAAGTCAACGGGCTATTTTCTTCATGCGCGTGCGCAGGAGGGAGAGCAGAACGTGCGCGTGGGAATGAGAGAGAGAGAGAGAGAGAGAGAGAGAGAGAGAGAGAGATAAGGAACTACACTATCATACGACTACTTTATTTTTTTTAATTATTATGAAAACACAAAACAAAACAATACTAATCGAACAATAGTACATTTCTGTTGTATATATATATAAATATTGGTATTAGTATTATATATATATTTTTTAACTTATTTTGACAATGTAAAGGTTTGTCTACCCTTTCCAGCAAAAAATCTAAAAGAAAAAAATAAATAAAGAATATATTTTCATTGCCAAAGCAAATTAAACATATACATTCTTCATCTTTTCATTACAATATTTTTTAAACTTGTTTTGAAAATAATACCCTTTTAAAATTCGGAGAGAAACATCGATAGAGAGAGAGGGGGGGGAGAGAGATGAGAGAGAGATGAGGGAGAGATGAGGGAGAGATGAGGGAGAGATGAGGGAGAGAGATGAGGGAAAGATGAGAGAGAGAGAAAGAGAGAGATGAGGGAGAGAGAAAGAGAGAGAAAGAGAGAGATGAGGGAGAGAGAAAGAGAGAGATGAGGGAGAGACAGATGAGAGAGAGATGAGCGAGAGATAAGAGAGAGAGAGAGAAAGAGAGAGATGAGGGAGAGAGTTGAGAGAGAAAGAGAGAGTGGGGGGAGAGATGAGAGAGAGAGAGAGAGAGAGAGATAGAGAAATTAGAGAGAGAGAGCGAGAAGGAGAGAGAGAGAGAGAGAGAGAGAGAGAGAGAGAGAGATACTGCGCGTCACTGCTCCACGCACGCGAGATGGCCAAGTAACAAGTGCCCCTGAACAATTTCCTGACTAGCGTTCATATTCTGCATGAACGTCTCCACCGTGGAGATGTTGCAACATGTCACATGTGTCCGAGTGGACAACACACGCACGCACATTCACACGCACTTCCACGCTCCCAGGAGACATTCAGGGTCCGTTCAAGTAAGAAAAAAAAAATCCCAAATGGAAGTATGCGCGCATTGCTTCTTCGCCTTCATGCATCTCCACCAAAGCCCACTCGGAATCTCCGCACCGAACCAGCAGACAGATGGATGGTGTAAACGTCTGGTTTGAGTTCAGGTCACCTGTGTGTCCGTCCCAACTCTCATCAAATGACTCACCTGCCCCGTGGAGACGCAAACACATCCTGCCCCGCCGGTCTGGAGAAGGGAAAAAGAGGCCGGCAGAATTTCTCACTGTTTCGGGTCTTTACTTGCAGTCGGCTCTGAATGTAATCCAAATATATCCCAGTAGTCCTTTCTGTGTTTTCCGTTAACGACCTTCCCGTGGAGCGGCTCTCCTCATCCGCTCTCCCACGCGAACTGTCATTCTACAGGATTTCTCCCATGTTGTTGTGGTTTTCTCCTTCCAGAGGGCTTCTCTCCTCCTCAGTCGTCCTGGTGCGTTCAGATGCGTCTGCCCCGACTCCCTGGCTCAACACGAGCTCCGCGGGAGCGCGCGGCGCGATCTGGTGGAATGGCTCGCGAGCGCCAATTGGAGCCGGAGAGGAGAGTTACTAGGTAACCAAGGGCACACGCATCATACACGAGGAGCGGCGCAGGATTTATGCCTCCCAACTCTGCTCTTCCCTTCTGTCTCTGACACTTTCGTCAAAACGTGTTTCCTCCCTTCGGTGTTGCATGAAACCACCTTTAAGCTCTTCTCAAAGACTGCCGGGACATTATCCAAGGTTCTTAAAGGTGCAGTGTGTAAAACCCATACTTTCAATAAATGGAATCAAATATGCACAGCTGTGATTTTTGTTTGGAAAAAGCTCCTCTGGTCCTCTGAGATGGAATCAGCCATGATGTTCTGCCATGTTTGTGTGGGGGGCCGGAATGGACCAACCAGACGCTGGCTGGAGGACTTTTCATATTTATAGGTTCAAGTACGGTGGCCGAAATGTGCAAGGTGCTATTTGCAGCGCGTTTTTCTTAATGTGCTGTATTTGCATCACATTTTCATCACATGTGTTGTGGTATTTGCAGAGTGTTTTCTTAATGTGTTGTGGCATTTGCAGCGTGTTTTCTTAATGTGTTGTGGTATTTGCAGCGTGTTTTCTTAATGTATTATGTTATTTGCAGCGCGTTTTTCTTAATGTGCTGTATTTGCATCACATTTTCTTCATGTGTTGTGGTATTTGCAGAGTGTTTTCTTAATGTGTTGTGGTATTTGCAGCGTGTTTTCTTAATATCTTATGGTATTTGGAGCGCATTTTCTTAATGTAGTGTATCATGGTATTTGCAGCGTGTTTTCTTAATTTGTTACGATATTTGCAACGTGTGTTCTTAATTTGATGTTATTTGCAGCACGTTTTCACCAAAAGTTACACAATGGCCCTTTAACTTCGCAGAGTTAATATTTTTTGTAGTAAGTCAGTATCAAATGGGAGTTGGAGAAATAGTCATTTAAACAAGCCATGCATTTTAACCACACTATCAGATAAATGAGTTATAGCTGATGCTATAGTTCTCAGACTCCCCCCCCCCCCCCCCCGCAATAAACCTTATTCCTCACTAAGCATTTTCCCGAGGCGTGATGAACACGGCTGAAACTCCTCCGTATCCGTATGTGTGAACGCAAACACCTGGTCGTCGTTTGTCGCTGTTTACTTATTGTGTGAAATGCCGTGAAGAGACGACCGTATCTGTGACTCGCCGCTGTTTCAGGGCAGCAGCCGCCGTCGATGCTGCAGAACCGTTTATCCCCCTCCGTGCAGTCAGTCCGCTCCCCCTGTTGACATTTTAACTATTGGTTCAGAACCCGCCTCTTCTCTTTGGCCTTTAAATCCAATTGAGATCAATAAAGCGTCATCGGCGCTTTGGCTCTCGGTGTCCTTCCACTGTTGTCCTCAGCCCTCAGGTTTTCCTTTAGCGGTTATGTGTTCGCTGAATGAACTTCTATGATTAAAGCCGTGAATGTGAACCTTTATATTTTGTAACTGGTGCTTTAATTAATCATGGAAGTCACTAATAAGATAAGATTCTTTAAAGGTCCAGTTGTGGAAAAAGTTAAGGGGGTATTTAGGGGTATCTTTTCCAAGTTTGGACTAAATTGGACCAACGGTTCGGAAGTTATGTCCGAAAAAAGACAGTGGTTCCCCTAAAAAGCTCCCCCTAGTGAGTAAAATATGAACTACTGAAGTCAAACTTTGTACAAAAAAGATCTCCACAAGTAAATTCATAGGCACCAAATTTGGACAAAATCGGAAGAATGCTTGTGAATTTACAGTTTTGGAGATAAAGCTCCCCCTAGTGTCAGAATCATACAACTGATCTCTCCAGAAATGAGTCCAGTTCTTCCTCGCACTAAAGTCTTTGAGGTTAGAAAGTTTGTAAACTATCCACAAGGTGGTCTTTGAGTTATGACCCGAAAACAGTGTTTTTCAGTCAAAAAAAGAAGAAAAAAAAGAAGAAACTCCCCCTTGTGAGTAAATTATGAACTGCACGAGTAAAACATGAGTCGATTGACAGGAACCAAATTCGGACAAAATCGGACCTGTGCTTGAGAAATTATGTTGCGAAAACGTTTGGACACACAGCTCCCTCTAGTGTAAGAAATATACAACTGTAATTTCCCAAATTCACTCCAGTTCTTCCTCGCATTAAGATTTATACGGTCGTGAAAGTTTGAAAGTGATCAATTAATAATTTTTTGTGTTATCGCGTAAACACGAATGAACCGCGGCGGCCACGCTGATGACCTTTCGGGGATATAAACATGGATACCTTCCTCATGAGGGAATCTAATCATATTTATTTTTTATAAAAAACAATAAATAATTGATCTAATAACAGTCACGTGTTCCACTATGCATCGCTTTTCATTCCCAGCTAAATAATTTCCTTGAATAACAAAACAAAGTTGTTGTTTTTGTGATAAACAAAAACAAGTCCCTCCTCGGAAAAAAAAAAAAAGTACAGCAGATTCTCCCGTCCCCGCTAACGGTTCTGACTGCATCTCTCTTTCTACCTAACTAGCCTTTCATTCGTCACAGTGGGCGTGACACAATTATCCGTCACCCCCTCAGTGAACTCATCGTTGTTGAGGAAATGTAAAAAAAAAAGAAGAAGAAATGGTTCGAAGCACATTTTCATTTTAGAAGCGGGCCTCTGCATATGAAACAAATTAGATCCCAGATGGGTTATCGCAGAAAACAGAGTCCACTGCTGTGTTTTACAGAGTGGGCTTCCTGTCACTTCAATGCGAGCACAGAACCGAGCCCAGCGGGAATTATTGCATCTGTCTTGGCACTTCATCGGCCAGAAACTGGCCTTGTGCTATATTTTTTGATCTCTGCTTTTCTTCATCTGAACCGACTGTTAGCAAGTTCAACCCGAAATGTTCTGAGTAAACGGGACTACGCTGTCATCCCCGACAACAATCAACAAGAGACATACAAGCGACTCCCCCTGATTGAATGCCTCAAATTAAATGTGATGTAATGTCCCAGAAGCAGTAGTTTTTTGTAAGAAAGTTCTTCCTGGTGAGTAAAAATTCTCTCTTATCGTAAAATATGATATAGACATAAAAGATGCGGCAAATTTGGACTAAATCTGGACAACGGTTGCAAAATGACCCCAAGTTTTTTTTTAAGATTGTAGAAACTTCCTATTTACCGAAGGAAATTCCTGTTCTCTGCATTCGATCCATCCCAGAGAGAGCAGTGAGCACACCGGGTCGGGGGTCTTGCTCAAGGACCCAATGACTTGTAGACTTGATGGGGCTCAAACCGGCTACCTTAAAGTCTTCCTATCGGGACTCGCCCACTCTACCCACTGAGCTACGGCCGCCCCAGGAGATAAAGCTCCCCCTAATGTCAGAAATATAAAACCGACCTTTCCCCATAACAATCCTGTTCTTCCTCGCACTAATATCCATGTGGGTACAAAATATGTTTTTTGGAGTGTTAAAAGTGTGTTTTACTATTCAAAAACTGCCTCTGGTGTGTCGGCGGTTTCACCTCCGTAGTTTCCCAATTTTTTTTTCAGGCTTCTTAAATAAATCCAATAAAGTAGATATTTATGTTTATTAAGATTGTTTGATAAGTAGCCGCATCATAAAAGTGATGAAGCAGTTTCCAGTAGCTATAGCAGCTACGAAGGTCATAGGACCTGAAACGCTTCCGGGACTCCCGCAGAAGAAGTGAGGCCTCTATGTGAGCTGGATGAAAGCGCTGGGGAGAGTCTGGGCATAGATAGGATTTATTGGATCACATGCAAACCCACAGATGAAGAGATAACAGAGCAACACAAGAACTAGACCAGACTAGAACAGCCGAAGCATAAACAGAGTCTGTGGGGCACGAGGTCGCTATGAGTGGAACGCCTAATTCCGCATAGACTCGGAAAGGACGCCTAATCAGGAAGAAATTGCGCTTAAGAAATTTATTTTTAATGCAAACTCTCTAAAAATTAAGTCAGAAAGTAAGAAACTCTACAAACTTGTCGAAGAAAAAAACCATCGGGAGCCGTGATGGACCGATGTTGTGCACAAACTAAGAGTTGTTGGAAAACTTTGAAGACTTAAAGAACTGGGAAAAAGGCTCCAGCCCCTACGATCCTGGATGGAGAATGAATTACTCAAAGATCGTCAATAACATGGGTTTGGGTTTTCAGAATAAAAGTGCCTGATAGGGACTTTCTGTTTTAAACGTTACTTGGGATGTTGTTGATGTTAGCGTAACAATTCTGGGGAGTTTTTTCACCTGAACACGACCTCACTAATAACTTAGCATCTGATAACGTCGTAATGTTGCGACGTTAGTCAGAGTAAAACCACTCAGAGGTACCGACAACGCCTTTCCTCCCTCGCGTCTCCAGTTTAGAAGTAAATATGCGTTATTAGCCCCTCCGATTGATGTGTAGGAGGACGTAAACAACATTTCCGATTAGACCGCTGCTCATGTAAACAGTCAATACAGGAATATCCTTTTGGAACAATTTAATTCCGAAAGGGGAAAAGTGTATATTTAAAGCCAGCTACTTCCTTCCATCTTATAACAACTATAAGTTGAGGAATCTGGCCTTAAGTGGAAGCTGCTGAAAACCCCATTACATTAACATTTAATCACATCTGTTCCTTCATTCGTGGATTCAACTTCATTTTAAGTAAGAATAAGACAACTGTTATCAGATCTAAACCTGTGGTCCTTTTAAACTTGATGGCACCATCGACACTAAGACGGGTCCCCAAATTTAATAACGATGATGAACTCCTGTTGCCAGACGACAAAAATGACATTTCTCATTTTTAATATGATTTAAAAATAAATCCGGTAATTTAATAATGCTATTTTCAACATGTTTGTGATTTAGATGAATCATCTTAAGTTCTGAGGAGGAGGATGGAGTTCTGAATGGAGCCCTGGGGGGACACCACAGATGAAACGGGCCACAGAGGAGGAGGCATTAACCACGTCTGTTGAGAAAGTCCTACTTTATAATGAGGATTTATTTTGGGTGGCATAATACAGTATGTGAGGATTTACTAAACAGACTTTTATTAATTTGTTACAACCAAAAAAAAGTCTAATAAGACTCAAAGTGAGAGATAATCAAATGAAAATGGACTATTTCCCACGATATACAACATTTCATTAAGAAAAAATTTAAAGTCTATTAAATAAAATAAAAATAAAAAAGCTAGTCCAAACAATTTGCATATTTCCGGTAAATTTAAAAAGATATTCAGTTAACCGATGCCCCAAAGAAATAAAAGATGCTTTTTTCTTTTTCTGTCAAAAAACCAAAACAAAAAATTATTACTATATGGAAACATAGAAGGAGCTGAGAGCTTGTTTGGGCATCTTATTAGGTTGCCTCCAGGGCAGGGACCTCCAGGTACGTCTGACTGGGCGGAGAGCCCAAGGTAGAACTCTCTGGGGGGGAGTATATATCTTTTCGGGTCATGGAACCACTCTGGATCTCATAGAAGGACCTGGAGAGCATTGCTGGGTAGAGAAAAAGGGATATATTGAGTTACTCTCTGGGCCGACTGGCCTCACGGCTTGACCTGGAGAGCCAGAAGAAAATGGAGTGGAATTGAGACTCTGACGCCATCAAATACATCCTTCTTCCTGTAATCTGCAGGCCGTTTATTGTTTCTTACTCATGGAAGACGCTCTGTACTCTCCGTCAGAGATTGACCAATTTAGTCAGCACTTCTGATCTTAGGTCTACAATAAATTTATGTCATTACAAAGTAACGACGGACACTTTCTGACGCTTTAAAAAAAAAAAAGTATTTAAAGTTTTCAATTATACTTGAACAGTACGACCTATTCCTACTAAAAAAACTCAATATAAAATACGTATCTAAAAAAAACCCGAAAATCACAATATGTCATTCAGATTTCCCAACCTTACCTGAGCATTAGCTTAAAATGGAGACAGTTCAAAGGTTAAAGCGAGTCCACAGTTGATAGAAGAGAATAGAATGGAATAGAATAGAACATAGAATAGAAGATTCTCCTATACTATTAAGAAAAAGTACCTTACTTCTTTTTTTTTATAACTCAGGTTCCTTTGAAACCAATGTTTTGACTTATTTCCTTCCCTGCATTGTTACCTTTATTTCTATCTTTTATTTTTACATCTATTTCTATATTGTATTGTTAACTTTTTATCTATCTTGTATTGTTACCTCTATTTCTATCTTGTATTGTTAACTTTTTATCTATCTTGTATTGTTACCTCTATTTCTATCTTGTATTGTTAACTTTTTATCTATCTTGTATTGTTACCTCTATTTCTATCTTGTATTGTTACCTCTATTTCTATCTTGATTATTGTCTGTGTGAAGTGAGACAGGCAAAGTAAGAGTTTCATCATTGAATGGTGTTAACCGTTCTTTCCTTTGTTTTATTTTTACCCCGTAAATGACAATAAACCTCTTGAATCTTGAATCTGGATTTGAACAGAACAAACTTTCATAATCCCCATTGGGGAAATTCAAGTGTTCTAGCGTCTCCAACATTTAGAAAGTGACACTAGCAGTCCAATCTCCACTCAGAAATATAAATTAAAATAGTCCAGTGCGGTTCTGGTGGCCGTGTAGAGAGATAAAGGTAAAGTTTCTACATCTTCAATAAAAGGGTCCAAGATCTTTCAAAAAAAATTTAAGCATCATATAAGTTTTTCACCATCTCTGGAATATGACTTCCAGGTTATTGCGATAAACTTTCTGGAAACAGCAAGAACTATGTCAAAGAATTTTCTGGAATTCTGATTTTAGTTCCGTTCAGTAATTCTAACGCTTTCCGTAGTAAACCCTTACGTCGGGCTGAAATCCAGACAGCTGTATATCAAGAAACTCGTCTTATCCTCTCGGAACGGCTGCAAGTGCGATAGAACGGCGAGCTTGTGATGCATTACTTCGTTGCTTATCTTGTTGGTACATTGTTTATGCCAGAGCGGAAACAGATGTAAGATATCCTACTGTGGAGAAAAAAAAAGAAGAAGTGTTGAGGATCTCCAAGCGGACACCAGGTTCATTATTCATGGCGGCGAGGCGGCTTAAAGGCAGCAAGGTCAAAAAAGAAGAACAAAAGTGGAGAAATTAATCAAATCAGAGATGTCTGTTTCTTTCCTCGCAAACTGCACATAGAATGTGTTCAACCAGCGATAAAATGTTGCCTTTTCATTCTCCGGATGTCTGGGTTATGTTAATGGTAGTCTATTACTTTCATGCTGTAGCCTAGAGTTTGTACAAATCAATTGTACAAATCTTCTCATCATAAATATCCATTTTCAGCTTGGGTTTGATAATTTGATCATTTTTCCCCGACGCAGTGGTTGTTTCTCAGGCTGAGACTGATTACAGCATCCCACGCGAGGCTGTATCCCACATAAGCTAGGAAAACGGGAACTCTATTTTGAACCGGCGTTGAATCTAGTTGTTGCTGCACGCGCTTTAAGAGAAATGCCGTTCTTTTTTGTTATCCGCGACGATGTGTCACTGCTTAGGGTGTAGGGATTAGGGGTATTTTGTGGCCTTTCCCACACAAGTCTTTCAAAACGGTAGGTGGGTTTACACGGACAGCCTAATTCCGAATAGATTTGGAAAAAAGACGCCTAATTGGAAAGAAAGTACTGCATGTAAACAACCCTTTCCGAAAGAAAAGTCCCTTTCCTAATGAGATTTCATTCTTTTGCAAGGAGGTAGTCAGGATCCTTTCGGAAAGTCTTTCCGATTGCCAGTCGCTTCATGTAAACGCGCCACCCAGCTAATTGTAGCGTTATCGCCACCTTATGAACCGGAGTGTCGATCGTCTCAGGAGGTCAGAAAGCTGTTTCCAATTAGATGAGTCGATGAATGTAAACACCGGGTCGGAAAAGATCGCCGGTCATGTAAACAGGCTACCGACGTTTCAATTTGGAAAGGCTTAAATTCGGATTGGAGAAAAGTTTCCCATGTAAACCCACCTAGTGTATCTAAAAAGCAAAATATTTCTGACTGATGAAGTCAATAACTCCTAATAATGTTTTTGATTTCTTCTTTCGGCTCTTTTCCCATCTTTTTAGGGGGTCGCCACAGCAGATCGTAACATTCCGCATCTTGATTTTGGCGTTGGGTTTTTACGTCGGATGCCCTACCTCACACAACCCTCCCATTTATCCGGTTCTTGGGACCGGCACTAGATGTTGCTGGGTAGGCTGGTAGCACGAAGGACCTCGCTTAAGGGCCCAAACTGGATTTCTACCACGTCCTTTATCTGACTGGGATTCGTACCCCCAGTCTTCTGGACCAGCCATCCAGTTGCCTCATAAAAAATGTAACAAAAGCAAAATCAAGAAACACACTATCTGTGTTTGAAAACAGTCTCTAAGGGATTGTGTTGATTCAAAAACAGTAGTTGCCGGTTGCACAAGCACCAGTTCATTCGTAAGCAGTGTGTTAATGCTGAAGTGATACTTGACTAAACTGTGCAGCAGGCAAAAAGGAGCCAGACGAGAGCCCGGCTATCTCGCCCACATTTCCATATTTATTGCCTGAAATCCCGTTGGGAGTTCAGCTGAATGCCAATCATAGAGCTTTTCTCACTAAAACAAATAAGAATCTGAAACCTGAGGACCCCAAAACTGTAACGTATTATTATTATTATTGCTACTATGGTGTAACAATGTATTGCTTTTGTTATTGTTGTTGTTGAAATGGTATTCCCTGACGGCAGTGGCCTCTTTCAGCTTGGTAATGGAACCTGCCATTCTGCAAAAACGATTCAGGGATGATTCGAGTTCAAGGAGTCTCCCTATTCCCCGGATCTTAATCCGGTCGAGTATTTGCTGATCGATCCATGGAGGCTCCACATCACGTCTCACAAGACAGATGCCAGACTCCAGAGCACAACTTCTGAGGATTTATGGAGCTGAAAATGGTAGATCTGATATGAAAATAAACATCTCGTGTGTAGAATCTAGTAAAGTAAGTATCTTAGCTACTAAATTTATTAACATCTTATCTTCTACATCCGGCCCAGATAGGGCCGGATTTAAGTTTTTTTAAACGCACATGATTTCTTACCGTCATTTAGATCGGCTGCTATAAATGCAAAAGGTTCTATTTAGAGTGAGTCTTCGTTTTCAGTATTTTAGGCACCTGTAGAAACATGGTGGAGCTTTATGGCTGAGGATCCTCTAGTTCCATTCCAATTCCATTTTCTTGTGCTTATTAACGATTAACGATTCCCAACCTCATTCTTTTGGTCATCACACAGAGCTCCACAGGTGAGTGTCGGAACGTAGAGCTATTCACAGCAACCGCAGCAACGCACACATTACTGCCGATGTCACACCAAGTCGCCTGCGAATCTCACGGTCCAATTGTCATGGCAACAATCCACAATTTTCCAGCAGAGAACTATGATCTCAGATTTGAAAGTGATGACGCTGCCGCATACTCAGATATAAACCGCTCCAGGGCACGAAGAATATCATGGACTGATGACGCAAACACAACCACATCGTCTGCAAACAACAGCAAGGACGCGGATCTCATATCCCCAAACCTCACCTTGACTGCTTCATAAGGGACAATGATGGTGCAGGATCGATAGATCGATAGACAGACAGACAGACAGACATACAGACAGACAGACTTTTGTTGTCACTGTACGACTGCAACAAAATTAAATGGCAGACAAAACTGTTTGTGCTTTTATTGCCCTGAAACATCTTCCAGAAGGAAGTAGCTCAAACAGGTGGTGTCCCGGATGGAATGGGTTCTTCAGGATGCTGTGCGCTCTCCTCTGGCAGCGAGTTCTGCAGACGTCTTCTAGGGAGGTGAGGGGGCAACCATTGGTTTTCTGTGTGGTGGAAATGACCCTCTGGAGGAGACTGAGGAGCAGCCGGTGAACCCTGCGGAGATCTTGGTATCTCAGCACTCTCTCCATGGAGCGGCGACAGAAGGACACCAGCCGTTTCTCCGCCAAGTTGTTTTTTCTTGAGATCCTCCGTAGAAGGAGACGCTGCTGTGACTTCTTCACAAGCACAGTAGTATTTATATTCTATGTTAGGTCACCATCCATGTTCAAGCCCAGAAACTTGAATCTGGAAACCCTCTCCACGCTGTCCCTGTTGGAGTATAAGGGATGAAGAGGAGATTTCTTCCTCCTGAAGTCAGTGACAAGCTCTCTGATCTTGGAGGTGTCCAGGATCAAGTTGTTCACCGTACACCACCCTGACAGCCTCTGTAATTCACTCCCCCACCCCAGGGATGGCCCCCACAAACGTTGTATCGTCTACTTAATGATGGCATTGTGTGGATGGGGGTGGGGGTGCCGGTGTGGGTGTGGGTGTAGAGAGTGTTGAGTAGGGGAGTCAGTACACGACCCTGTGGAGAGCCAGAGCTGAGGCCCAGGGCTGTGGAGATATGTGTACCGACTCTAACTCTTCGGAGAGCGCCCCGACAGGAAGTCTCTGATCCAGTAGCAGATGGTGTGTGACAGTCATAAATCCAGAAGCTTTGTGACCAGTATGTTTGGAATGATCGGGTTGAAGGCGCAGCTGAAGTCCACGAAGAGCAGCCTTGAATAGAACCCCTGTTGTTCCAGATGGGTAAGTGAAATGTTGACAGCTGTAACTTTAGCGTGTTCTGTAGCAGAGCTGGTCTTATGAGGCCGTCAGACAGGGACTTGTGAGTATTAAACATCTCCCTAACACCTCTAACCCTTGTCAACAAGAGTCCAGCCCCTCTCCGGGATTTTAGTTCCAGAACCAATGCTATGCAAAGAAAAGAGCCCAACTATATCTTGCATGTACCGCTGAATCTCTCGCACAAGCTCTTGTTTTTTTTTCCCACAAGAGGGTTAACTTTCCACATTACTAGAACCAGTCAGTGATGCCAGTAGTTGGTTTTTCAAATGTTGAATGAGGAAGAAGTAGAAGATTTATGAAGGATATGAAATGATGGCTTTGTTTGAATGGGTCACAAATGCTTGACATGTGCAACTGATGAAGAGGAGAGACCAGTCGACACAGCTTTGATTTAACATGACCCCAGGGTGCAGAAAGCTTAAATAACCGACAAAAAAAACCCAAAGCAAAATAACTTGCTCAACTCCCTGGGGATTGCCTGTGCCATCATGAAGACTCGAAAGAAAACTACTATTTTCTCCATCAACTACTGTCTCCATACCTGCTGGGCTACCGAAGAGGACGGAAACGTCTAATTCTATATCATGAAAATTGACGCATTGCCCATTTTGAACTATGAGTCAATTACTATGTAATAACATGATTATTCTCACTGGGTTGAAGTGTGGAGGCCCCGCCAGATATTAGTATGCCAAAGTGTTTAAAGGCCAATTTCACCCTGCATGCTTCTGGGACAAAACCCTCGAAGAATTTGCATTTCAACAGAATATCACGTCTCAATGCTTGTTTTGGAATCTGTGTCCCATTGGTGCTCCCATTTCACATTTCCTTGCCTGGATGCATAATCATTTTAGTGTCAAATTGTCTTCATTGCATTGTAATAGGCAGAAAAATATGCTAGTTGAATAAACAGTTTTTCTTTTTTTTTAATTTCTCAATCACACTTCCTGGAATTTTTTGCTGAGTTATTTTTTTCTTGCAGGCGCTTTCATGAATATATGATGTGATTTTTTTTTTTTAATGCATCATATTTGACACTCATTAAACTGGAGTGAATCGCCGGCATTCACCGCTCCGCAGACTTAAATATAGATCTCCTCGTGCTGAAAGAGGAATTATTGTGAAAATCATCACACGTCTCACATCCTTTTAAATAGATTCTCGACTCTCCTGATCTAAAAGGGTAAATTAGAGCGTCATATAACTTGTGTGTCTCCCCTTTCTCCAGCGTTGCTAGTAATGGAAGCTTAACAGAGGGAACTAATTAGCCTGTTTTTCCCCTGTCGGTGCCGCCAACATATGAGAATAAGAAAGGTCTCAGGTGGAGAGGTAAGCCTACTTCTTCTTTATTGGCCTCTCACACTTTTGCTGAATCATCTACTTTGTATTTTTCAATCGTCTGCTGATTTAAATACCCCCCCCGCCCCCTCCAGTAAAAAAGCAGTGTTAATATCCTGTGGGTGTTTAAATGTAATTAGCAGCAGAAGAAATGTGTACAAATAACCTTAATGCCTGTGTGTATTGATGGCTCCACCAAAGAACCCTGCGGTGCGATCTCAATCGAACGAGAGTTTAGATTCTCACCTGGGCTTTAAGTCGGTGACATGATTTTTTGAAATAACCATAAATTCAAAGGTTGCTCTAGAAACAAGCTTTGTTATCGTGCGCTGTGTGCAAATTTCCGGAAAAAAGCTCTTTCCGCAGCAAAACAAAATTTCTCACTTTGAAGTGTTTCTTGCCTCCGGCATCCGACAAATGAGGCTCTGGTGAGCTGGCGCTAACTTTGTCAACCGCAGACTTAATGCTATGAGATTTAGATGTGTAGAATGTAGTGTAACAACATCCCATGAAACAAGCAAATAAAACCTCTTTGTACTGCGAATTATGCAATATACTAGTTATAAAAAAGATCTTGTGTTTATGTAAATCACACAATTCCATTCCTTTCTCTTCCTGTTATCCGGGGTCGGGTCATGGTGGTAGAGGGATAAAAAAGTTATTCCAGACTTCTCTCTCTCTAGCAACAATCTCCTTTTCTCATCCTCGGGGATCCTGAGGTGTCCCCAGTCAAGATGAGATAAGTAGTCCCTCTCGCTAGTTCTTGCTAGGTCTACGTTCTTGGTCTACTCCCAGGTCTCCACCCAGTTGGTCATGTTAGGAAAACCACTATTACATCAGGAAGGTATCCTGCAAGCTCCTCACACCACTTTAGTCTAGGAGTCGCAATCATTGCCAATTGTCACACTATTCACACAATTATTAAACCCCCAAAAAGTCGGGTATAGATTCTCACCCATTGGTCTGATTTTATCCAAATTTGGTACGATGAGACGATTCGGCGAGATTTATCTTTGTGAATATCACACTTTACTCTAGTAGTTCATGTTTTACTCAGTAGGCGGAACTTTATCTTAAGAAAAACCCTTTCCTAAGGGACAACGGCGTGGACTATTTTATTTTTTATTTTTTTTATTTGTGTTCATTTTATTTGCTTTGTGTGAAAAATAAGATTGAACTACATTTGAATATTGAATTAAAGACGCTGCCATCATGAAATCGGTGACCTTTGCCGGGGCGCACTCTAAGCTCAGCAGCAAAGCAGCACTATGAGTGCAGACTTTTACAAGGTTGGTGGAGAAAAAAAGAGCATTAAAGCACATATCAAAGAAGAAGGGCATGTGAATTATTTATCAAAGTGGAGAAAAATCACAAGGGCCCATGCATAAACAAAGGTACGGTGCCCCAACGCCTCGCTGGAGGCTGAAAGGGACTGGATGGATAATAGAGGTCAGCTCCAAAGCAAAGCCCTGCACTCCTAAAAAAAAAGATGCACTGGACGAGACGCAGAATCAAACTTCAAATAATTCCGTAACCCACTTAAAAATGACGTATCTTTGTTTTCTTAGTTTAGCCACACTCCTGCCCAAAGCATTGGTGTTCCTGCATCTGTTCACGGACTTAAGTCTTCTTCATGACCCATAAAAGCCGTGGTTTAAGTTAAAACAGCCTCAGCGGAGGCGTTGTTTATTCGCGGTAAAAGGTTGGGTCGTGCGTTTATAACCTCTTTGGTTTTTACCTCGTTTTGCAGAAGTGTGAGCATGAACAGAGGAGCGGTCCAACTTGATTGCAGCTGCAATCAGAATGCTTTTTAGCCTATGTTTGCATCCAATAACACACTTTGTTGAGCTTTGTCGTGATGATGAGGATCTATTTGAGGTTTTATCGTGTTTAAAATGAGGGTATACGAGGGAAAAATCAGAAGGACACGTCTTTGAACCACGAAGTCGCCTTTGAATGTCCGTTTATCACCCTCCATTCTTTAATATCAGGAGCTCCCGTTGAGGTTGTGTGTAGGCAGTAGACACACGACTCCACCTCTTCCTGCTTCCACAGACAGCAGATGCCCGGCTATCCCACCTGCAAAGCCTCCATCTGCTCTCCCGACACCCACAACGAAAAAGCTCCGTAACCAAATTCACAGCGGAGTCAAACTTGAACGTAACACGGCGTGACGTTTTGAAAATCGACACGGACGCATCCGCCCGCTGCTTTGCAGCTATTTTCAGCGGCTGCAGTTGATTCATATATGAAATAGCTGTAGTGTGATAGTTGCTCCCAGATATTTTTTTCTGTCTTTCTAAATTACATTCTGAACATGTTCTATCTCATATTTCAACTCTCCGAGATGGTGGTCTGCGGCGTATGGGTAAGCGTCGGATCACAAAGAGAGCCGGAGAGCAGCGAGGCTGATGGGAGGTTTTTTTTTCTTGGTGTGGTTTTACTTATTCATGTGTGTCGACTCTAAAGACCGGAAAAAAATCTGCACAATAAAGGAAATGCAGTAAAAAAGCGGCGACATAGACCCTTAAAAAAAAAGGATCTCTGGAGATGAGATTCAAGGGACGTCCATGGAGGAACCCACCAGAGGTGATGGAGGAATGAGGGCACTTTAAATCCCATTACTATGTGATTGAAAGATGTTTCTCACTCTGGATCAGTCGCTGGAGCCGATACGGGGGTCCTATAGAGACGGAACCCGAATCCCTGAGAGGTGAAGCATGGGTGGGTGGGCAACAATGGCAAAAGCGTGTGGAGCACATATTTTCTCTTCATTAAGACGTAAATAATGCAAGGGAATCATATGAATAATTTTTCTCCCTAATGGATATTGCATGCTGGGAAAGGATTTCCAGTGCCAGTTTTTAAAAAATTCAGCATGTGAAATGATGCGTCGCGATGTGACAAAGTGATGTTTCGGGGCAGGAGGAGAGCGGCGCAAATGCATCGGAAAGCTTCCGTTGCAACAAAAAGAAAAAAAGGAAAAGAAAACAGGAGTGCGACCCAGATGGATGGAGAATGGGTAAACTGGCCGGTCCTTTTTCCCCATTCAGACGAAGAGCATCACATTCCCTTCCCTGTCGGGCGCGGGCCTCGGATAAGCATGGTGGGATGATCCTCTTTGGGCGAAGCTGAGGCTTTGATTAGAAATCAATACAGAACACGCGTCCCGTTGAATGAGGAAATTGTATTTTATCTTCTCATTCATCAGAACTCTGCGACGACAGGCGGAACATGTATGAGAAAATATAAGCCTGTCGACGCCGGATAGGATAGAACGCATGAGAAAGCTACGGATATTCAAACGGCATATCTGATAACGCACAACGACTTGTCCTCGTAACGGCGTGATGGGCCGGATGGATGAGCTGTAACATCACAATCAGACGCCTCCTCTCGCTGTCAAAGCGTTTCATAACTTGCGGCGACACCTGGGGAAAATAAAAAAAGGCGCATGAAAGGAAAGGACGTGTGACTGATCACAAAGGCATGACGGATGCAAACATCCTTCCCGACTTTTCCAGCCCACCTGCATCAGGCAGCGTGACATACGATATGCATATGTTATCAAAGTAAGAAAAAAAAAAAAAAACCTGGCATGAAACTTTAATGAACAAGAGCGGAGTAGAGCGAGCGCCGCAAAAAAAAAAAAGAGAGAAAAAAAAAGCGAAGCCGATCCGCTGAAGGCGATGTTGAATTGTTTTAAGAGGAGCGTGGCGGACAGGAAGCAAGAAAAGCTAAGGGTAGAAGGAGAACAACCGCCGAAGGCGTTTGCATCTCACGCGTGAGAATACGAGGACAACCCCTGCAATTATACGTAACGGCGCTTTGGACACAGCTACTATGGCGCCCGCCTGGGGGGTTTCCTGATCAGGTGGTCAGCACGGTTAATCCTCCATTTTGGAAAAGCCTGGTCAGCAGCGAAACGTTACTTTCCCATCACCAGAGTTAATCTCTTGTCCTTGGCTCCTTAATTTTCTTGTAATTGCAGCCCACCTCCTCTAATGGGCTACATTTGTCTTTTTTAAGATACCAAAAAAAAAAAAGAAGCACAACAGTGATTGGGAAGAACTGTCTCCAGCATCGGCCAAGTTTGACCCCCGCCTACACGCAACCTATTTTGAAATCAGATTGCCCCCCGATTTACCTCCACACACCAGACAGCATTAGTCCGCATCAGGGCTGGAGTTGCTAGGCAACTGAAGACACTTGCTGCAGCCTGAAATGTTTCTTTGATTCAAGGAAAGATCTTATATAATCCCGTATCCGGGAAGAATTTCACATAAGGGCATCAAAATAGTCGGAGTCGGAGTTACAATTAATGTAATGTTAGTTGGCCCCACAGACAGAATAACCCAGGCGATTTAACGCCACGAGAAACCGCCTGCTCTCAGGCGGATTCTCCTTCAAGTTGGCCCGTTTACGTGGTGTGCTGCTTTTTTTTTTCTTTTTTTTTTTTGCTCTTACGACTGAGAATTGTAAAAGAAGAATCACGGGCGTTTCATAATCATACTTTAATTTATATTTCATCCATTTATGAATGCATATCTTTGGAGACATGTCTTCCTTTTCTGTATGTTTCATGCACTTTATTCCTCTATTCAAATGAAATGTATGTTTCTTTTCAGTTTTTCCATCTTATCATCTTTTATCATCTATATATAAATAATGAAATAATAGAAAAAATGTTTTTATCTTATATGTATCTTACATGTATATATAAGATACCTTTTTAATGTAGATTTAATTCATACATTTCTTTAATATTTCTTATTATATAGCATGTCTTAGGTTTTTGTTACCTTTCAAATGTCTGTTTTGTGTAGTTGCTGTAACCCCCAAATTTCCCCTCTGGAGATTAATCAAATCTTCTCTATTTCCATCTATATGTCACTCAGTTTTCTGACGCGCTGCGAACCCACCCCCACTGTGAAAAGACAGACTCCAGTATTATGTTAATTGCGCCTCATCCCGTTAACATAACATGTGGGCAGTCTGAGACACTGGCAATTATCATTTTCTATATGCTCGTCTGCGCTGCAGGGACCCCTGGGAAATTAGTGGGGTGAAAGGTGGAGTGGTGGGTTGCATCAAGCTGTGGCTGACCCGGAGAAGTTTCCTGGGAACTGGCTGCTGGGTAATATGAGCCAGTGGGTAGTTGGTTTATGGTTCATGCATATTGATTGTCCAACATTTTCATCCCTCTCTCTGACTCTGTCATGAAGATAAATGAATATTAGTCAGTCAGTCGTTTCTTGCTGCAGCGGCGGGTTCAAATGTGGGCAGACAGCGCCCCCCGCTGCCTCTGAGCCGAGGGTATCCTTCCACCGGCTCACACATTACAGCTTCCCTTACAAATGGTTAAAAGCCCACCTTTAGGGACGTTACCGTTTCTTTATTAGTAATAGCAGTAATAGTAATATAAGATCAATGCCTGAACTCACTTCTGGATTTCTCCCCATTGCAATTAAAAAATAGGAATTATCCTTACAGACATTCCAGTCAGGGCATAAAAAAAATGTTCAAGACAACATATGATGTTTGATAATTATTGCACAGTAAAATATTTGGTGCTCAGACTCCTCAGGGGGATTGTGAGTGAAGGGTATCTGCCAGGAGCACCGGTTCCTGGTGGTGGTGGTGGCTGGTGACTCTGCTGAGACTGAAGGATGTGTAAGCACTGGGCGATGATATTTAAAATCGAACCGGCTGATGAGCGGAGCGCGAAACAGTTGATTGAGACTGAACGCGTGTGAAACATGAGAATAAAAAGTGCAGTGACTGATCCGAGTGTGCAAGAGGATAGTCTTCCTGACTGGAGAAACTCTCATTTTAAAATTCTGAATGATATTAATCATTTGGGTTTTTCTGAGACAAAGGTTCAGAACTGATCACGTGTTTGACAATCATTTGTTACCTATGTAGATTGAGTCCGACCCGACAATAATCAGGACAGTGACACGGGCGAAGGTTCTGACAGGTGCGATGAATAATTCACAGAAACAGTTGGAATGCAGCCGAGTCTTGCATCAGGACTGAGAGGAGGCGAGGAGGATCCTGTGGCAGAGCAGGTATTAGTGACGCTGGAGTGAGCAGGGGCAGTAATCAGGCTTTGAATGAGTTAACTAAATACCGACTCGGATGGCGGATGGAGGCAGGCCCAGATCCAAGACTGAGGGTGAGGCAGATGGTGGAGCGGTTCGGTGGAGGTGAGAAGGCTGAGAGTTTTGACTTCCTGGAAACACAGAGGAATATAAGTCAGACTAGGAAGATTAATGACGAGGTCAGGCTCAACAATTCCACAGAGGTGAGTGAACGATGTGAGGAAGAGGAGAGTGGATGTTTGCACCAGGGTTAAATGGATCGGCCGCAGGCGGGGAGGTCTCCAACCTGCACCACCCGTGAGTCCGAGTTAGTTCATACAGAAAGATAAATAAACCAGGAGGGGGAGGAAGGTGAAGGATCCGACAGAGAAATACCGTCAAACGTTTCAGAGCAGCTCGTCTGAAAAATGACTTTTTATTCACCGGAATGAGGAACGAGATGAAGAAAGAGATGAAGAAAAATAAACAAATGATGAATAACAGCTTCATTATTTTAGCCAAACAATATTTTTACACCGATTATGATGCTGTTTTAAAAAAAAAAGTTTTTTATGTATTTATATGTATATATTTATATATATATGTGTGTTTGTATATTAATATATGTATATATGTGTGTATATATTTATATGTATATATGTGTATATATTTATATTTGTATATATATTTATATGTATAAATGTGTGTATATATTAATATATATGTATATGTGTGTTTGTATACTTATATGTATATATATATATGCGCATATATTTGTATGTATATATATATATATATATATATAATGAAATAATAATAATTTTTCTGGTTCTAAATAATAAGCAATGAAACACAGGAACAACTTAAAACGTGAAATCCCTCTCAGGTTTCTGTATGAAGGTGGTGCCGATAAAAGTTTTATTTGGAAACAAACAATCAATCAATTTTTATTTTTTTTTATGTAAAAGAACACACACACACAAAAAAGGTTGTGAATATTATATTCCATTTATTCTAAGTGATACCACTATATTCTGACTGACTGGACCTTTAATGTTACTCTGCATCAGTATCCAGTGTTGAAGTAGGAGCAGTCGCCACTAGAGGTCGCTGCGTGACCACTGGTACGACATTTCTCATGACTAGATCACACAACGGATGGAAATCAAGAATAAATAATAATATCATCCTCCTTCAGCCCAGATGTCGGGTTCTCTACAAGACTCTGAAGGGAGATTCATTCATCAGAACTTACGGGCGTTGTAGATTTGAATATTATCTCTCCAGAACCACATCGGAGCAGGAGGAGTTTTAAACTTGGTGGTCAGTAGAGACTGGAATAAAAACCCTTGAACAGGTTTTCACTGTTAGTTCTGAAAACAAATGTTGGGCTTACATAATCGACTTCTGAGCAAACTGAGTTGTTTTAGACGTCATTTAAGAACACGGGTAAGATCTGGAGAGGTCACTGAGGTCATCTGACCAACTGTCGGATGTTTTTTGCTGATGCGTGACCTTGGTGACAGTGGGAACCGAACAATCCGCATGGATTTTGATATTTTCCAGTCCCGATTTGGCCCACTTTCATATGTGGTTCTAAATCAGACACAGGTTGGATTCTTTTTGCGACCTCAGTCTGAACCATCTGATCGGAATTCATGCGACTTCGACGTCATCCTCCATCGACATTCGTCACAAAGCTGCGCCGGCGGGACTCTCCCTCACTCCAAAACATCGCTATAAAAACCACAACACTACTAATCATAGGATATTCACCGGTGAAGGGACTTTTTTTTGAGTTCATCGGGATGAAAGAGAGGTGAGGGACAGAATCCACGTGACGTAGGTGGCCGTCAAGGACTCCTACGGTCAGCTCCATCGGGCTGCAGGACCATGAATTGGGACTTAATCAGATGAACGGTTGCCTGCCTTCAGCCGCTCGCCGCTGTCTGGTAAACAGAGAAGGTAATGAAGGAGATGTAGCGGAAAGAGGCGGTTCTTGTCAGGGGGCTCACCAGGACTCTGCGTCGACCGCTCATAGTCCAGTCTGCAGCAGCATCGCCACATTTTTTCCTTATCTGGCTCGGAAGGCCGAGCAAGAAGGCCACCAGGGAGGCCGAGATGAAGATGTTCAAGCCAGGGACCGGGAGCAGGACTTCCGAGGACGCACCCAGGTTCTTGTGGACTCACGTCAGAACACAGGGAGGAAGGCGTCGAACTCACGGTGCATTCAATGACTCACTCTTCTCTCTCAAACATGTTTTTTCTTCCTCTGGTTAAGTTCTGCATCCAACCACCTTCACTTAAACTCCTTCTGAGGTTTATTGTCTCTAAGACTGTCACCCAGTGGACCTAATTACAAAGGATTCCGTTTATAATCCCCCCTCCTCTAAGCATAAGCCTTAAATAAACTATTATGGTCTTCAGCTACTGCACAGCAACTTGAAAAATGGATGGGTTGTGACCTCATATCTCCTCTTGTTCTTTCCCACCGATGTTTTCACAGCTTTCTCATGATTTAGTCGGACTTTTATGACAACAAAACACATTTTTAATGTACAAGTTTTACATGTTTGCATGCTTTTCTGACCTCAGTGAGCGAGAACCTCTTTACTATTGATCCGGCATCGTTGCTCATAGCGCTAGAGTTTCGTTTTTTTTTACCTTGTGATGCTCACGTCGTTACCCAGCAGCCTCCTCCGGCTCTGTGAAATATATCTGTTGACTTCTTCTGGGGGGCTTTATTAATGCGATACAGTTTGAGTCTGCTTGATTGAGCAGTTAATTACTCTGACGTTAATGAACGCCCCCCCAAAAAAAGCAGCACATAAAAAGATGGCCTCTATTACGCGAGCATGCTGCTGCTATTTGAGCGCGTGATTTAGTGCGGCGTTTGCAGGTCGTGATGTTTCCGTATGTGCTCACTCATCAGTGGGCGGGCTCCAGCACACGCTCACAACGGTGGGGGGGGGGGCAATCCATGGTGCCGGCTGAAATACTTTATGTTCAAAATCAGCATTTTCAGCACTTTTAGCTTTTTAGCCGCGATAGCTGCACAGCTCCATGGATCCTACTTTAGTGGTCGCTCTATCCTCCGCTTTGGTGCAAAATGGAATATCTCCAGTCCTAGATGGTTATTTCTGGGGATATTCATGATCATAGGAGGGTGAATCCAACAAGACCGGGTTTATGTCTGACGTGTCACAACCAGCAGGTTTAATCTTTCTCTCTGAGGTGGGGATAAACTTTCAAAAGCAAAGTAAAGACAAATGTTTGTAGTCAGGCTTTAAACGGAATTCCACCATTTTTATTTAGACTTATTCGGCATTTTAATCTGTTTTAAATTCTACTAGCTGGTATAACTACATGATTATTAACTTTCTAACGTATTTTATCCTCTGTACTGTTCTCCTTATAATACATTAGCTTTTATTTTCATACACATCTTACCGCACATCCTCATATATAGCATTTTAGTATTTTATATCATTACTTCTTATTTACTCAATGATTTATCTTAACTTATTTACCCCATCTTTTTATCATCAGTTTCTATCCTCTGGCGTTTCCTCACCTAGGTGCTGCCCACGTCAGGGGGATGTAATCCCTGCCATGAGGGTCCGGCTGATGGGGTCGCTTCGACCCGGAAGGACGGTGGAGTCGGTACCGCATCTTCATGGTTGTGTTGTTGTCTCCTCTGTTCGTTTTGCTTTGGGGCGAATCTAACGGTGCTTTTTTTTGTGGTCGTGGTTTTGGTTCTGGCTCCTAGCGTGGGTGACCGCCACCTCACCCTTGAACCCTCAGAGCGCCGGTACCAAGTTCTGAGGGTGCGGTAGGGCTCGCTTTGAATCAATTAAAACATTTGCATTTGCATTATTACTCGATTAACATTCCAAAGATTTCACATTGCATTTTAAATTCAGAGAGAGTAACCAGATCCAGGAGTTTAAGGTCAGTTCTGCCGACTATTTCAAGCAGATGGTGCAAAAAACAACAACATGGAGGCCGTTTTTCCCCTAACTCAGTCCGAGCATGCTGAGGCCGTAACCCTTAAGTGCCGTTGGGACAGAGAAGCCGATAAATAACAAGAGGGCCTTGTAAATAAAAACATTCCAGTGAGTAAGCCGACATGTTGAGAGAGAAGGCCGGTTGATTTTGGAATACAGAGTAGAGTGAGGAGAGACGGCTCTAGAGTTTGTAAAGAACCTCAGAGCTCCAAGGAACACAGGATCCAAGATACGAAGACAGCGAGATGATGCATTCATGTACAACAGATCTCCATAATCAAAAACAGGCTTTTCTGACATCTAAGGAGAAACAGGACTTGCTCTTAAAATAAGATCCTAACTTCAGTTTCAACTTCTTTAAAAAAAACAAATCAGATTTTGTATGTGAGGTTTAAAAGAGAGCTGGTCATCAATTAAAAATCACGAGTATCTTACATGGAGACTGCCTCTATTTGTTGATTTGTTGATTTGTAATGGAACAATATTCTGATTTAGCGCTGTCCTCTCAGAGGTTTTTATTTTTTTAAACGAGCTTCAGTTGATAAAACTGAGCTTTCACTCCGTTAAAAGTATTAAAAGTATTTTAACAGAGTGGAGGAGCTGCCCGACCATAAACCACTGTGTCATCTGCATAAAAACGATTAATAATTAGCAAATGTTTCCATGATATCCTGCTAATCCAAGGACAATAATATTGTTCACATCATGTGAGAGGGGATCTGAGTGAAACAGTAGAGACAATGAGAAAACCTTTATTGGCTGCTGAAGATTCATCTTACTTGGAAAGGACATCCTACGACCCTTCCCCAGCATCGACCCGGAAAACCTAGCTTGTAGTTCTGGGGTGGTTTGCTAAAATCATCCCACTTCTGCTTCCTTTACAAAAAGTAATATCTTTTAAATTATCCAAAGTTGCAACTTTTACCAATGCTTGACGGACTTGAACTAGTACTGAGGAGGGGAACGAGGAAATGCGGTAGACCCGGGGTGTTATTCAGACGTGTAGCCTGAATAACAAAGTGTTATCGGTTTATGTCCCTGATGGATTCGGCTTCTTTTCTCTCCAGGGGTGGCTGCTGGGAAGTCTGACAGAGAGCAGACAACAGTGAGCGGTGCCGTGCCTTAAATTGATTGAAAATCGGAGATGCTAGCAGGAGGAGTCTGATTTAAAAACGCTGCAGAGTAAGGGTTTGACGTGATAGGAGGGGAGATAGAGGAATAGAGACAAACAGAAGAGAGGGAAGGAAGACGGAGGGAGGGAACGCCGTCAGTCAGTCGTGACACACATCAGCCTCAAGGTGACAGCTCCTCCCATCAGACGGGTTTCCACCGACCGTAATGGAACTGGGGTCTTGTCTGACAAAAAGCAATTTACGGCTAACCCGACTGAGGTCTGACGCGCAAGACTAGCAGAGTACCAAATATTGTCTGGGAAAAAAAATAGCTGTGTGGGGGGGCTACAGTGGTTAAAAACATCTCGCTTTTCATGAGAGGTCTTGACTGTAATCTGATCAAAAGTGCGCAGTAAACAATATATCCATAAAAAAAAGGAATGACTCTTCAGGAGAGTCATTCAGAGGGTGGAGGGACGGCCCACAGTGCAGGAGGATATACGGTGGGGGGTCGGCAGGGATGCCGGTCTTTGGATAAGCTGTGGTGCATTTCTGCCCCTCCACTAATGGCCTTGTGTTGCTTTGAAAGGTTGGGGGTGAAGGTGGTTTTACAGCTCGCCCCTGCATTGGAGCCACCGGTTTACCTTTCAATGGTTCCACGAGTCTGACATTCATGTTTAACCTCTATGTCGGAATGGTTTCACGCTCCGTGCCTTTTTTCTTGTGCTGGATCAGTGTTTCTCAAACGGGGGTACTCCCACAGCAAGGGTTACTATAAATAATTAAACATTTCTACATATCTTGACCCAGAGGAACTTCTTCTCTCGAGAGGCTACTTGATGCAGTCACAGGTGATGACATCATTCTGGATGCCGTCATAGATTCTTGGATAGGACGGGGTGAGCTGAGGCGCAACATAAGGTTTAATCCGGAACTTCTGCTTCCAAATACAAAGATCCCCACGGAGTTCTGTAGTTTGCAGCAAACTCAGAAAAAAGTTAAATTCACCAGGGTGCTGTCAAGTATCTCCTTAATTATTTTTTACCGGATCAACTCAAAACATCCAGATCCCAAAAGGCAAAACAAAGCTGTGGAATAAAAAAAAAAGTAGCACAGTGTGAATTTATTGCCACCTGCAGTGGCTGGAATGATGAAACCGATTTTGATAAGAAAAAAGAAAAAAGATTATCCTCTCACACCTCAAAAACTCGATGGCTCCGAGCCAACAAAACCCCGATGTGAGCTAAAATCCGATTTCTCTCTCCAAATTGGTGTTTGGATGGAAATCCCGAAAATA
Organism: Lophius americanus; assembly: GCA_037951165.1. NCBI lineage: Eukaryota > Metazoa > Chordata > Actinopteri > Lophiiformes > Lophiidae > Lophius > Lophius americanus. The sequence goes on along the minus strand of JBBDHG010000166.1, from coordinate 1,693,547 downwards.
CGGTCGGCCCGGCTGATTAGGATTTAATGAAGCTCCCAGGGAAATGAAGACACTCAGACGTACACCTCTTCCCGAATCGAAGACTTAATTCTTTGATCTCCCAGCCAATTGCTTAAGCTTTTGTTTATGTAACACAAGACAATGTTGTATGAAATCTCACTCAAGCAGAAGGTGGTAGGAAACTCCCATGAACAAAACTGCGTCAAACTGACGTTTCTTCAAGTAGGTGAACCTCATGAACTGAAGTTTATGACCAGAAATACACCAACTGGAGTCTGGGACATGAATATTCTAAACCAATGCACTCCTGGCGGCGACTTTACCTCCTGCCCCAGATTAAGTACCAATAATCAGAGAAAATATCCATTAGTGTGTGTTACTGCTGGAGACTTCCAGAGATTGTTTGAAACGTGAAGCTGATTCAGGAGAACAGTTCCCATTCGACCTTCAATCTCTTTTCATCAGTGGCTCCACAGTGGCTTCAGCCTGGCATGTCATCAACACCTGTGTACGGACTCAAGGACGAATGCTGCGTGAACCCAACACCTTCCACGCATTTCAATTATCATCTCCGGGGCGTGAAGATCGGGCCGAAGACAAACATGGAGCGGCGGGCTAAAACTGCCCTCTGATAAACCATCATCTGAGATTAGACAAGGTTGTTACGGTGACCGTAAAGGGCGGGAGTTAGAATACAGTTTGTTTAATTAGACCTCATCAGAATGTAATGGGAGAAGGAACACGTCAGGCTGGCGGTGGCGTTCAGCTGTTTTTTCAAAGCAAAGAAGTATGTGAGAGGAGTGATGTTTTCGGCGATCTACAGGCATGTCGTTAATAAACTCGGTTTGTTTACGGGATTAGATTTGAGATTCAAAGCAGTGGGTCAAAACAAATGCCTAGCATCAAGACGGTTTCGGGTAAAAATGCACCTTTAACAATCTTTGGGGCTTTTCTGTGTTGAGTTAAAGTAGGTTCTCTCCAGGTACGCTTCCAGGTTCTTAGACCACCCCAGTCTAAGAACGTCCGGCGTAGGTGAACTGGTGATTGTACAATGACCCTAAGGTCCCTGTGAGCATGAATGGTTGTTTTTTTTCTACATATGTTGACCCTTTGATGAACTACTTGTTCAGGGTGTAACCTGATCCAGGGTACATGAAGTCGAGATGTCAAGAATAATATTGAAACGTCGAGAATAACGTTGAAACGTCGGGAATAAAGTCGAAACGTTGAAATGAAGTCGAAATGTCTAAAATAAAATCGAATCGCCGAGAAAAAAGTCGAAACGTCGAGAATAACGTTGAAATGTTGACAATGAAGTCGAAGCATTGAGAATTACATGGAAAAGTTGGGAATAAAGTTGAAACTTCAAGAATAAAGTCGAAAAGTCGAAAATAAAGTCGAAAAGTCGAAAATACAGTCGAAAAGTCGAGAATAAAGTCAAAACGTTGAGAATAAAGTCGACACACCAAATATTTAGTCAAAATGTCTAAAATACAGTCGAAATGTCTAAAATAATGTCAAAACGTTGACAAAAAAATCGAAACATGGAGAATAAAGACGAAACATCGAGAATTAAGTTGAAACGTTGAAAATAAAGTTGAAACATCGATAATAAAGTAAAAATGTTGAGAATAAAATCGCAATGTCTAAAATAAAGTCAAAACGTCGAGAACAACTTTAAAACATCCAGAATAAAGTCTAAATATTGAGAATATTGAGAATAAATAGCTATACCTCATTTATACCCTATTTAATCCTAATAGTTTATATTTGACTCACATCAAGGAGCGTCCTTACTAAAAAATACTGTGGATAGAACTTCACATTTGATTTGAGGAGTTCAATTCGAGATTAGGATTTTGGGAAATCTCCGGGGATACGCCCTTCCTGTCGGGAACGACAGAATAGTCCCAGTTTCTGATTTGGTGTTTTAACAGCAGCGGCGGAGAACGATTCTCATATTTTTCATTCTCTCCCCTTCACTCGTCGACCCGTCATGCTAATGCATCTGCGCTTGTTCTTTTAGCCGCACCCCAATCCTTTCACTTGACACCTGTCTGAACGCAACACGGAACACATCACATTAGAACGCTACCCGGCTGGATGACGACGTGGACGCCGCCGTTTCCCCAAGCTTTTGTTCTTCACCTTCAAACGTTTCAACTCCACACGTGAACTGTAACACTAGGAAGTCTGGGAAGCTCAGACGCCAGAGCGCTCGCTAATTATACTCGGCGCTGCTAATTGACATGTTGAATGTATCTTGACAAGCATCTGACAGATTTGTTTTTCAGTAAATACAACATGCCAGTGATAAATTGTGACTCTAACAAAGCAATTTTTCAAGTGGATCAAGCAGCCGTGATTCGTGTCTCGTGTAAACAGCTTTGATGAATGCGCTCCGCCGTGTTTGTCATCCTTTTGCTCAATCATTTTCATGCTTAAATGAAGCAATTTGTTTCCCAGAGTGCAATCTGTTGGAGTTGATTATCCAAGCTGGTGATGTCCACCTCGATAAAAATAGAAAAAAACAGCAGAGCCTTCTGATATCGGCGGGGCCGCAGCAGGCTTTGTTTCTGTTGAGGGGCCGGAGTGATGGCGCGGAGTGACTTTTCGCGGGAGAACGTGGCAAAAACAGAACTTTAATTACGGTAATGAATCTTTTCTGGAGAGGCGTTGAAAGCGCGGCATCCGTGTGGTCGTGGCGAGAAGTCATCCTGTCTTCCTGCGCCGTGGTCATTCATCACCAGTGAGACGGTACGGCGTGCGGTGGAGAAGATGATAAGACGGGGATGAGGGGGTGGGGGGCTTCAGAGAGCGATGCATTCGGGAGCTGGAGAGAAAAAAAGAAAAAGTTCCTTACTCAACTCTGTGACAGCAGAGAAATGTAATCTTAGGTTTTCTACATTTTGAAAAAATAACTGATTGATTCAATTATTCTGAAATTCAATCCTGCAGCTTCACCGGCTCGATATCTGTCCGTCTTACTGGTACCACCAAGCTTTGTAATATATATGCAAATGTATTTTCTGCCATAGGAGTGTTAGTATCCCATAATATGCAATCAATTCCTCATTTGAAATATTAATTTTTTGCAATCAAACAACAGCCTCGGCCTCAATTGCAAAGGGAATTCCTCAGATGAGCGATGCGTTCAGGAATTTCAGGAAAACTTTTAGCTTCTAATTTTGTTGCATTCGTTCAGTAAACTTTTTTTCGGAACGCACAAAACACACAAGTTGCATCTCGTCCACTTCGATGAGAAACAATGTATTAGTTCCGAATGACAAGTAATAGGCTCGACTCTCAAGGAGGACATTTAAAGGTCGCAAGCACTCACGCGCAGAAAAACAATAACAATAAAAACAATATCTGCTGCAAAATCAAAATACATGTAATACAAGAAATTATCTCTAACCATTATTATTCCATTTTTCGAAAATCGAGCAGATTCACTTTACTCAACTACGTTTAATGGCCAGAAATGAAGTCTTCAAAAAACAACGCAATCAAAGTTTCTTCGGTGTCCATCCACTGAACCGACACATTGCTGTCGTTTTTCCGAGAGTGTCAACAAAAGCAGTTAAATTATGAAAACCAAATAACCATTCATGTATAATTTATCATTCATGTCTTTGAGTAAATGTAACGCTTCTATTTCCCTGTGTGGATGCTACAGATGCACCGATTGAAAGTTTCTCGGCTGACCGGTTTTTATAAAGTGGGAACGGCCGATACCGATTTTGGCCGATTCCGATGATTTTTCTTTAGAGTTTAAATATCATCGTAAGTAATGTACTTTAAGTGCTCTCACTTTGAAGGATTTCATTGGAAGTGAGGAGGTTGGGCGGCGTTGTGTATGTATTCTGATCTGTTGAAATTAACGTACTAGTGTATAACGTGTTTCTGAAACTAATTGCATAACATTTTGAAGTGAGAATAAAACTTTTTAAGCGTCGTTCAGTCCATTATATGTTATATTTAAGCTACGACTTCAGGGCTTGTACCTGGCTCTGAGCTCCCGTTAGCCTTAGCCGCACTATTAACGTTAGCTTAAAACTTGCTATGTTCCTCAGTTATTAAATTAGAAGTGTGTGATTACGTTCGTTATGCTGAACGCTTTCGGGTTTTAAAGTTTTAAAACCATAAATGACTGTATTGATACTCACATTCAGTGGGCTCACGGCTCTGAGCTCCCCAAGCTTTAGCCACACTGCTAACGCGAACATCTTAACTTGCCGTGTTCCTCGGAGTGATTAAATGTGCAATGTGTGATTAGATGAGAACCGCCATGACGGCATATATTTATTTATGGCCATTTTCTCTTGATAACAAGATTTCATTATCGCAAGAAAACAAGCAACCATTTTTTATTTTTTTTATTTTTAATTAAATCAGAGATCTGGAGTCTCAAAGCTGCAGCGACCACTTCAAGATGAAAATGGCGGGTCAAGCAGTTTTCATCATTGGTCTCCACATCAGATTCTGTTTAATTCGAGGCTTAACAGGCCAGAATTGCTTTTCCAGCTCTGTGTACAAGTCGCCATGGCAACATCGGAAGTCATTATGCAAGACTTTTCTAAAAGTGTATAAATGTTTTGTTAAGCAAGTCTAATACATCTACTGCGTGATTTATGGTCATCATTAACTCTGATTGGTTGTTTTTTCGAGCCACTGTTTCTTTTCATATTTTTTTGGGAGCCTCTTATTTTCAGGGTTGTGCCGTCATGTAACTAAAATCTCCATCATCATGAAGACTTAATTCAACGCACTTGTTTTTCTCATGATAACGAGATAATTAGCTCATTAGCAGAAATACAAAGTTCCCGTGGAACACATTTATGAACTTCTTTTTATAATCCTGTCAACCAGAGTCAGAGATAATCCATTTTCTGTGACGCTGATCCGGTTTATGGTCATAGGTGGATTTGAACCCAGAACCTTCTTGCTGGGAAACGACTCTTCTACCGGCTGCATCGCCTTCAAGTCCTCGTCACCTGCGGTGTAAGATGAACTGGGCCATCGTGGTAATTCTTTTCCGCGTGTGATTTCCTCGTCGGATTTTCCTCGTTTTCTTCACGATTCCAAAATCCAACTTTTTTGCTTCAGTTTTACATCATAAAATAAGTTCACATGGACTCAAACGCAAAAAAGGCTCATATTGGAGCTTATCGAGACTTGAGATCAGCATCGTGTTTGAACCACAGAGAATTTGCCTCGGCTTAACAGAACCACTTAAGGAAAGTTCTTTCTTCAGCACAGTAGGGACATCCATCGCATTTCTCACAGAGGGGGGGGGGTCATTTTCATTAACATTTTAGAATTTATACTGGCCACACTGGTGCAAAAGTGCAAAACATCATCTGGATCTCCAACATGAACTCTGTTGGGCGGTGTTGGGTGGAGATGGTGGAGAGGTTGTGACACCTGTGTCAGGTCCTTCAGTCCTAAACCAAGATGAAAAAAGGATTAAATACATTTCTTCAAACTTCTAAACCTCATTTCCCATGAACACGTTCAGTTTGCTGATGTTCTCCTCGCTGGTTGACCGGATAGAAACTAGATGGTCTACCTGTGTGCTTGAATGTTTCAGCTGTTCTGTGGTGAGTCACGTCTGTGGGCACAGCGAGACAAAATGACTCTGATCAACGGCGAATGCCTGCGTGGGTTTGATGAGACTGCAAATCTGGAGAAGCATGAAACCGCACTGAGCTACTCATTTGACGTTTATTCAGATACGACACGAAGCGCTGACCCTCAAACATGAACCTACAGTGAGAGTATAGACGTAACGGAGCTATTTTTGAGGCCTCTTTATTATCCTAATTAAACACACGGCGTCATTTTAAATGACTGCGAAGGAATGAGCAGCGCATCATGCTATACGTTGAAACTGAAATCATGTATTTACCCATTAACCCTGGTTTTAAAACTGATGGTTTTAATATCATGATGGTTTTGAACACAACTCATGCATCTTGGACTTCTGCCCCGCATGCCACCACCGGGTGGCACTGGTCTCCTGATCTGAATAGCGTGCAGCTGCGAGAGAGCCGGAAAAGCATTACCACCTACCTCCAATTTCCATTTACATGTCTAATAGCACAGGGGCGCGTGTTCTCCGAGTGGAACAGCTTGATAAGGGAGAAGAGCGTTTCCCATCCACAGAGCTGCAACTCCAGGGAGCCCGACGCACAACGGACGTCAAACAGCGTCAGTTCGGTAAAATTATGGAATGTAGGTGCGGTATATATAAATATATATATACAGCTGGATCCATTAAAATGCAAAATGCATTAAGTTGATTCATGAGTGATTGAATCGCGGTGCTTTTGTTCAGCAAGTGGGAACAGCATTACCCTTTCCAATGCTGGGGAAAAAAGCGCTATAATACGCACAAACTAGGAAAAGGGAGAAAGGTTGCTCGCTGCAAGTGAAAGATATCTGTGTTTCAGTGATGTCAGCTGGCCATTCATTCTTATGATAATGCCAGTGTCCTTGATTCAGACAGCAACTACACTTGAATGATAATGTGCTGATGGGTCTGAGCCTCAGTCTGCCCTGAAATGAGCATGACAGAGTGACGGGAGTGGGAAAGTGCATGTCTCTCCCCCCCATTCCAAAACCCACCAATCTGTCCTCCTTAGTGATAAAGGAAAATAACAGAGCCTGTTGTGAAATGGATATCCCCCCTCAGGCAGTCTTGTTATTTAGAGGACTCTGTCCACAATTTAAGCATTTTAACTCAAGTTCATCATTCTGCTTCCTATTCTCTCAATTTCAAAGCAAAGCCATTTAGTCTGTCATTGAAGTCGGTGCTGTGGTGTTTATGTAATCGGAACAAATTTTGTAAAATCCCCCCGTCTGACTGTCAAGGCGAGATGTTATTTATTCCTGGTTTCGACTCTTTATTGAAGTGATTCTTTTTGGTCATTCCACTAGTATTTGCCTAATCCTGCTCATAAACCAACCAGCCAACCAACCAGGTACCCCACAAGCCGAATAACCCAACTAGACAACTAGCCTCACAACCGTCCAACCAACCAGCCAGCCAGCCAGCCAATCGTTAGGCGAACAGCCTAATGACCTGCCAAACAATCAAACAACAACTATACAATCAATCCACTAACCAACCAACCAACAAACCAGCCAGCCAACTGATCAACGAACTGACCAACCAACCAGACAAACAGCCTACCAACAGACCCACAAAACAACAAACCTGTCAGCTTATCAACCAACCAACTAGACAAACAGCCTACCGACAGACCAACAAACCAACTAAAAACCCGCTTAACAACCAACCAACTAACAACAAGCCTGCCAGCTTATCAACCAACCAACCAGACAAACAGCCTACCAACAGACCAACAAACCAACTAAAAACCCGCTTAACAACCAACCAACTAACAACAAGCCTGCCAACCAACCGGCCAATAAGCCTACCAACTGACCAACCAACCAACTAACTAACAAGCCAACCAGCCAACTAACCAAGAAAGAAAAACATAACCTCATCAGGAGAGGTAATACCTAAGCAGTATCATTTAACACGTGCCACATAGTACTCTCTACAGACAGTATCAGTCACAACAGTTATGTTTACGGTCAAATGTGTTCTGTGGAGCCGGCGGAGAGCAGGTAAGTCCGCCAAAATAACATTTGGGATGCTGCAACGATGAACTGAGCAATCAAATTTGGAAACTACGGATTCCAACACACCTTTTGGGTTCCAAACTAGACATGAAGGGATTTTCTCCAAAAGTAGGAAAGGTCTTATGATGATACCTGATGTGTTTACAAAAGTATAACAGATTACCAACACATAAGAAAAGATGAAATAATAAACACACGCCACACTTCTCGACCATCACAATGAACTGAAGTCACCCAGGGATTATGTTTGGTAATGAAACCCAAGTGTGGCGCTAAACATAGCATCTCCCTTTAGCAATACAGCACATAATGGACCCAGAGAAACTGCAGACTGATTTACATTCTGCAACAATATGAGCCATCAAACAGACTTAATTAGACTCCAAGAAGGGCACATCAAGGTAAGGATTGTCATTACTGACAGATACTGAGTAATAAATACGTAGAACCTCAGACCATGCAGTGATCAATGGAGGCTTGTATTTCAATAGACGGTTTCAATTATGTTTTCAGATTTATTGCGTTGGTTGAGTGGACCGCGCCGGGGAGATGTTTTCAATTGTGTTCCCTGTGTCTGGCTGTAATGTATTATTAGTATTCGGATAATATCCACTTATGAAGATCAAGATTGTACAAATATATTAACAAAAGGTTCTTGCCCTTTCTCTCTGTTCAGCATCATTTTTTTTTTTTCATGATTTTATGAAAAAGCAGTAATTGATTTTTGCCATTGGTGCGCATCGTATGAAGGCGCAATACAATTAGACAAAAGAGGACAAGAATTTAATTTAATCACGTTCGGTATCAGGCAAGTGGATTTCAAGTACTGAAATAGATTGGCAAACATTCAAAAAGGGCGAGACAGGATTGCTTAGTATCTCAAAATATGTTCATGTACTTCCACAGAGAAGAAAGTGATACCCAGAAGTACTACAACGAGTGAATAACGACTCAGCGCTGCGTTCCTGCGGGCCCCCTTCATCCACAGTCTAATGGACCACCTGACAATCTCAACCAACTGTAGTCTGGAATCCGTTGCCCATGTCTGATGGGAAAGAGACGTAGTGTTTACCTTTGTGTCAGTTTCGATTCTCTCTGGTTAACGCCGCAGTGCAGAGCAGCGCCAGAACCAGCTGATTTCATCGACTAGAGCTGACCTCGCTACGGATTTTCTTTATCTTTCTTTTTAAAAAAAGGGGGGCAGCATGGTGGAACAGTGAATAGCACAGTTGCCTCACAGCAAGTGAGTTAGGGGTTCAAGTCCACCTCTGCCCGGCTTTTCTGTGAGGAGTTCTCCCAGTGTTTGCGTTGGTTCCCTCCGGGTCCAAGAAACATGTGATATGGTTGAAATGGCGACTCTAAATCGCCCGTCGACGTGAATGGTTGTCGTTCTCCGTGGCCCTGTTTAGACTTGGTTTTAAAACGCGTTTTTGGCGATCGGATAACAAGTGGTCAGCGAGTCACGTCGCTGAATATAAGTGAAAACGATCAACAGAACGCATCGTGATCCGATCACTCCAACCACATGCCCAGGTGTTATGGGACGCATTTGACCACGTATATTTTACAATGTGAATGTTAATGTGTCCTGATGCGTCTCCGACAACGACGACGCAGGAAAAACGTCATCAGTGCTGGACGCAGCCTTTTTTTTTTTGGCGGAAGCGTGTTGTGGCTAGCAATTTTCGACTTGTCCTGAGCTCCTCAGCAAATCGCAAACCACTTTTTCCTGTCAGTTCGAACAGTCGGAATAGTCCGTGTATTAGCTCTTGATACCTACATCGTCAAGTTTTTAGGTAGCCCCTGCTAGCTAGCTGAAGAAATCTGCTACCACAAGGTGGTCCTGAATAAGAACAGCGGGTAACGAAAACGAATGAATGAATAAATGTAAATGTAAAGGAGTTTATACTTTTATCCATATCGTTAGTTTTGTTATATCGTAGACATAATGATATTTTGGTGACGTTACATTTGGTGATCATAATTTCGTTCTCTTAACAATTGTGAGAAAAGCTTCTTTTTTTTTTAATCATAATAATGTCTACCTTGAGTTCAGTCGTGCCTTGGCAGATGTTTGTGGATCTCTGAGTGTTTTCTATTTTTGTCTTGTTTTTCTTAAACGCATTAAGAACCCAAAAAGATCCAATCAAAACTTGTTTTCTGTCGTCCTCCCTGAATTATTTATTCACATTTATCCACAGCCTGTCATTTAACTATGATCATGCCTGAGATTTAGAGCCTACACTCTAAAACTGTTGTTATGGGGTTATGTTTTTTTTTCTATCTCGGTTGTTTTGTCCGTCTGTTTTTTTTTGCAAGATTACAGAAAAAACAAATGGATGGATTTGCATAATATTTTTCCAGAGGTAGGTTCAGGCAAATTTTACAGATGATTATATTTTGGTGATTATGTCTCATCGCCTCATCATTGTAAAATTTTCTTAACCATTGCAAGATTTGGAGGGTTTTTTTTGCAATAACTTGCATTTTAACCGCCAGTGTAATCAAATTACATATCTAATTCACTTCAGTGTGTCGTAACTCTATCAGCATTAGTTTTGGTGTCGATAGATATAAACTGGACATATAAAGTTGGAAAATTGATCCAATCATCGTTTTTGCGTCCGCGTAAAAAATGACAGCTGGTATTGTTATATCTTCCTTATTTTTTCATGATAAAAAAAAGGCGGGGTCGGGGAGGTGGGGGGTTGACACTGGGCTGCTCTGAGCAGAGACGTGGAAGTGGAAGGCTCAAGAGAATGAGGAGAAACGAAGAGTTAAAGAGTTTTTCAGAGATACTGAGAGAGTTTACGGAGAGTTTTTGGTAGATGTAGAGGCTGATAACAGATCATAAATCAATGAAAGTATCTGCTTGAGCTTTTCGTAAATAGAGCGATCTAATTGATTCTGATCACCTTAATGTCTACCCTGGGTACCGTTGTGCTTAGGCGGAGGTTAGCGCTCTCTCTAGTTGATGCTTTGTTGATTCGCTTAATGTCTCTGTCATTACTATTAATATTTGACATTAATAGTAATCAATAATCTGTTTTCTGGCCGATGACAAACCTCCGTCTGTGTGCTGGGGATGCGCTTTAATGACAATAAGCGAAGTTGAATTTTAAATTAAGTGAAAAAACCTTCTTGCGAGGCACAGAAACAGCAGACGTGTTCCAAAAATGTTACAGTAAATGAGTTAAAAACAGCTAAAGAGGGGTCACAGAGTTCTCTCAGTTATGAAGTAGGTGAATATAAATGAATTTCAGGTAGTAAAAGGTCAAATCTGCAGATAAATAAAAGCTATTTGGCTTTACTATGACACACTAACATAGAGGATTTCAACAAATGCTTTCATTGATCATGTGTGGATGAAAAAGAAAATATGAAATATATCTCACAATAACTCCGACTATGATAGTAACTGCTTTTTGCTGTAATGTCTATATTTATAGGGTGATATGTACGCCTCTTGAATATTTAAACACACATTCTTCTAAATGTATTCATACGTATTTGCTTTAACACCTCTTCCTTGTCACGGTGGGTTGAAACTGGGCGGCGATCTCCCTCCTTTTTCAGGATATTATTCTTATTTTTCGTTACATTCCCCTGTCCTGATAATAAATCAACACCGGGGGAAATTTGTTGCGTTATTGTAGGGACATCTAGCAGAGACACGTGCTGATGATGACGAAGATGCATGGCTGATGTTCATCGACCCATTATGTGCTTCAGTGAGGAAAGACATTGTTTAAAGGTACTAAACGCCTCATACATGGTCTGACCTTGACAAGTCTTGGTCTAAATATAGAGGAGTTTGGGTCTGGAGGAACCGAGGCGGAGGAGTTCACTCTGCTCCGTTTGGAGAAAAAGCTGCAGGGCAGTAGAGATTAATCCTCCCCCTTCTCTCCGGATCTGCTTCTGTCCCTCCGTCTCTTTGCACTTATTCCATTTATGAGTCATTCTTTCTGACTCTGTTGATCGGATTTTGAGAAATGAAAACATTCTCTACAATTCTTTTGGTCCATGAGAAGGTTTTTGGCGACATAGAGAAGACGAGGATTCCTAAAAGCTGATAATCTACTAAAAAATGTAATGTTATGTAAGTACTTTATTATACAGGTTTTTTTTTTCATTGACTTGAACCACAGGGTTTCTTTTTTATGGAAATTTGTTCAGGTTTTATAGTCAGAATAGATCAAATTGAGTTTCTAAGTGCACTTGTCTTAAGGTCAAATCAAAGATGTGGATGTAGTCGTCCTACCACGCAAGTATTCGACGATGGCGATGAAGAACGGAAGGTATCAGGCTCCAAACTAACTCTCTCGGCCCAACTTTTTGGGTCAAGGTGAGGCTCATATCTGAAACAGTTTGTGTAATTCAGTTTGCACTTTAAGAACTTGCAGGCGAACCGGAGAAGGTCCAGATGTTGGCTGACCAGGGGGCCACATCTGTTCCAGAACTGGTCTATCCAGGGTCTTCATAATGTGGGAGGTCAGTGCCACCAGTCTGTAGTCCTTAGAGCCACTGGGGCGTGGCGTCTTTGGTACAGGAACGAGGCAGGACGTCTCCCACGGGGGGCACGGGGACCCTCTGGAGACTGAAGCTCATGATGAAGACATGCTGAAACACTCCACTGAGCCTGGGTCAGCACGGGCTTTAAGCACAGCATGAGCTCGATCCGGCAAAAAAACGTCTGAGGGGAAAAGATGAACCTTCAGGCCCCAACCCACAGGAGTTGGAGGAGCTCATCATGGGGGAATGAGGAGAGGGGACCTCCTTTGAAATATTAATTTCTTAAACTCCATTTAACATTTTTTTTTACCCGTGAGTCGTTTGAGGGATGAGTTGTTAAGTTTGTAAATGTTCATTATACAAGTCATGTTTTCTTAATGTAAGTATTTTTTAAGTTGAGTAGATTTTTAATGAGAAGTTTACCCCCATTCATGTGTCTTGGACTAGTCCGTGTCTCTGCCTTAGTTCAGGACTCTCCTTTTTTTTGTCGTTTCCTTCATTTGTATTTTGTTGTATCAAATTCCATATTTGTCATTTGTTCACTTAATTTCTGAAATTTATTAAAGAAACGTCCCTTTTTTACACCCTCGTCCTACTGCTACTCCTCTGATCTCTGACACTTAGACTTGTAGATGTAATGAGCAGAGGCGTTTATTTGACAATGTGAAAGTAAAGTCTTTGGCCTCAGGCTCAGCGGGGAGTTTTTTTTTATGGCGAGCAATCTGGTCTGAGTGGCAGCCATATAGGCCGCCCCTACCGTAGCCTGGTCACTGGTGGTGGAGGACCTCTGAGTCTTGGAGCTGGAGGGCTGATAAACCTAATGGTCTGCCAGATGGCGGTGGTGGAGAGGAGGAGGAGAAAATGTGAAAGCAAGGAAGACAAGAAAACCATTTTTTTTTTTTCAAACTGGAAGCAGCTCAGTGATTGGTTTACATTAGGAGAGAGGACCGAGTGATGGCCGCTGAGAAGGATAGGACCGGTGCAAGCTGGGTAACCTCTAGGTGGGTCACTTCCCTGCTTGGGTTTCATCTTCCTGACTGAACTTAAAGTAAATGTAGTCTTTATTTTTTCTATCTACATTGCAAAATTCAAAAACTGACCTGCTTTTTTGTGCAAGAAGACCTTTATTTCTTAATTGAGTCCTGTCAAGCTAATTTCCTTACCTATAGGGGATTTCATAAACTGTGAGGAAAGGAAACGTTTCATTTATGCCAAAAGTGGGCTGCACATGTTAGCTAAGAGACAAAGAAGTGGTCAGAAGTGTCAGAGGGGAGTTTTCACCAGACATTAATATACAGGAGACATCGATTGATGATATTAGAGGCACTCAATAATACAGGGACTGCATTTTATTCTACACTGCTAACAAAAGCCACACATTTATAACAGTTCCAACCTTTACTAATCTACGTAAGAGATTCATGCAAGTTAATGTAACTTTAATAAATACAGTAAATTACAATGACACGATTTCCGACTGTGATAATTATTTTTTAACAGATTCCATGATATCTCCTGCTCCTGAAAAGCCTCTTCCAGATCTCAATATTGAATAAAAGCTCTGTCGCCCTCAGACCAGGCCTGGCTTTTCTCATCTAAACGCAGCATCATGGCTGACTGCCCACTGCCTTTTCAGCAGGAACACCGGCGGAGAGCTACGCCCATGTGCTGGAGGTTGCAAGTGGGTCGTAGGTTAGTGGGAGTGTTTGGGGGGGGGGGTTGGGAGATTGAAGATGTCCCTTGAACCTATTAATAGCTCTCTGATAGAAGACCGCGGGGAGATATCACACGCTCCGTTGCCCTCCTGCTCAGACAATTTTGAGGGGCTCTCCGGAGATGGGCATTCCTTACAGACATGCAGGAAACACGACCCAGTTGTGGGGGCATCATATGGTCTGTGAGGAGTGGGAGTTGTGTGCCACTGTGTGCCGCTCATGTGAAAACGGATGAAGAGTTCTTATTGGACCGAAAGGCCATTTTGTCCGACAGCCTATTATACTGAAAACAGATGCTCATCGCTGCAAAACACAAATTATCGTAACTAACGCACTAATATTACCAACTTATATCAGTAACCTTAGTGGTGTAACTAAAGTACATGTCTCTAAACACAAATATGATCTTTAACTAAACCTGACTACCATTTGTTTACGGAATAACAAACAAATGACAAACGGGTCATCGGTCAAACGGTCCAGTCTCCAGACCGTTGGGGTCTGGTGATATTGGGCCATCAGAACGATGGGCGTGGCTTGTTGATGTACTGGGTAGCAAAACCTATCACTGAATGTAAAGTATGGTGAGGCTGAAGGGAGTGTTATTAGTTTTATCGGGTATTTGACTGAGGGGTTCAATGTAAACGTATTAACAATTACGGTTCATCTGGACATTTTAAAGAAAATTACTCAACTAATCAACTAATTTGGGCAAACCCCTTTAGAGATTAGGAAGTTTAAATAAAACCTACGTTGCATGCGCATATTATAATGAGCCAGCACAGACCTGGAAGACAATGGCTGTGTCAGAATGTTCTTCTCCCTCCCCCTGCATTCTCTTTTGAGGGTGAAGGAGCCTTGACGGTTTGAAGTGATGGACCAGGATGGAAGGCTGCATCAGGAACAGTGCTGTCACACTCACAGCACTTAACAGAAGACTTGCAATCTGTGGCTCGATGGGAAATTGAAGAACAGCACTTGGAACATATTCCTTTCTCTCTTTCTGTCGTTTGTTTCTGAATGTCTTAGAGGATTCGGCTTGTTGTGTAGAGGACGGTTCTTGTTTGGGTCCTCATTGGCTGTGGAAACATTGGTTTTATGTACTGAGATGGGTCAGTCAGTTTTGAAGCTCTTATGAGACATCTTTTATGGTTTCGTGGATGTTATGGTTCCGCTTTGATGGATGAAACAAGAATAATGTATCTTCTTTGTCTCATGGCACACAAAATTACAAACATACTCAAAGGCGACCATTGTTGTATTTTAATACAATGAGCCTGAAGACATCCATTTTTCTTGATGACCATAAGGCAACTTCTTAAAGATTGGTGAAATACCACGAGAATTGTCCAGGAATGACAAACCGGTGGGATATCCATCTTTTTTTAGCGCCCTGGATCTCCATTAGTAAGTCCTCCAGTTCAAATAATTTGATGTTATCTTTGGCTGAGATTTCGGGAAAACTGGCCAATTGCTGAAACAATGACCTTTCAATAACTTCCGGGGCTGTGTAGCACTCTTGGAATCTTTCCAATGCTCACACCTAAAAAGAGATTGAGATCATTTACATGCACTGAGCGGCTGCGTTTCACCATTTCGCTGAATTCCTTTCCCAGCCATTCGATCAGGAGGTCCAATTCTTGGTTTGCTTTGAGATCAACGGCACCAGCTGCACTGGCAAGTAGAAGATACCATTTCTGGAAATTCTCAAGTTTATCGTCCAAGACCATTCGAAGGGAAGAGCTCCAATTTAATGCTTTATGGAACCGATCTTCTGTTTTCCAAGTCTTTGTTTATTGTTTCAGCATCCGTCAGTGTTTGTGCCTCTGCAAAGCCTTCGTCAGCTTCTCCAGGTAGCAATAACACCTCCAACTCTGTGTCAACCCTCACTGTTACCTGTTCTGCATCTCTTAGTAGCTTCATATGCTTCTCTAGGAGCCTTTTTTAAGTTGGGCAACAGATTGGCGAGCATGTCTGCTGCAATCAGACATGTGTTGGCCCATTTTATGACTAACAATAAAAATTATGTTTATGATCAACCATAAAAGAAATGGATGAATAAAAAAATGGAAAGTCAATCTTGAAAATACAAACAAAATGAATGCCATACAGGCAACAAAAAGTTAGTTCTATCCACTGCGGAACAATTAACCTTTTTATGGTTATGTGACAGTGGTTATGGCTGCAGCCCAGGATGTACACTGGTCTATATGTCGAAGGGTCCTTGAGGAAGACCCTGAAAGACAACTTGCTCCGTGTTTGAGTTCTATAACATCAACATTGCACAAAACATTATTCCTTATATCCCAATATTTCAGCTCATATGGGCTACTGAGTTACACAGTACAGTTACACAGTAACTCAGTACTCAGTAGCCAACACTGAGTTACTGCAGAAAAGCAGAGAAAGAGAAATACAGCCCTCTCAGAGGGGGGATAAGATTGAAAAAAAGAATTACCCTGGCGAGTTTGCTCTCACAACACTCTTAAATGATCTAAGATGGATAACCTATCTGGATGTGAGTAAGTCAAGGACACCGTCATTAGCATTCAGGTCCCCTTCCATCGATGTAAGATGTGTTGATGAGTTTGACCTGGTGCTGGTAGATGCCAACGATTTCCTTAATTTCTCAAGGACTGCAGTTTGGAGTCTCTGGAGCCAGGAAGGAGCCGCCGTACGGTTCTTTCATTATTAATACATTTAAGAGCGAATTTCTGTCTTCAAGCTTGTATACTGAGGCGGATTCTGCCAAATTATCTATACTTGAAATGCAATGAATAACTTATGGGCCCATCATTAGATGAAACGCACCTTCGTTTTTCTTTTTCCTGTCTTCAAGAGCTGATGTTAAAGCAAATAACAGATGCTGCCAGTTGACTGTGTTTAAGACAGAGAGCGAAAGTACGATCACTTCTCCGATAGTTCTCCATGTTACATCACGTGGGATGAGCCGACAGCGCCGTATGTTTTCATGGTGAGTGTCGACGACTCTTAGGTGAGAACAACGATGTCAGGTCCACAGAGAACTCGACCTTTTAACGGATCTTTAAAGAACTGCTTAGAAGGTGAACTCGTGACTCATGACCACCACTTAACGCCGTCATAAATTGGACCGGACAACCGTCTTTCCCCATTATGACCCATCAAGGACATAAAAGCCAAAGTGAGCAGGGATGAAAATAATGGCTCAGCTATTATTCTGAACTCCTGTCGCGCTAATAACCGCCAGGTATATTTATGTATACAAATGTGACTGTTAACATGCAGAGGCCTCAAACGATGAGCTCAGTTCATATTGATGAGGCTGGTGCTGGAGGTGTCAAGGATAAACCCTAAAGGGCGTGGCTGGCTGTTGACTTGATGCGATAGCTGCGAATAAATCATCCACTTTTATTATCATTAAAGTAGGTCTGAGGGCGGTCTTGTAAACTCTGAGCCCAGTGTTTGGGACCCGGGCCATCTGGCTCATGTGTCTTGGCTGTCAGTTCAGCGGCAACCTGGGGATAACTGGGAGCAATCAGAGGGCACGGAGCCACGGACTGCCACTGCGCCTTACAGCAGGCGTGGGACTCTTCGTCAGACAGGTGTACACCCAAGTAGGCAGCAGCTGGTGGTCATGGAAATCATTTTCTGTGACGGCAGAGGTTTGTTCATTTCCCATATTCTCCCGTCTCGTTGAGTCAGGATTCGGGGCTGTGCTTGACGCCTGCAGCTTTAGCATGACTCTGTGTGAGAACAGATGCAGAATAATGCAGCGAGGCCTCGGAGCTGAATACATCAGAGATGCTGGGTTACAATAATTTAAAAATAGATGTAGCCTTGACCGGAAGAGGACGTCATGAGGCGCTGCCAACTCTCAGGGAGCGCTTCGACCTTTTATCCGACATCGCTGTCCAGTAGACGCATTAATTGCACTAGTGGCCAAATCACTTTCTCTTAACTGTAATGGCTTACAGAAAAATAAGTGTACCTCAGTGTGCTCACACTTCACCCCTAAACCAGTTTCCATCTAAGTTCTATTAATACTGTCTCCTTTAGTGACCACATTTAGTCATACACAGAACCAGGTAGTGAATTTCTTTCGCTGCATTTGACCAATCCCTGAGGAACAGTGCGTGGCTCTGAGGATAGGGCGAGGGTATTTGGGTTCACAGTCTTGCACCAGGATTCTACATCATTAATACTGCAGGGCCTGAAACCGGCAACCTGCCAATCTTCCAGCGCTCTAACCCACCTGTCTCAGGTCAAATCAAGTCAAAGTTTATTTTTGTAGAAGCGTTCACAAGCGTTTTATTCTTACATTGTGAGTCGGAGTCAAACAGCCGCCACTCTGAAATTGTAGGCATTGTCGACCTATGCCTACAATTTCAGACATATTTCAGACCTCTGACCTATTACCTCTGTAAAGAAGATGTATTTTGGGTCAGTTCCCTTTAAAATCAAGGTCCAAAGAATTTACATATCTAGGTATATGTGTTACACATGACTACAGGGATCTTTACAAAGGCTAACTATCAACCCCTGCTATCCAATTTTAAGCAAGATGGGACTCCCTGCCCCTCTCCATGGGAGTCGGAATAAGTAGGATTAATGTGAACGTGCTTCGCAAATGTCTCTATTTATTTCAAAGCCTTCCTATTTTTCTAACAAAATCATTTTTTTGCCAGTTTAAATCTTCAGATATCATCATTTATATGGAATAAAAAACAAGCGCATTAAGGATTAATAAAAATGTATTATAGGGTTTTACTCTTCTAAAGTTCATGTACTATTCCCGGGCTGCCAAAATAAAAGCGTTGTTGTATTGGATGAGGAATAATGTCACTAGTCCTGAATGGGTCATGTTGGAGAGGGAATCCATTGGATCTACTTACCCGGTTGCTCTGCTATACTCAAAAATCACCATGTAAACAGCCTATCACAACCTTCACCTCTAATCCAGTTGTTAGCCATTCAGTAAGACTTGGAATCCGTTTAGACGGTCCTTTAATCTCGCTGATATCTCACACGGCTGCTCTGATGGCAAAGATTCATATATTCGCTCCATCAGTAATGGATGAAGCTTTTGATGTCTTGTCTTAGAGTGGAGTGGTCGCATTATCTGAGCTCTACGTCGAAAATAGGTTTGCCTCCGTTAAGCAGTCATCACATAAATGGAATCTTTCTAAGTCACATTTCCGTGAGGAAGCTGCAGCTCAGAAATTGTGTGGCTTCCAATTCTGAATGTTTCCCTTTATTTTCTTCGACGTCACTGGAGGACTAAAATTTTGACCGTAAAGTTGAAACAAAACAAATTAAATGCAAAATGAACGTATTACTCAACACGTATAACCCGGACGGCCTGGAGTCTCCAAAAAGTAGATGGGAGACAGAAATGAATGAAAACATTTCAGAAAAAATCTGGCAGAAAATCTTTCAGACGATTGCTCCCCGTCAGATCCACACTCCAGTTCCTAAGGTGGCGATAATGCAGGTGCCGATGAGCTGGGTGGGGGAATTGTGGGAAAATAGTCTCTGTACAAGAGGTGACCAAGGACCTGATGGTCACTCTGGATGAGCTCCGGAGATACTGAGTGGAGAAACTTAAAAGAGAAGAGAAACATCATACCCAATAAAAGCTGGAGGCTGGAATCACTGCCAACGGTGCTTAAATTAAGTACTGAGTAAAGCACATAGATGAAGGACGATGGAGGATCGTAGTTGGGTCTATAATCGAGAAAGTCTGTCTGGGTTTAAGGGAAGATGATCAGAATCTAGAACCTGACCAAGCATCAGAGGCACCCAGCTATTTGTGTTGATATGGAAACTTGATGGGAAAGCTATTGGAAAATTCCTTCAAGGAGGCTAAAGTTGTCCATTCCCATGAAAAACATGATGGTACCGCCCGTTAGAATACCATACACCTCTCTTATAGCCTCCTTATCCTCAGCGCCGACTCTATTGATTTATTGTTGCTTCTTTTTATCAGTGCTGGGAATCCTCAGACTGTTTCCCTTCGATCTCTTTCTTTCTTTCGCAGGCTTCGAGGGGCTTTCCGTAATGGCACCGGAGGTGGTCTGAATGTTTTCTTGGGTAATAACAGGTGCTGAGGGATCTTTGGGTCCTCGGCAAAAAAACAGTTTGCCATAACACTCTTGATAAGAAATCCTCTCGCCTGATATTTCAGTCCTTTCACAATGAACCTTTTTACAGTTTCACAACAGAGGTTCTGGTTGTAGCTCAGGATGTACAGAGGTCGTCCTACAATCAGAGGGTTGGCGGTTCAATCCTGTATATATATATATATATATATATATATATATATATATATATATATACGCCATAGATCTCCTCGAGTCGAATCATATAATCCAAATTTGGACTATATCGGACCAACGGTTGAGAAATGTTGGCCCAAAACTTTCAGAGATAAAGCCCCCCCTAGTGCCGGAACTATACAACCGAATTTTCTAAAAATCAATCCAGTTCTTCCTCGTACTAAGGTCTATGTGGTTCGAAAAACGATCGATTAAACAGTTTTTGTGTTGTCGCCTTAACACAAAGGATCTGTGGACAATTCTTTAATATCTCAATAATAAAATAAATCATATACAGTGATAATATTTGTCTATGTAGAAAATAGTACAATGAACAATATCTCTATAAAAATAGATAAAGGGTAAAACAAGTTGAACAAGGAAGAGTAAAACAAGGCTTAAGAAGTGACAACAAATGACAATTAGTTCAAAATCCCAATAAAAGCGTCTTTATAAGAAAATGTTTTTAAATATACAATTTTTCAAATTGTATAAGGCTTGAGTGAATAAATATACAAATATCTTCTCTAGAATGTTTTAATACAGGTGCGCCTTCAGATTTTAACTTCTTTCTTTATTGCAACTTTGGCCTAGAAATTATGAAAACCTCTGCTGTCAGCTATATTTAATATATATATCTATATTAAATATAGCTTTAAATATATATATATATTTCTTATTTTGAAGCAGAATGAACTTTCCTGCTGACTTCTTCATATAAATATATTTTTTATATATTCTTTATTTTGAAGCAGAGTGAACTTTCTTGCTGACTTCTTCATTATTTGTTTTGAATTTTGCTTCAATGGTTGGAGAGGCTGCTTTCCAGATTTTGAACGGCTCCATACTTACAGATAAACTACAGGAAGTCTTGGAATTGGCTTAATGGGCTGAACAGAGATGCTGAAGTGGACACGGGAGGGGGCTACTGTGCATTTGAAAGAATCTCAGAGAGTGTGTTGGAGTTGTCGGCAGATTTAGAGGCTGGCATCAGCCAGACAGCAATTTAATGACAAACACTGGCTTGATGGTTAAAAACTATGAATAACAAATACTGGAACTCATCAAACATCTTTTATTATTCAGTCAGCACAACTGCAAAGTTAGCGTCTTCAACGGTACCGTAGCCCATCCTATGACTTTTTTATTCAGATGTTGCACCTTGAATCAGCCGGTCGTCCCAACCGTAATCCCAGTTAGTGGGACACGGACACTAATGTTCCCATCATCTCTAGAACCGCGTTGTATCGGGAGTCGTTCTGTCCTTACATCAGTGGTACCGTCTCCTCCTGAGTCCAGCCTACTGTTCCGGCTCTATCTGATGATGACTGGTGGGAACATTCACGCTGACGGACGGCTCGGATCTTATTTCTATCGCTGATCTGGCCTCTCAGCACCTGTTTTACCCTGTGGCGCTATCGGGATGAAGACGACGTCCCGGCCTCCTCGTCATTGCGCCCATGGCCTCCTGGGATACCCAGGTACTTGTAGCTGTCTGCTGTCCCACCAGCTGGTATCTCCACCTCGTCAGCAGCCACCACCTTACTGCCAAGCTCTTCCAGCTCTCTTGTCACATGTCAAATCACACTCTCACTCACACGCACGCACGCACACACACACACATACACACACGCACACACTTGCACACACAGGCACACCACAATGGTGAACCGATGAATATTTGCATATAATATATATGTACTTAATCTAGCATGAAATTATATTTTGTTCAAGATAAAGAGAGAGAGAGGGAGAGAGAGAGAGAGAGGGAGAGAGAGAGAGAGAGAGAGAGAGAGAGAGAGAGCACTTGTCATCATGTTTAAATGTTTGTGCCATTAAAATCTACAGATTCATAGATAAGTGCTCGCTCACAGCAGGGTTGGGTTGAGTTTATTTCAGAGCTGTCAGGAAGCATTATGCAGCCTTCTGTCACCGAGCTGAATAAAGCCAGTGGATCAGCGCTATCTTTCATTTGGGTCACTGCACCACACAACGCCGGCATCTATTTAACTGACTTAGTAACCTGGTTGCATCGTCTACGAACTGTTTAATCTATTTCATACAGCATCTATCCAGAACGGCACGAAAAAATGATCACAAAAATAAAGAAAAAGCTCTAATATATTCATTCTATGCAAAGGAAAGCCACAAGTGAAGTTATTTTATTCGTAAAGCACATTTAAATATATTCACCAAAGTGGTTCAGAGCCTTTGACAAATAACTAATGAAACACAATCGATGGAAAATCGAAACGTTTGTATATTTTGAGCGTCTATTAATGATAGTTTTTCAAAAAGTCGGGGGTATTGCGGAATCATCATCGCCGCCGTCGCAGATCCTTCGTGTTAAAACAAAAGCTGAAAAAACTATTATATGGATCAATCTTTTACCTACATAGACTTTAGTGCGAGGAAGAACTGGATTGATTTTGGGAAAGAACAGTTGTATATTTTCGACGATGGTTGAGCTTTATTTCGTTTACGGCCCAAAATTGCTCAACCGTTGGTCCGATTGATCCGGATTTGGTGATCGATTCGAAGAAAATATATATATAGATATATATATATATACAAATCGGAGGAGGTATAAAAAAATGAGCACAAATGAACTGAGGAGAAAGACATGAATACGATATAAATACAAACACATGTGGAATATCCATATTAATATTGCTCAAATATAAAGTGTTGTTTATTGCAAAGAAATCATTAGTTGCTGTAAAGAAAAGAAAAGAAAAATGACAAAGGGTCTAGACCAGACAAGCTAAAGAGAACAGATGTGGTTCTGATGTTATTGACCCGATCTGGAGGTGGAGGTCATTCCAAAGTTCCAAAGCTGCGGCTGAAAAGTTCCGGTCGGGTCATAAAAGGTTGAACTTTCTTAGTCATTTCTATATCTTCAGGTCACAAATTCTCAATCCTATTGAACTTTATTTTAATCCCTTTAATATCCTGCTCAAAGGTTTTGGTTGGTTGGCCATTTTGAATTTCTTTATTTCTTATTGACAAATGTGACTGAATCTGTTCATTGTATGACCCAGTGGCAGAGTTTATATGCTAAAGAGTAAGGGGCCGAGAATGGAGCCCTGGAGGACGCCATCAAAAGGCCCATCGAGGAGGAGGCATTAACCATCTGTTAAGAAAAGATGAAGAGCTAAACGACGCTACTTCCTGCATGCTATTTGTTTATTCTGGTAGAAGCAGAGGCGGAGGGCGGAGGTGGAGGTGGAGGCGGAGTTGGAGGTGGAGGTGGATGTTTAAGTATATCTACGGCGAGACTGTGACAGTTTTGAACCTAAAAGCGTTCATATAATAAGCTGCACCAAATAGCCGCACATCCCATTCGTCTTCGTCACCATTTCCCCCTCCGCCAAAAACAACAAATTGACCAGAGAGAGGAGAACAAGCATCTTTTATCAGCGCTCGTTGAAACCCCTCACCTACTATTAATAACTAACAGCAAATGTCGGCACCAGCATTGCTCCAAAAGTCTCCTAGCTTCAGACTCGGCCCGGTAAAGTGGCGAATGATGAATGGCCGGACTCCGCTGTACCATGCGGCGCACCGGCTCCCCGGCATGTAATAAACCCCGCATACACCCAGAGGTGCTTTAGGGTTGTTGTTTTTTTTTCCTCTGGCATTGGAATGAATGTTAATAAACATCTCACCTGAGCAGAGTAGTCCCCAATCCTGTTTAACATGTAGTGATTAGGCAGGCTTAGCTGGTTAAGCCTAATCCTTGTAATCCTTCCTCTTTTTCAACATATCAATCATTTCATTTTCCAGCACTGTGCAGAAAGGTCCGCGGCGACAGAAACCGTGCTCTAAAAATCTTCTTTTCCCTTTTTTTTTTATACAGAAGGAATTTATATTCTTTTCAGCACCGTCAGCAGATTCTACATGTTTAGTCCTCTTTTCAGTTTTTTTTTTTTTTTTTTTTATGCGAAGGCTGAATAGATTTTATTTCCTCACTGCTGTGAGGAGTGAGATGGATGCAGAAATTCTAAGGTGTGACCTGATCTCCTCTTTAAGGAGCCAAAATGAAGACTACATACTGAACCAAATATGCAGAAGGCTGATATTAAAGGAGCAGTTTGTAAAATTTAGGAGTATGTCTTTTGAATGAATTCAATCTCAATAACTATGTTAATTATTATTACTTCAAGCTTATCTTAGAATGTCTAGCTAACCTTCATATCTCCAGAGGACGTGGGTCCTTCCTTATGTTGCACGTTACCATGTTTGTAGATTATAATCTTACTGAAAAACCAAACGCTGGCTATAGGGAGGCTTTTGTCGCATTTTGAAGTCGAAGCAGCAGAGAGATGACGAAGAAACATTTTTCCTCCAATAAGATCATGAATATGTTGTTGCTGAATAACTGTTTTGACCAGTGGGGGATCATACTTAGTATTTATCACGAGAAAGAGCCTTGGAGTGTGAAACCTCGCTGTTAAAGGAAATATGAAGGCCATGAATTTTGAAATTGTTATCATTGTCCGCCCAGGGAACGCAGCTTAGTAGATGCTGAGGTTTTGTTTATCCAGTGGCTATTTGAATGTGGCAAATTTAGGCTAGCATGCAAGGTAATAATTTAAGTAAATTAAACTAGGCCTACAATGTCATCCCTGGCCGCAAGGTGATATCCCCGAAAAAAACCTCAATCCATCGCATTGCAGAAGCAAAACCCCTGATTGAACTGGAATTTAATGCAAAGTCATGTCCGTTGTGAGATGTGTGTTTTACATTGGATAAGTAAAAGCCTCCCCTAAAGTTAGACTAGTAGAGTAAAATTTATGTGTAAAATATATATGTACTGTATATATAACATAGATCTCCTCGAGCTGATTCGTACGCACTTAATTTGAACGAGATCGGATCGTGTCGGAAAAAGAAACATTTTTTTAAAAAAGAAAAAGCTCCCCCTAGAAAGTAAACAACTAATACAAACTATTGGAATAAAGTATGACGTATGCAAGATATATCTTCTCGAGTCGATTCATGTGCAGTTGAGAAATTAAGGCCCAATAATCCAGTTCTTCCTTGCACTAAAGTCTATGTGAGTATAAAATTTGAAAACGATCCGTTAAATATCTTTCGAGTTAGCGCGTTAACACGAAGGTTCTGTTTTGCCGGCGATGACGGTTCCATGATATCACCGACTTCTCCGGGATATGATACAATGCGAAGTTACGTCGAAAGAAATAGTTTTACATTCAATAAATCTCCTCAAGTCACCAAATATGTAATAAATAGGACGAACAATTGAGAAATTATGGCCTGAAAACCTTTGGAAATAAAGCTCCACCTACTGTCAGAAAATAAAACTGACCTTTCCCAAAATCAATCCAGTTCTTCCTCGTTCTTCGATCTATGTGGGTATAAAATATGAAAATGATCCATGAAATAGTTTGTGAGTTATCGCGTTAACACGAAGGATCTGCTTCGGCGGCGATGACGATTCCATAATATCATAACATATACATATATATATATATATATATATATATATATATATATATATATATATATATATATATATATATATATATAAATATATAATCCCTGACTTTTCATGTATGTAATTACACAGGTTGAAAAGGTAGGGAGCTTTGCTTGCATCGTGTGAAAGTGTTGGACAGGATAATGCACGTAGAAGAAGCAGAAGAAGAAGAAATCCTTTATTGATCACATACTCCATACACTGTACAACATATTGAAATTATTTCTCTGCATTTGACCCATCCCTGAGGGAACAGTAGAAGTGTGTAGAAGTGTGTGTTGTGTATGTTTTGTTTATGGATATTACCCGTCACTGATATCGCGGACACGCTATGACGCCTGACCTTAAGAGGCGAAGGCTTCCAGCTGTCAGCGGGGGTGAATGTGCTTCGCTCCTAGCTGACTGTTGGTAATGGATTGTTGTATTAAGCTAAGGTCAGAGGGTAACTGAGGGTTGTGGTGTGGCGGGTAAACGCTGTGTCATGTAGCTGAAATGAAAAAAACAAAGAAGCTTTTTCTCGAATGCAGTGCAGCCTCGGGAGAATCGCAACACGTTAAAAGTGTGAACACGTCCAAAGGGCAACAAAAATCAAAGCAGACATGGCTAAACAGCGCTCGGATAAAGTGCTCAAACTCCAGTCGGTGAATAGATAAGAACCGTAAAACGATTTAACATAAACTAAACATAAAAACTCAAAACAGCAAAATTCCAAGTTTTTTCCCAACCCTATATGAACTTTTCTGCACCGGCAGGGTGAGTCACGTCTGAGATTCTGTGCGATGACTACCAATGTGCCGGGGGACGCAGGGATGAGGGAGAACGGGATGGAGCTTTTGTAAAATAGCTTCATAAATAAATAAATGAATAGCGGCCGGCAGTGAACATGTAGAAGAGTGAACCCAGGTCTAGTAAAATATGGTGCACTGCATAATTATGAGTATTTTCTGCATGGATGAGTGGAGGAGCACATTCCGTGGCTATTTCTTGCATCATCAGTTAACATGCTAAATCTTTTTATCGTCGTTTAACGAATCAGTTTGTGCGTTGAAGCTAAAAACAAAAAAATGGCTTTGGTTTTATTTCATCAAATTTTTTGGTTTACCGTGAAAAAGCCACGACTCAAAGAAAAATGCGTTGATATGAAGCTCTGGCAAAAGTTCAGTCGAAAAGGAAGACTATCCCTTTGTACACTCGGCCCACATCCATATGTCATGGTGACACACCTTCGTCGTTAGCCTACCATATGTCATATCTACCCATGAAAATCCTTCAGCCTCTTCATTTTATCAGTCTCAGCATTTCATGGACCAATTTCAAATTTTATACTCACAAAGACCTTAGTGCAAGGAAGAACAGGATTGATTTTGTGAAAGGTCAGTTGCGTATTTCCAACGCTACGAGAACCATAGTTTCTCAACCGTCGGTCCGATTTAGTCCAAATTTGATGCATAAGAATCGGTTTGAGGAAATTTAGCTTGCATATATCTCTTTTTATTCTAAAGGTTATATTTTAGTCACTAGGGTGAGGTTTTTAATTAAGTTTAATTTAACTTCCTTATAATCGGTTTGATTTAGTCTAAATTTGGTGCATAAGAATCGGCTCCAGGAAAATAATCTTGTACATATTCTACTCTAAAAGTTCACGTTTTACTCACTAGGGGGAGCTTCTCTGGGAAATACACTTTTTGGAGATAAAAATCCGATGTAATTCGTGGAGATCTGTCAGGGGGATCACCTGTACAACGCAGCGGATTGGGGGCTTTTTGGGGAATGCTCACAATCCGTTGTGATAAAGTTTGAACTGAAATGAACCTTTTATGAAAGTTTAGTCAGAAAGACCATTTGTTTGCACTCGTTCTTCGTTTCTCCTGTCGTCCTGACATTCACGGAGGTTTTTCCGTTGCTGGGTAACAATCGTTCGGAAAAGCAAGATGAATGGATTCCCAGTTCTCTGAGTTTTTCTACCAAATATCCCAGGAAGATCATTTGTGGTCGAAGCAGCGATTTTTTTTTTTGTTTTTACCTTTAATTTTTCATTTACTGTTCATCTACAGGAAACAAGACCAGTCTGGACCAGAACCCGACCAGTACAGTATCTCAGAACTCTCTTCAGGGCTCAGAAACAAAGAGCGGGGTCGACTGATGGTGACATGCGACTGCTCAGCAACCCGGCAACCAAGAGTTCAAGCAACACATTTCTAATGATTTACAGGAGCTAAATCACATTTCAAGTTTTCTGTCCAACCGGTTCTCTGGGTTGAGGAATTTGGGACGAAGCCAATTCTTTCAAGTAGAACCTTTCATTCACCAAACTGGATTTTCTTCAAATAAGCCTCCTGCTCACTGAGAAAACTTTCATCTGCTGCCAACTCGTTATTGATTATTGTTTTCTCCACACCTACACATTTCTTCTCTCTCTCTCTTTCTCTCTCTCTCTCTCTCTCTTTTCACATACTCTCTCTCTCTCTCTCTCTCTTTTCACATACTCTCTCTCTGTCACACACATACACACACACTCACCCACACCCATACTCTCACACACACGCTCTCATACACACGCACACACAAACATAGACACACTCATCAACACGCACACACATAAACACACAAACACACACACTCACCCACACACATGGCCTCACAAACACATACACAGCCACACACACACACTCGCTCTTTTTCTCTCTCTCTCTCTTTTCACATACTCTCTCTCTCTCACACACAGACACACACACTCACCCACACACATGCTCTCACACACACGCTCTCATACACACGCACACACAAACATAGACACACTCATCAACACACACACACACAAACACACACACTCACCCACACACATGCCCTCACACACACATGCACACCCACACTCTCTCTCTTTCTCTCTCTCTCTCTTTTCACATACTCTCTCTCTCTCACACACAGACACAAACATTCACCCACACACATGCTCTCACACACACACGCTCTCATAGTCACGCACACACAAACATACACACACTCATGAACACACACGTGATCTCAAACACACTCATACAAACACACACTCATACAAACACAAACTCATACAAACACACACTCATACAAACACACACACACACTCACCCACACACATGCCCTCACACACACATACACACCCACACACACACACACAAACTCTCTCTCTTTCTCTCTCTCGCACACACACAGACTCTCTCTAACACACACACACACTCTCTCTCACACACACACACACACGCACACACACACACACACACACACACACACACACACACACTCACTTCACTTCATAATGAGGTCCTCTCTGACCTCATTATGAAGTTTGAAACCTTCAGAGGTGAAGGTTTCACGTCTGATGATGGCGTCCAAACCAATCACAGGAGGAGAATCTGAGAAGGAGTATTCTTATTTATTTGATTTCTAAAGTCCTACGCCGGTTCCCATTCTTAACCCATAACCCATTTGAAACGGGTCACGGCACGTGTGGGCTTCCTGCGGCGCCCACTGGTGTCTATGAATAGTCAGTGAAACACCCTTGATTAGAATTAATGACTACTTGATGATGTTGATCAAAGCAAAGCCAGTCAGGAGACCAAAGAAGAAAGTTGACAGAATGTGAAATTGAAGTTTTTCTTGTAGAGGTGGAAACGGGTATATGTATATATACAAATATAGATAATCCTAAGGGGAGAAGTGATGCAGGGTGACAAAGATGATGTTTAAGTTCATTGGATGAGTCTAAGTCATATTTATTCCTTTTTTTACCGACACCTATTGGTAAAGTTCCAGATCGTAATTTATAATTGCATTGGAAAAGTTCAACCCTCCCTATTTCTGCGCAGGAACTCTTCCGATACATGACACGACTGATTGTATTTGGAGTGTTTCACGCAGTGGGGATTCATTTCATTTCGTTCCTCATTTCATACTTCGGTCATGTTTTCCCTCATTTCTCCAGTTTCTTGGTTTCCACGTATCAGGAAGGAGCGAACATTCTCTCGTCTGAACATTCATTCAATAATTCCATAAGCTGAGTTGAGAATGGCTTTCTCTGGTTTTTGTGTATTCACATGTTGAATGATTAGAAGAGAAAGAGAAAGTGATAGAATAGAATTTGATTGTCATGGTTGCAGAACAATGAAAGGCATTTCGGCAGCTGTTGGATTAGCAGCATGTAAGAGCAAAAATACAAAAACAGCCAGAACAAAAAACACAAAAGCGTAAAGAAAACAACACAAGGCTGTAGAGGAGATGTTCACTAGAGGAGATGCTCTGGAGGTTCACTATTCTGTAGTCCTTCAGTCTGTTGCACTAGGGCAGTCATTTACAAATTGACATGGAGGCTGCGGCTCTGCGACATTTTCTATGTTGAGAATTGCATTAATTTCTGTTTCAAAAATAGAAACCTAAGGCGGATAACTTTCTGCAAAAGGAGCTACTGAATGTGCCGGCTAATATTTAAAATGCTATAATCATCCACTTTTGCTGTATATGGTTTTGTGAGATGAGAAGGACAACGCTGGGCGGCGCACCACGGCTTGAGGGCAGAGCACCCCTCCTCGCAGCCCCCCCCTCCTTCACCCTGCTATGACTTAATACTTATTCATAAGCGAACACTGCGGCTCTTAGAGCCCAACCAGCCCAACCAGGCTGGAGGGGTGGAGGGGTGGAGGGGTGGAGGTGCACTGCAGCACACGAGGCTCGCTTCGGTACAAGTGAGTTGGATTTCCGTCGTTGTCTTTGAGAAAGGATTAAGATTTTACAAGTCTCTTTCCTCGTCAGGTGAAAAAACACTGTGGGAACAAAATAACGGTCTGAGAGTGGAGAACATTTACATCAAACAATGGGTGGAGCATCACAATAGGATTTCCCTACAAAAGGATTTTGAACTTGTTCATAATTTGTTATAAATCATTAATAAATGGTTATAAAGTAGTTATAACACAATTTAAAAAAAAATCATCTTCAATCTTTAGCTTATCATTAGTACAAAATCATTCATTATAAATCATTTATAAGGAAGTCTTATAGCAAAGTTTGATCAAATACATGTTATGTTTTAGCAAATTATTTGCTCTGTCTGTTTGGACATTTGCATACATGGATTTTCACCTACATGTACAGACCGACAGTAATGTCTCTCTCCCTCCAGAAGCAGTTTGCGGCTAAAAGATGCTTTTGTCGTGCTCTCAGGCACAGTTTAACATCAGCGATGGAGATCTCATCGCTGATGTCCGTGGAGTCGGTCTTCTGGAGGCCTGAACTCTTATCTGATAGAAGCCCCAGACTTCATTCTTAGTCTCCCTTAAACTCTTAACCCTCTCCTCACTCATGAGGAGAGGAGGAAGGACAGAGGCCATTTCTCCTGAAAAGGAAGAAGAAGGTGTTGACTGGTGATAGGTTTTGTCAGAAACCTTACTTCCACACTTTGAATAACCTTAAGAGATTATGAAGGTGGAATTCACCAAGGGCCTGATATGATACTATCACAAAACATATGTCACGATATGACATTCCTGAACTTTTATTATCTTTTACTTCAAACTAAAACTCTTGTTTCTCCCGTAAAATTTCCTCAACATCTGTCCGATTGCCAGTAAGATTCTCGGTCATTTCCCCTCACCTGACTCTTCTTCATTGGTGCATAATTGGCTTGTCAAGCGGACTATTACCTTACCAGTCCGTGCTTCAGCTACTAAAACTGAATCATTTCTATTATCGTCGAGTCGAATGGAGCAGAATACAAACGTGCCTGGACTGCTGCGCTGATGCGTAATTTTGAAGGTCATGCCGCGGCTTCATCATGTGGGAAATCTTGAGACTGCGAGATGGTGGTCACCAGTCATCAGCGAGATAATGACCTGTTTTATGCGGGATGAAGCCAGTCATATCAATCAATGAACAAAATAATAATGGACACCAACTCTCCTTGCCAATATATTATTACCATTGCTATGGCTTAAATTGTGCTGATTTGTAATCTGAGATGTGATCCTTTGCAACAGCAGCTAAAAGATAAGTGTATGCGGTGCTGATTTGCATGTTTCTGTATTTCCATGTAAGTAAATGTGGTCAAAATGTGTGTAAAAGTAGCGACACAGGTGACCAAAGAATGTCAATGTCAATGATTTAAGTATATCCCAAATACTCTAGAGATGTTGATATTACTATCTATGTTTTTTCTCTATTACATATATATGTAATAGAAATATGTATGAATGTATATAATATTCTATTATGTATGTAATAGAATATGTAATAAATACATATAAATATATATATATATATATATATATATACAGACTCTATATTTGCATGTATATATAATATAATGGCACCTTCATTTCATGTCACAAGTCCCAATTTTCAATTAAACTACATTATTCCAAGTTGATTCACGCAGGAATAAATAAACAGCTAACAGCCGTTCTATCTTTCTATAAAACACATAAGCTCCTCTTCGCCTTCGTCTTGCATCCATACAGGGAGAGAACAAATATCCCAGGAAAGATCTCAAACTCATAATTAATGCTGCGGTGGTACCGTTGGGGAGTTTCACTGTATGTGGGAGCTGCAGTGATTTTCATACCCAGAATCTATTCCGGCGGCACCGGTCTGAGCGAGATCGGGAACTCGATGGCGAGATAAAAAGGGGGGCCACTCACTGAGAGGTTAGCATATCTCATTTGGTGTAAAAGGACTAAAAATAAAGGCTATAAAATAAAAATAAAAAAAGCTCATACAATTATAGCCTACCTCCTTATTTATCTGAATGGGTGACAAAATTTACTGTAGAGGTGAAACTAGAAGCTCGTCATCTTGATTTTATTCACTGTATTCTGAGCAAGGAGGGTTAATAGATTAGGAACTGAAACAAAAGCATGTTTTATTCAAAGTCTTTCAAACTCGGCTCCCTATACATTATATTATATTTCACTCTAGTAGTTCACACTTTACTCTATAGGGGGCGCTGTTTTTTATTATTATTAAAAAGAAACACTGTTTTCCCGACGTACCTCAAAACTATTCATTGGATCATTTTCAAATTTTGAAGCCAAATAGAACTTAGTACGATGAAGAACTGGATTGGCTTTGAGAAAAGTCAGCTGTTTATTTCTGACACTAGGGGGAGCTTTATCTCCAAAGGTTTTTGGGCCGTTTTTCGCAGGCATTGGTCTGATTTTCGTCCAAATTTGGGGGGAATGAATCACTCCAGGAAATTCATCTTTTAACGTCTTATTTGACTTTAATAATTTGTATTTTACTCATTAAGGGGAGTTTTATAATGAAAGACTCTTTTTCTGGACGTTTAACTTCCTAACCATTTATCCGATTTTTGTCCAAAATTTTGTGTATATGAATTGTCTCAAGATCCTATAATCCTTTATTCTGGTAGTTCATATTTTACTCACTAGGGGGAGCCTTTTACGGAATACTCTGTTTTCTGAACATAACTCAAAAACCATTGAATGGATCATTTTCTTCTTTTATACCCACATAGACCGTAGAGCGATAAAAAAGCGGGTTGAAGTTGGTTGTATATTTTCTGACACGAGGGGGAGCTTCTTCATGATGAAGATTTTTTGTTTCTCTTCTTTTTCATGCAGGGCTTGGACATTGATAGATGTGTGTCATCTTTGGCTGGGGGTTGTTTCATCACACTTTATCGATAGACTCTGGATTAAATGAGGTGTTCAGACTCACTGATCATTTTCTCGACGGCTTATGAAGTGAAATCGGCATCAAATAAATATTTACACTCAAAGGTCACTAGGAGAACTTTTCTATTCAAATGGTCCACTTGGCCCAAACTGTGTAATATGTAATATAAGAAAAACACAATTTTATTCATATATCCATACGCCACACGTAGAGGCATGAGTTTAAATGGGAGTTGCAGATTAGCCCTACGCGCGTTTTCAACACTTCTCCCATTCAAAGTAATCAGAGATTACATTTTCAGAAGGTCAGATGGAATAACTCAGCCCACGGCAACGTTGTGGCGCCCGGTTTCAGGAGGCTCTCCGTTCGCTAAGTTATGAATACTTGCTGTTTGATTCAAGATTATGCCAATTCAAAGAAAGGCGTTTGATGAATATCCCATTATTTGGTTTCGTGGAAACGAAATGTCAGCGTGTTTTCTGTTTTTCTGTCCAGAAGGAAGCGTTGGTTTCCTTTTTGGTTGGATTGGAATCTTTGAGACCACTGGTAGCCTGTAGTCAGCCTGCCTTAAGTAAATTTGCCGTTAGAAAAAACCTTTAGTTATCACATGCAGTTACTCAAAGTACAACATTGTGAATTTATTTTTCTGCAGCTGACCTTTCTCTGAGGAGCTGACCCAAATGAAGGGCCTGTGGATCTGATCGGGGTCCAGGGTCACCTTCAAGGACATTGTGACATGCAGACAGCATGGGTTTGGATCAAAAGGCTAAGCTTTGGGTTTGGAGGGGGCGACTACTCTACCCACTGATCTGGCCGGTTGAAGACTTGTGGGATGAAGGAGCTTAAAAATATCATGGAATGACCTGCAGGAATTCTGAACATCTGGTTCTGCTTTTATTATTGATTTCAAGCACATGTGAATTCTTTTAATCTTAGTCCATCAGTTAAAACCCCCCGTCTCTTTTCGCTGGTCTTGTCTGCGTCACTTTCTAAGGAAGGTGAAATCGAGGTTCTGAATGCTGACACAAACGCTCATCAGCCACAACATTAACACCAGGTAGTGGTTCTAATGTTGTGGTTGATTGTTGTTCATTCTACACACCTGGAAACTGATGTCATTCTCCCAATGTGCGCCGGTGTCCCATAATTTTGCTCCAGACTGCAGCTGTATATTTCCCATGATGCCGTAGTTGACATGGACCACCGTTAAAAGGGACGTTGTGATTGGTCCAGTAATGAAAATGAAAATGTTGCCAACGGTCAAAAGTCGTCCCAATGATGCGGGAGGAATCTTCCTCGGATTGGTTATGCCAGCGGTGACACAGTTGATCCACAAAGGAAATGTCCCGTCTATCTTATTATACACTTTAAAGTACATTATGGTTAAATAAAAGTCTTTGAGTCTTCCAGATTTTATGGCTGCCAAGTTTCTTAAAGAGGTTTTTAACAGTGTGCAGCGGCGTTCTTACGGAAGCGGGCCTTGACCCTAACCTTAAAAACTTTGGACCCATTTCTTAAATTAGGATTTTTTTTCATCAGAGATTTTACAGAGGACTTTTTACTTGCAGCTGATTTCTTTTCTGAGTAGACATCGTGGCACTAAATCTGCTCTAAACCTCCAGTCTTTACAATCATTGCTGGTAAATTCTTTTATTTTATTCTGTCTTGATTTGAATTTGGCTTTATTGCGACTGTAAATTGTCATATTTTGCTGAATTGCAAATACAAATAGTTTGCCATCCTGTGTATCAAGTAGGATCTTCTCATTTGCCATGGACAACACCTCCTCCTGAGTGGCCCCTCTGACCTGTAGTATTCGTCCAAGGCTCTGCCCTTGGCCCCTTGCTGTTCTGCATTTACTTACAATATAAAATGACGCTACGCAGATGACACCCGTTAAAATTAGTCTTTCCAGGCGTTGGTTCAAAAGGCACATTCTCATCCAACTTTTTTTTTTAAAAGTGATATATAGATAACTAATTTATTACTATTATTATTCTGTTCGTGGTCACCGCATAACGGGTTTGAAAACCATTCAAAGTAACTTTCACACCTACAGGCAATTTATGCTGCATGTTGTTGACAGGAAGTAGGGAATACATACAGACAAAAAAGGCGAAAAAAACATGTAAACTCCGCAAAGATAAAGGCGTAGAGGTACGCGGAAACTATGCTATCAATTATTCCACTTACTGACTCAGCAAATTAACATACTTATTAAAAGATTCCCTTTTGTGATTCATTTATTGCCGATTTATTGCCTTGGTGATATCAGTGTTTACGTTTCCTCAATCTTAACATATATTTATAGTGTACTTGGATTTAGTTCAATAGTATGTCGGTTTCCTCATCATGAAAATCCTTTTTCTTTTATTCGTTTTTTATTTTTACTTACTTACTTTACTTTGCGCTGATGTAGGGGACAAGAGGCTCCTGAAAATCATACGTACAACGTCAGAATTCTTATTTTTTATTTTTTTATTTCAAATTTTTCTCGTAAATTCTTACCCACCGGATTATTGACAAGTCACCTGCTAGTACCAGATGTTGAGAGAGAACACATTAACAGGTCTTATCAGATGACCACAGAATAATTTCTTCTTTCAAGCAGTGGCCCCTACATGCTTGATTTCAAACAGTTGGATGACCTTTAACCCTTTGATGTCCAGCTCAACTGTTTGGTTGTGCACATTCTGAGTCTCTATTTCTTACTGACAAATATGACTGAAACAATTTATAATGTGAACCTGGGGCAGCATGTGTATACTAAAGAGTAAGGGGCCGAGGATGTAGCCCTGGGGGACACCGCGGGTCAAATGGGCCACCGAGGAGGAGAAATTAAATGAGGTCACTGAAAACGTCCCATTTGATAAGTAGTCGGCAAATTAGAGCGTGTGATACATGACACAATCACAAAGTCTAAAAAAGGGTCAAATAGTTTTGTAATCTTAATTACAATGTTCCATTACAAATCGTTGTTATTTTATGGTATAGTCGAGTGTCTCACATATCAAATTAATAAATGCCCCAAAGACATAAAATCTTTTTTCCACAGCGTTTTTATTCTTTTATTCTTGGCGAGGACATTAAAGGGTCGTTAACTACTGAACAGAGAAAAAATGCAGATATTATATAAAAACTTTAAACTGGTTTAGGAGCTTTAGGCTCCTCTCCTCACGGCCTCCAGCTTTCGTCCTTCCTCCTTCTCATGCCTTAGCCGACAGCTGCACCAATCAAAGTGTGTCTGCTATATGTAAAAAAAAACATTCCTTAGGTACGTGTGAGTTAAAGTGAAGTTCATCCGAGCAACTTTCCCGATTAAACAACAAGGAATTGAAATTGCTGTAGCAACAGCGGCTGCTACGTGGTCAATTAAGGCTTAAGGGATGGCTGATGAGATCAGCGCTTTTTTTTTTTTTCCTGAGGACTTATTGGAGAATTAAGACACATTAGGAAAACGTCCTACATTTCCCACCATTACAAAAAACTTGGGGGCCTTGTGTGCGAGTCTTTGTATAAATAAATGAGGGCAATAATAAGCTCCCCGAGTCCTGATAATTGCAGTCCATTTAGCTATAAGGAGACGTGAGGGGGAATGGAGCCGGTGTTATCTGCGTGGGACCAGCCTGTGATAGTAACGCAGAGTCCCAGAGTCCTAGGAGACTAATGACACAGTAGGATTACTGAGCGCTCACTCTGCTCGCACCAAGGACATTTGCCAATAACAACTTTATCTGCCTCCTCCATGCGCCTTTGGTTCTGGCATTTGTAACTGCTGGAAATTAAGAATTGCTTTGTTTTGTCTCCAAGCTGGGGATTGCTGACTGCGGCTGTTATCAAGAAAAAAGGAGAGAAAAAAAAAAAAAAGAACACCAGCAACTTCCGTCATTTTGCCGCGTTCTTATCAGTTGATTAATCAGGCAGTGTTGTCGACTGAAACACAACCATTTTGAGGAGTTTTTGTGACGGGCGCGCTCCTCATCCGTCACAGGGATGTCATCATTACGGCGCCCGCTACCTTATTAATGGAGAGGGGACTGACAGTGGGCTCCAAAAAAATCCTCCATCTTCATACATACAGCGGTGAAAGTAGGGATTTTTTTTAAAACTCTGTCATTGTCTGCGTTTGTCTGTTAAAACATTCCCACGACTAGTTGAAATCCACTAATGAATGAGGCAGCTGATTTTCAGCCAAATTAATTAACGAATCGTTCAATTAATCCAAAAATGTACGCGACTATTCTGATAATGTGTGAATTCTTCACTTCATGCGCTGTTTTTAGTCATTTTATTTTTGCCGTACCATTTATTAAACACACAGTGTGTAAATCTACTTACCTACCTACCTACCTACCTACCTACCTACCTACCTATCTATCTATCTATCTACCTACCTACCTACCTACCTACTTACCTACCTACCTACCTACCTACCTATCTATCTATCTATCTATCTATCTATCTATCTATCTACCTACCTACCTATCTATCTATCCATCTATCCATCTATCTCTATCTCACCTCTTTGCTCATCGCTCTACATCTCAGTAACCTGATCCTGTTCCCTGTTGAAAACAGGAACATGACAAGTCTCCCTGTTCCTGCTGCAAAGCACATCTGCTATCCGGTTTAATTCTACACACTGGGATCCATCTTGCATATCAGAGTCGGTGCTTTTCTCTGTCAGACCCCAGGTAAACATGCAGATGTTCCCCCCTTTAATCCGTGGCGCCGCACCTCACTGCGTGTTAAGGAAAATGTTGCCCCCACCCCTTCCCATAAGTGAGCCAGATGCTCCTGACATTGCTGCACCGTCGGGAACACCTGACATTAACGCGGCGTTCTTCGGGGCTGTGTTTAATATGTATGGGAGCCCTTTTCTCTTTTAGCAGGGGCAGAACTCTCATGGGTGTGTCTCACAGTCTCGCTACCCTGAAGAGACAAATTCAAATATTGATCCTATCCGGTATTGAGATCGTACCCGCCCGCGGCGACGAACTAAGGTGCAGATGCGGTGTTTTCAAACGCTGTCAGTCCGGTCTGAAGTTGTTCAAACACGCTCAACCCTCACCTGTCAATTGTTGGCGTAGAATTCCAATCATGTAGCGATTCTTCTTCATGTCAGGCAAAGCTAAGCTCACGTCTTAATCGCTTCCTAGAGCTCATTTTGTCGTCTTGTGATATATCAAAACAATCTCAACGGGCAAGTCTCTGATTTCTCCCCCACCCCCCAAATTAGTCTCCATAGAAACCTTTTCCAGAAACTTTCCCTCGCCTCTCTAATCTACAAAAACCTTTATCAAAACATGCATCACCACGCCGTCAATCAAACATGAAGACCTGACTAATCAAGCGATTGTTCAGACCTTCACCTCTCAACAGTTTCACGAGTCTGGTCTTCATGATTTCCTTTTCAATTGCTGGTGTAGAGTTATAAACTACAAAAAAGCTTCATCCTAAAACACAAACATGGGCACATGAAGCCGACCCAGTGTTATATCACTAAAGTGTTTCAGTTTTTCATTTATTTTTCTTCTCACTGGATAAGTTGGAATGTCCGAAGGGTAATTTATTCCTCGTCAAGTAGGAATAATTAGGCCCACTGCACAGTTTGTACCTGAGATTTAAAAAGTAGCTGCATCAGGTGTCTGTGGGACATTAAGGGAGACTTTAAGTCAGATCTCCATGAGAGCTTATGGTTCAGAACGTGACCCAGAATGCCGACATCACAGGGGGCAGGATGCTGTTCAGGGATTTAAAGGTGCAGTATGTTTCTTTGACTAAATGGAATGTAATCTTTATAACTTTGTGTTTTTGTTCATGTTTAATAAGCTGGGGGGAAAAAAAAGTTTTTTGTAGCGTCAGTTAAGAAAAATATATTTTCTTTGTGTATAGTTTGAAGTGGCAAAAAAACAAGGAAGAATCTTTTCATCGCTAAAAATGAAAACAAGAGAGAAGATGATGAAAAGGTTGTTACAGTTTTTCTGAGGTGCTTTTTTAAGTTTTTTTGTTTTAGTATGTGAGGGTTAACTTAAAACTACCAATGAGCAGAATAGGTTTAAATGATCTGTGCTTAACGTGATCGTTTCATGTCACGCACATTTAGTAATAAGACCTTGTTCTTGTACAAAAAGTCAAAGAAATTAATGAAAGAAGAATTAAATCTACTGTAAGTTAACCGTGACGAACAGTCTTGTGAATCTATCAAAAGACCGTGAAGCAGAAACATTCAGGGCCACTCCAGCCCATAAATAATCTTTTCTGTGTTTCTTATGATAGTCTGTCTGATGAAGCTAAACTTATCCAGACATGGCCAGAATATCTTCGCCTTCGGTAACAACGCTGATGAAGACTCATCCATCTGATATACGATCGATTGCCTGAGAAACAGTGACAGCGACATCCCCGGGGGACATTTCTGAAAGCTTCAGATTTAACATTCTATATTCAAATTTCTGAACTCAGACTTGAAGCGGCCCCCAGAGGGTGGGACATTGTGGGAAACGGCGCCGGGGCGCTACCATAAAGTTGCATCAGTCGTCTTTGGGGTTCTGAGATCTGTGATGTTGTGCGACGACAATTGCAGTTAGACTCTTTGAGTCACAAAAGTGCCATAAATGATTAGGAGTGAACGATAGATGTTCTCTTCTCTGTAGTTCGACCTCTCTGGCACTATCTGAAAAGTTTCCTTCTTAATCATGTAAAGGCGGAGGACAGATGAGTTAACGGTTGATGGAGCCTCTGGCGGCTCTGGGCGCTCGACAAGAAGTAAATATAATACCATGATATTGATGTGACAGCCTATCTAGTTATCCAGCCGTGACTTTGTCCCCGAATCAACGTCAGGATTTTCACAAAAACCATCCGTATCCGCTCACACAGAACTACCCAGGAGTCGACGATTATCTGAATTTGCCGGATTTTCTCATGGAAAAATACCAACCTTTGAACTCAATTGTCATGAAACATAGGAAATCATTGGAGAGGGCACACAACAGGAAGTCCTCTTAATAGATCTCGCGCTTGATCTTGTGTGCTGGACTACGTTATGCGTGGCGATATCGTTCCCCAGGCGGCAAATGTTGTTTCACAGATGACTGGCTTTGAATGGCCCGGCCGCGTGGAAAAAAATCAAACAATGAGTTTGCCGACGAAGAGGGTCAAAGACGAGGGACGCGTTCCATATGAATGGATGGGACTTTCTAATTATTCCACTTCAATGAGGAAAAATCATGCCCACTGCACAGTTTGTGCCTGAGATTTAAAAAGTAGCAGCATCAGGTGTCTGTGTGACATTAAGGGAGACTTTAAATCAGATCTCCACGAGAGCTTATGGTTCAGAACGTGACCCAGAATGCAGACAACACAGGGGGCAGGAGTGCAGTTCAGGGATTTAAAGGTGCAGTATGTAAAAGTTAAGGATATTTCTTTGACTAAATTAACTATAATCCTCATAACTTTGTGTTTTTGTTCATGTATCATCAGCTTAAAAAGAAAGAAACGTTTTTGTAGCTTCAGTTAAGAAAAAAGCTGCAGAGTGAGCGAGTGCTTCTTCCACAGGGGGGCGCCACATTGCGTCATGTGTCGTTGTCTGAATAAAAAAAAAGGTTGAAGTGGCAGAAAAACTTGAAGAAACTTTTCTGCTCTAAAAATCTACAAGAGAGAAGGTGATGAATACGTTGTTGTTGGATAATTATTGTGTGTTTTGATGAACGGAGGATCATATTCATTATTTAGCACCAGCTAATGCAAATGGGCGTGAAACCTTGCCGTCAATCCACAAAATGAAGACCTGACTAATGAAATCGTTATTGACAAATTACCTGTCAACAGTTTCACGAGTCAGGTCTTCATGTTTTCTTTGTCCTTTTTGACATTTGAAGGCAACCACAGAATCTTACGTACTGCACCTTTAGTAAAGTGAAAAGAATGGACAAAACAACAGTGTCCTCCTGAATAATTAACAGAATAATACATAATAAATAATAAACAGAATATTGAAAAACAAAAAAACAAAAGACCACAAAACAACAACACCCCCCCGCCTCACGAATGAAAAAGAAAACCCCAAAAAAGGAACAAGAAAAAAGACAATTTCACAAAATGACAGTTAAAGATGGAGAAGGAAAACTTGTTTAGGAAGACGGGGAAACGATGCAGCGCCATAGAGCACTACAGAAAAAAAGGTCCACAGGAAACAGCATCAGTCATTCGCTAGAAAACCGCTTGCAACAAACTGACAATGACTGAGACACAGTATTAAAAACATGGGGCAGCGAGGCAAAACGGGGAACTGGTGAGACAAGTGGAAACATTCAACAATAAAAGAGGAGCCTCACTACAAGAC
Organism: Lophius americanus; assembly: GCA_037951165.1. Classification (NCBI taxonomy): domain Eukaryota; kingdom Metazoa; phylum Chordata; class Actinopteri; order Lophiiformes; family Lophiidae; genus Lophius; species Lophius americanus. The sequence goes on along the minus strand of JBBDHG010000166.1, from coordinate 1,651,853 downwards.
CGGTCACACGCAGACAGGAAGTGTAAAGAGAAACAAATACACGGAGGAAAAAATTACAAAATGAAATAGGAAGCCAAAATCCTTTATCTCTAACTCTTGGAGAATGTACGAAGCGAAGCATCTGCTGAGGTTGACGTGTCTTATAACAGGCCATGCCTCATATCATATATCAAGTGATTAGCACCAATTACTCACAACATTACACAGAAACACCTCGACAGTAAATGGCCGTAAATAACCAAAGTTATAATATACACCTTTAGGCCGCTGGTCATAATGTTATGGCTGATCTGTATTTTTATGATGTTGACGTGTGAACAGGCAGAAAGGCACACAGAAATTTTTATTTAAATGTCATATTAGTTTTCCATCATCAAGAATTAGTGGACACCCTGCAGACATTTAGAATCAAGAATAGGGATTAAAGGGTCATTCCACCTATTTTAAAGTCTCTACAATGGTTAGTTTCGGCACTATATGGTATTAAACCAGACTATGTGTCAGACATGCTTCAGGTTCCTGAACCATGACGGTTCCTCAGGTTCTCTGGTTCTTCTTTGATTTTAAGATTCATAGTATTTATTCTTCTTTATTACTACTTTTACATTGATATTATTTATTGATACATTTTTTTTTCCAATATATGATTTTATAATTTTCTATGTCTATTTCATGTTTTCCCTTTCGCTTTTATCATCTGGCTTGTGTTATTTCGTTAAATTTCTTTTTGAACAGTTTATTTCCTTAACAATTAACTTCTTAATTGTCGATTTTCGTAGCATCTAAACGCCACGATACTCTCTGTCTTTTTTTTATTATTCTTTATTGTCATCATTAATCTTTTGGAAAGCACCTTGAAAGGCAGGCAAACTGTTTGAAAGGTGCTGCGTAAATAACGTTTGATGGATTGATTGATTAACGGTCTGAAAGGTAACGTTTGAGAGCACGAGTTTGTGCCGCTGAATGAAACGCTGCAGGTTCACTCAGAAAATGTATAAGAAGCCAAAGGAACAGGTGCCTCGCCGAGATTTTGACTTTGATGAATGTAAATGCTTTTGATTTAAGGTTTTTATTTAAGGTTGAAAGTGTATTCCACTTTTGTACATGAAGGATATACTCCGGTTTCGGCGCAGCGGAGGAGGGGTTTCCGTCTAATGGATGAGGGGCTGAGTGCAACACAGGAGCTGCTGTAAAGTGAAAAGCATTCTAGCGATGATGCATTACACAATAAACGTAAAAAAGGGTGGCCTGAGAGAGATATGTGTACGACGGCACGAGATGAAGGGGGGCTGCACGGAGATGTAAGTCACGACTGGCTTCGCCCGGTCTTAGAGCTAATTGGCGCCTCGATCCCGGAGCTCGGTGGCTATTTCTGTGCTTGTTTCCATCGGGGATGGGTCTTAGCAACATGCCACAGGACATCATTTCACGCATCACTGAGCTGCTTTGAAACTAATGCAGCCGGTTCGTTATTTCGTTGGCCTCCGCACAGCTGAACTTCTAACGGAGCCTCGTAGAACTCTCTCCACCTCGTCCGTGTGTGAAGGTGTTGGTTTAATATAAGGACGCAAACTTTATCAGCATGCTAGAGAGAATTCTTGTTATTTGTGACAGAGAATAAATCCTCGAGGTTTTTCTACGTGAAGAGGAAGACCTGACATTCCTTTCATCTCTCCCGCTATACTGTAACTCCAGAAAACAATGGACGTCCGGGGGGAAATGTCTTTAAACATATATATGAATAATGTGAAGCCTGTAATTTGTGCTTGTAATTGTATGTTGTCTCGTCCGATCTCGATTGATCCGAACGGGCCGGTCTGAAATGATGCCGATGCTGATTTTCTGCCGGCACCGTAAGATGAGGGTATTTATATTACACCAGAGAATAATTACTGGTGTTGCAAAGTGTAGATATGCAGTTATTTTCTCTGTGAACTGTGGCCATTGTGAGATTGTAACAATGCTCTCAAGCTTGACAATAGTCATTAGCTCCATCAAGATTCGCAATACAGATGCAGTGCGTCTGTCATTGCTACTATTTCAAAATAATGTCAAATTTTTCCACACTTCAGAGCCCAGAGATGAAATTTTACAAAAATATTTTAGCTTACTTCACTCCAAATACGCAAATAGAGTAATGGATACTGGATGATGAACAGCTTTTCAAACCTATAAACTGGGCTTATAAGGTAACAACCCCGTTTCTGTACAAGTAATCCCCCCTGGAATTAAATGTTGTTATTTCCACACTATTTTTAGATAGAAGGCTGAAAATCAGATTAGCGGTGGAGAAATTATGGCCAACAAACTTTTGAAGGTAAAGCTCCCCCTAGTGTCAGCAATCGAGAACCGAAATTTTCAAAATTGATCCTGTTCTTCCTCATACTAAAGCATCTGGGGTTATAAAGTTTAAAAATCAATCCATTCCTCCCCCTCCGGTCTATCGAAAGTTCAGTCAGAAAGACTATCCCCTTGTACACTCGGGCCAAGCCTTCCCTCGTACCACTCTAACCCCCGCTCAACCCTTTAAAGTCCATTAATCTCATTGTTTGTTTATCTTAGCAAAGTCATCAGCCACCACCACCTGTATCCAGACTCCAAATGAAATCTACGCTGCTGCTACTCCGGGCTGATACCCTTCAATCACGATCTCCGCAAAGCTGGCTGAAGCTTCTGATAGACTAATTAAAACCTATCTGTTCTAATAAGCATTGATAAGTGGTTTAATAATAAACATTCTGCATTGAATGCTATGTTACATTTCAATAAGGAAACAGGAGAGTAACCTCACCAATGTAGTAACAAGGCTGCTCTGTGATAAATGATCATTTATGCATTCATGAATGTTTTCCGGAGCTTAAAAGTGTACGAAGTGGAAATTCTTTGGCGGTAAAGATAAGCCTTCTTCAGATCGAGTGGGTACGTGATGGAGATGGACCGAGGTAAAGCTTTGCTCCTGGTTACTTTACATACTTCACCATGAAAGTGGGTTTCATAACAGAGATACACAAAGAACACGCATCAGAAAACCCCTCAGGTTTGATTTGGATGCTTCTCCTGCCCTGAAAGAAGAAGACACTGCTTCTTTTAAATGTTAATCATTGGGCTAGCATAATTAGCCGCTGGCCCAGTGTCAAATAAAGAGCAGGACTTTCCAGGAGTGAGTGGTTGCACTTGAAAGTCCGGGAGATTACCACACATAAGCGTAGCCTCAGTCCAAATGTCCCGGTTGACCAACTTGATATTTGCTATGCAGTTTTCTGAGAGGTTCTGAAGGTTTAGCAGAGGAAGTTATGATTGGTCGGATGGAGCATGTGCAGAGATGTTGGCGTTAAAGTCCACTCACATGCCGAGGACTTATTTGAATTTATAGTCAATATTTATATCCGTGCTGCTGGTCTCAGCCGGGCTCAGGGAGAGAAAGCCTTGATGGAGTTTTTACGTTTATGAAATATTATGCCGTTACTTGTTTTGTCACATGATTAGATAGTATAGTGATATGAAAATAATTTCCTCGTGTCTGCCTCACCACTGACATTTGTTCAGAGATACAAGATAATAATAATAATAATAATAATAATAATAATAATAATAATAATAATAATAATACATTTCATTTATAACTGCATTTTTTTCTCCTGATGAAGGAATGAGACTGTGGAAGAAGAATAACTATTTGAAACGCCTCCCTGTATTGATTTTACATTTTACTTTGGGACAGTGTGACGGATCCTATGCATGACTGAGATGAGAAAACCAACCTGTCTGAGTCGTCTGGGATATATTTACCCACATCCGACACAATTATCTCCGCGCAATACCTACATTTCAATCAGGAGAGACCGAGAATGAAGAAGAAATGAATGTTTGATACGGCCGATGATGCGTGATGATTGGTCCATCAGAAAGTCTCCGACTCTTTAGAAGGAGATTTTGATTGAAGGATCTCCACAGAGCAGCAGGGAGTAAAACGTCTCCTTTGGAAACTGAATACTGGTGGTGGTTGTGGCTGATGGCTCTGCTGAGACTGCGTGCAAGACCAGGCTCATGGATCGGTGAGATGCGTCACTTTAACGTGAATGGGTACTTTTTACTTTGTAACTCTTAAGGAATTACATTTTTTTATTTTTTTTATAGTAACTGTACTTCTGTCCGGGAAAAGAATGTCGGACCTTTTGCAACAGTTAGTGAAACTAATGTCTCCGCAGGATTCTCTTCAGCCGACTTCACTACCGTAACGGCGTATTAACCGGTCTTCCTAAGAAATGGTTCCCCAGAGTCAGAACCAAACACGGAGAAGCAGCGTTCAGATTTTTAAAATTAAATGATTCGGAACAAGCTGCCAGAATCTCAAACTCTCTTTTTAAATCAAAGTTCAGAACTTTCTTATTTGCTGCTGCCTTTTATTAGTTTTTGAAAATGATTTTTTATTCTTACTTCTGTCTTTCCTATACGGTACTTTTTAGGAAAACACTTAATTATTTCTGGGGTCAAAAGGTGCTTAAAGCATTGAGAGTTTATTTATGCTTGTTTTTAATGTTGTGAATCGTTCTTAATGTTTATAACTGTTTTTAATCATGTGTTAATGTTTTTTTTTATGCACTTTGAATTGCCCTGGTGCTGAAATGTATTTCATAAATAACATCGCTTCTTCGCCTTTTGTCTCCTCTGATGAAAGGCAAGAATAAGGAAGTGCAACGAGCAGGAACTGTGTTCCGGGTGTGCCAGGGGATAAACTTCCAGACTGAACTTTTGCCAGATCTTCGCAATATCCCAGAGAGTTCGGAATGAATGAGAAGAAATCTCTCAATAACTCAGTGAACTAAGAATTTTACCGTAAAGCGACTCGATGTTGAGCTCATCCTTTTGATCTTTCTCCAGAGTGCAGTCTGATAGAAATATTGATCTGGCTTCTACCGACTGACAGAGTTTGTAAATGCAGGACAGACCAAGCAAAGACAAGTGGACAGCAATATGGGTGATGGATATACAAGTGACACACACAAACACACACACACACACACACACACACACACACACACACGCACACACACTATGTGTCCTACAAGATAAAAAGCACACCAATTAGGGGAGGAAATATTGATTGTTTGCTTTTCCTCATGTTTCTTTTATAAAACAGGAGCGAATGCAGAAAGGACATGTTGGCTAACTGCAAAGACGTCGTCATTTCTTTAATAAAGTTGGTCATTGATGCACCTGCTTGACTTACAGCAGATTCATTATGCTCAACTAAAACATAATCTAATGTCCTACTGTTTTGGAGACGACTTCTCATGGCTAACAGCCTCTGATTGGTAGCGTTGAGTCTTGACTGCCTACTGTGTATTTGCCTTCTCTGCGTGTTTTAGAAACACAGTTATTAGCGTGACCGCGGCCTTTACATGCACCAGCATACATTATTGACATTTGCACATGCTCAGCTATAAATAGTGTTGCATGGAGAGGGTTTGTGTCGTTATCCTTTGACAGCCTTTCCATCGCCGTCTCGAGTAACTCAGCTAACACAACAGTGTCTGACGACGTAGAACGTAGAACGCTCCTCGCACACTATTCCACTGCTCTCTCCGTTTTACTCGCATATTACCAGATTAATGAACCTTCTGCAGGTACGATAAACAAAATTTAAATTTAATAATACATTCATTTATTTTGCACAAATATAATCTGTGACTATAATTACGCGTGCCGCAATGATTCCAGATTCCCCAATGATACATATTTAAGATACGGTCATTATTATAACCACAAAAAGCCGAGGATATTATGGAATCGTTTTAGCGGCCATAGATTCTTAGTGTTTACCCGATAACTCAAAAAGTATATGATGGATTATTTTCAAATTTTATATCCACATAGACTTTATTGTGAGGAAGGATTGGGCTGATTTTTGGAGTCCGCTGTATATTTTCAACATTAGGGGGAGCTTAGCCTCAAAAGTTTTGGGGCCATAATTTCTCAACTGTTGGTCTGATTTAGTCTGAATTCAGAGCATATGAATCGAGTCATGGAGATCTATCATGTTTATATCATATATTTCATAAATATTATTATACATATATATAACTAAGATTAAAGTAGAGCAGAGTAAGGTTTTTTTTTTGCATTTAGCGACGCGCACACGCTCTGCATAGCTACAGCTCGTATCCAAGATATAATTATGCAGGAAAAAGAGGCATTTCCAAGTGAGGGGGGAATTCTGAAGAGATGAAAAAGTTCAGATCTAGAGCTTGAAAGTCGGTCCTACGTCTACATATCTGTGGAGCATGAAATTTATTTTAATTTAACCCATTAACTTTAGATTCCAGACAAGGCAAGTGGGAATATCTGATAAATAGAGTTGATCCAGATGAAGAAAAAAGCTAGTTAAATCAATGCTTGTCTCTTTCATTATCTTTCCTATTTTGCCTTAACTCTCTCTACTTCAAAATGATCTGGGCTCCTCATCTACGATCGCAATTATTCGTCTGATCTCTCGTTCTGTATTTCACACCCTGTTCTAGGACTTGCTGCTGGGATTCGAGTGAAGTTGATCGAAGCCGGGTGAAATCTCTCCGGAAATCCAAAAAGATTAAAAAAGCGAAGTTCGACCATTGGCGATCCCGAATTTTCCTAACCTCTCTAAAGGCGACAAATCTCAGCTTTGGTTTCGGCGCATCATTCCATCCCACCTGAGAGTCATATGTGATGGTGATTGCATTTTGAGATATTCATCACCTCTGACACTGGCTGTGCTCCAAAAAATGTTAACAAGCCTGATCATTTTTCCCTGGACCACAATTACGGGCCTACTGCTGAGGACAGATGCCGAATGAGTGGCTGCAGTGACAGGTTCTGCTGAGGATCAGCAGGTTGTAATGGTTTACCCCGGCTCAGTGTCGCTATGAATGAGGGGGCCGCCATTAGCACAACAGGCTGCTCCATGTTGGTGTCTCTGGTAATGGGCCAATCAGTGGGGGAAAAAAAAAAAAAGACTCAAGACCGGAGATTAAAAACAAGGAATTTGAAGCATTTTAATGTCCATCCAAGTCCAATAAGTCTGTAAAAAACGATAAATCCTTTGTGTGTAAATGTGATGCAATCGAAGATTTGTGCCACCAGAACAAATAACTTTGTGCAGTGTTGCTGGGACAAATTTCTGCACGTCTCCGTTAATATTCTGGGGAAAAAACTGAATGGTCGTCTGTTACGGTTGCCGAGCAGAAGCTGAATTGTAAAAAGAATTTGTCCATGCCTTTAGGACAAGAGCTGATTTTACGAGGATAAGCTTTGGAAAACTCGCCACTTCCAAGAACAGATCCCAATTATAGATGTGGGCTCTGCCGTTCTCTGTCGGCTCTCCGTCAGATGACGGTACTCTGGTATGCAGCCATTGTCTGCCTCGGAAAAAAAAACAAAGAGAAAATATTTTCACATTCCAAACCAAAGCTGAGAAATGAAGCGGCCAAGAAAAAGCCAGTAGACTGTTTGTTTATGAATCAGTTTTACCCAGAGTTCCCTGCTTTAAGAAGGATGAAATGGTCGTCTGTGTTTCCTCAGATGCATGAATTCTGCGCTTTTATGAAGACTTATAAAGCAGGATGCTGTCAATTTTATAGGCCTAAAATCAAAGTAAATATAGATATTTTTGCCTGAATGATGCTTTTTTAGGTGCCTCACTGCAAAAATAAAATAAAATAAACTTTATCTGCTTTATTTATGCACACATTGCCTTTTCTGCAGAAATTCCACAAACCATCTTTGCTGCCCAGTATTTTTATATTGGTGCAGCAGGGGCTTATTTAGTTTGAAATATGATGTACGCCTCCGAGATCTCTCTGTTATCCTCTTTAATTATACAATCAGCAGAGCAGATTTCCCACTGGTACAACTGGACACCAAATGCCATTGTCAATGTTGGTCCATTCACCAAATACACAACGGCTCTTTGGCGGTGATGTGATCCACATATATATTATTGGTTTATGCCAATGGAAACAGAAGAAGCTGTAAGATAAACAAGAGATGAAAATAAAAACGAAAAAACATTCAAAGAGTGCAAACCTCCACTGAGGCACCAGAATACCCGAGTCAGACTTTATTGTGATCAGAATCTATTTTATCACCTTAATTAGCAACATTTCATGCAGATTATAAATTATAAATATAAAACTCCAACAAACTCTGTCACTAGCTCTGAAATAATTCTCTCTTTTTCTTATCTTTGTGTTTCCTTATATGATGAGAAATAACAATAAGACATAACGTCTCCAGCTGTCATTGTTTTAATCAGGCGCAGAGAGGATGTTTGGATGGACTTTAGATGGAGGGAGGTAGGGAGGTAGGGAGGTAGGGAGGGAGGGAGGGAGGGAAAGACAGAGAGGGAGGGAGGGAGGGAAAGAGGGAGAGAGAGAGAGGGCGGGAGGGAGGGAAAGAGAGAGAGAGAGAGAGAGAGAGAGAGAGAGAGAGAGAGAGAGAAACTTTATTCATCCTCAAAAGAGGAAATTTAGTCGGTGCAGAAGCTTTAACATTAAGGTATTTTAAAGGTGATTATATCCACTATAAGACTATTATTATATGATAAGACATCTTAGAAACATTAATTATATATATCTGTTGATTGTATATATATTACTATATAAACCTCTAGAATCTGCTACAATCAGCGATATATTAGTTAATTTTATTTGACTTTAAAAATGTGCAATACTCGTCACCAAATTATTAAAAAACTAAACTAAAACTAAAACCTTTCATTCAAATCCATTCATTAGTTTTTTTTCCCATAATCCTGCTAACAAACAAACACAACAGAAGTAATAACTTTGCTGAGGTAAAAATGCAAAAATCATTGAAACGGAGGATTTCAGGGTCTGTAACCATAAATAATATATGAATGAATGAATGACAGCAAAGTTCATGCCATTGTCTTCCCTAACCCTAGTCCTGAACCTAAACTACCATGTTTTTATACGTTATACACAAATAAAGTATGTGATATCGATGAAATAACAAACCTCTCATAGAAATGTTTAGCATGTGGAATTTTATATAACGCAGTATTAAACCCCATATAGCCGGGACTATGTTAACATGTAGGTGTTTTTGGTTTACCTTCTATAACGGCCGTTCTCTTTTATTTTGAAGGTTCATTTTTATTTTGTTTTTATATTGTGCTTGGGTTTGCTGTTCCTTCCCTCTTCTACTAAACTCATCATTCCCCTGTTCCATATGTGCTTGTTTGTGTTCCTTGTGTATTTTCCTTTTAATGATCCCCCTGTCAGATTTTCTTATCGCGTTCAGCCGGGTCTGGCTGTCTGTGGTTTTCTGTCGTCACACAACCCACACATTTTCCCGATGTTCTCTTCGTCTCTTTATTCCCTTTTCATTTCCTCAAGTTTTTATTTTTTTCATAAATTTGGATTTTCATTTTTTTTTTCCCGTCATCTGCTTTTTTCCTGCACTTTCCGAACTTTCGCGTTTTTCATAACAACACTGAACTGCTCCTGCTCTGCCTCCGAGCTCTGCTCGTGGGTCCAAACTCAAGTTCTGCTAAAAAAGCCTAACGACTCTAGCCTGACCTCAGACTCCAGTGGGTAAAGCCCCAACTTCAGAAGTAATCTGCTAATGGATCTTTGACATGCAACAAATCCGCGGCCCAGAGACTTGCAAGATTTGGAGTTAGTTTTAATAAGATCAGCAACAAAACCACGACGCAGTCAAGGGCAGTAAAGTTCATGCCACAAATAACCGATGAATAAACCTCAAAGTCAAGCACTGCACCAAAGACAATCTCCTGTTGCTCGTTGCCTTATCCTTGTAAGTTGTGGAAAGCAGGAGGAGGAGTTCTTACACAAACACAATACTGCCATATGTATGAATAATAAATAAAGATATAGAGCGACTCACCCAGAGAGTGTCAGGGTAACATCCTTCCGGTTTCAAACATTTGTCGCAAAGCTCGGCTGCATTTTAACCTGCTGCTATTCCTTTAAGAGGCATGACTCTTGACGTCCAGGGTCAAATATTCATACGTCCAGCCATTAATGTGCGGCATCAATTCCTGAGATGCTGCTTTGACGACCGGTGCCGCATACTGATCTAATGCAAACAATGTTTGCTCGGAGAAGGCCTCCTAGGTAAATTGAATATGGTGAACAGGCTTCCGCTGCAGGGCTCGAGTCTAAAAGCCTCCGTGAATCAAGCGCCGCTCAAGAGGTTTCAAAGTGAAACATCAGCTACGCTGAGTGCCAGCGTACGCATACAAACAACATAGAGAATGGGGAAATGTAAATACCAAATATGAGCTAGGACTTTGATGTCGTCCACCACAGCAAGGGTATATTTTTTCAGAAAAGGCCCAAATCAGCCGCGTTGAACTATAAACCCCCTGATTGGAAATCCTCAAATTAAATGTGGAAGTTACGAAAATGCAAAATTTTTGGAAAGAAAGCTCCCCCTTCGGGGTAAAATATGAACTTTGAATGTAAAATATGATTGATACCCTTGAGTCGATTCATTTTCGCCATAATAGACTAAATTGGACCAACAACTAGGTTACGGTTGAAAAACAGTGTTATTCAAAAAAAAAAGCTTCCAAAGAGACTTAAATATGATATTTAGAAGAGAGATCTCTTCAAGTCGATTCATTTGGACTAAATTGGACCTACGGATGAGAAATTATGGGCAGAAAACTTTGGAAGCCAAAGCGCGCCTTAATGTCGAAACTATATAACCGAGCTTTCCCAAAAACACTCCACTTCTTCTTCGCACTGAGGTTTATGTAGGAATACAAACAATTATTATAAAGCACACCCTAATGCCAGAAGTACACAACCAACCTTTCCCAAAATCACTCCAGTTCTTCCTCAAACTAAGGTCTATTTAGTTATAAAATCCAGCTGACTAATAATAATAATAACAAGAATAATAATTTTTCGACAATATAATTAATAGTTCCAGTGGTTTTACTAATATTTGATAAACTTGCCTAAAAACAAAAAGGATATCTGGATAAATTTAGTATTTAGATGCTGTGTTCAGATTACCCGGTAAAATGGAAAATGTCACAAAGCTGAGTGCAGCAAGATCTTATGGACGTATGTCTTTTCAGAGATTCTTACAGGTTACCGCTGACATGAAAGGGCTATGAATATCTTTAAAATGAAACTATTCATCGGCATTAACTAGTGAAATGACCTCAATCTTTAACACCGCCAAGTGCAAACCTCCCCGTCAAAGAAGGAGAGCGTGAAAACCCAACTCTGGTGGGGTCCTTCCAGGTCACTCAATGGGCCATGGATGGCTGAATATAGCTGGAGTCACGGCTCTCCATGAGGAGAGACAGCAGAAAACAAGCTCTTCGCCTACAAGATCTGGGCAGGGAGGGGGTCACACTCCACTGGGGAGGAAATGCGAGTGGAGGGTGGTAAGGGCTTTGCATTGAAGGCTTGTTGGTTGCCTGCCCAGTTGAAACCCCCAGGCGGACTGCGCAGACCTCACATTTATCACCATAATTGCCTTCAGAGAAAGCAAGCATAAATACCTGACTCATGAAACCAGTTCACCCGTGGAAATCTACTTGGCAGATCGCTGGCGGCTGCTCTCTGCACGAGTGATTGCTCCCCAGAAAGAGAGACGGCACTGAGAGCAATCCGTCCACAATCCGGGGAGGTTCCTGGTGGTTCCTGCCTCCTTCGGACACAACGCAGCAGCTAGGATTCTGTCTGGAATATTCTCCATAGATCACTGCCACCATGACCCGACCCCTGTCATAGAGAAGAGATTGAATGAATACATTTAGAAACTGGGGAATCCCTCTTTAGAGCCGGCGGAATACTTTTACTCAAGTTAATCTGGATGTCTTGAGTTATGATCTTGATGGCGGCTCTGTCGTTCCTTCACTTGTGTGAGTCTTCTTTCATCGACTTTGATGCATCATAAAACTCTAGAGATTATAATAGATCAAAAAACTCCATGGTCACCCCCCCAACCCGCCATGATGAGTCATCATCAGGCTGCTGAGACGAGTGTGCAAACTCACCTTTAGATGACCTGTCACATGTAAATAAGATCCTAACTTTGAAGAAGACCTCGTCACTAATTCCTGTCCTAGGCAATTAAGTTGCTAATGTCATTCCAAAGATAGACCAAACCAAAACGCCACCAGGACTAAATAATAACCTATATAAACTCTTTCATCCCTGTTGTTGCTGTTGGCCTTCAAAATAATTCATTGTGACTCCTGGAAAACTTTTGTTATTGTATTTAATTATCTTATTTGCTTTGTTGTTATCTGGCAGTCATTACCACGATTGCTGATTGCTGCACACTGAATTGCAAATTGATCCTTGAAAATACAGTGGCTTATCTCATCGGGACTAAGGGAGAATCAAATAAACTGCACAGTTTGTCTATCAGAGTTAATGGGCGTTACATTGTGGATTTTCTGTAGCGGTGCCTGGAGCTCAGTGCCTCTGCAAACACTTCTGCTATGACTAATCACCGCGCCTGGTGGCATCAGCAAGGATGCGTTGACATTTCTTAACCGGGTTATGAGAGGTGACAAGATATCGTATCAAGTGCAAAGCAGCAAAGCCATTTGTCTGTATCAATAGAAGAAAAAAAATCTTCACAAAAGATACCAAAGGGCTTGAAATTCCAGTTCCATGTAATAATATTCACCCTGTTAATAAGAGGAATGATTATAATCCACATATTATTTGCGGTGGCTCTTTCCTAAATTGGAATTCTGTAGCGAGAAGATAAAAAAAAAAAAAAAAAATGCGCTAACACACGTAGATGGCCAGAGTTTGAAGGCCGTGACGGTAAAAATTCATCAATCCTGCTCTGGAAACCTCAAGAAATCCCCCATCAGCTGATCTCAGGGGGTGTCACGGCTCAAGAGGGTTCAGTATTTGGTCAATAAGTTATTAGGGACCGGGTAGAGCCTGAAATAAAATTATAGTGATAATAAAATCGAAGCATCATTTCATCATACTCAGGGGCAAAAATCCAACTTCAGTGTGAAGGGGGGCGGGGGGCACACATAAAAAACATTTTTCACGATTCCCTCTCCAACATCGATTTGATATTACCATGAGAACGTTTACAAATCGCTCCTTCAAAAAACTTTTATTGAAGTTTCTTGCCAAAAACTATTTTTTACAAGATTGAGGCTGGGACTCTAAATTGCCCCCAAGGGGCAATTTAGAGTCTGTTTCTTTGTTTGTGAGCCCTGAGATTAACTGTCGACTTGTTCGGGGTGTGTTCTGCTTCTCGCCCGATGTCGGCGGGCATGTGTTCCAGCCACCTCAGCCCTTAGCACTATAAGCGGTTACTAATGATCCCATTTTGGGATTGAAGTGTGCGGGAATGTTCCATAACTGTATTCTGCCGGGATGGATGGATGAATTAGTTATAAAATCATATCATTTATGTCAAACTTGATTATTTCACATGCTTTGTTGTATGAATGTTGTCGGTTCCTGTGTGGACAGACCAAGCATCCTGCACAGAAACATATTTGACATGTTCGGAACATTACCTGAGATTTTGGGAGACCAAGGTTTATCCAAGCTGTTGCCCAGCAGACTGGCTTAGCCGTCAGCAGGATTTGAGTGTTCCTTCCCCACTGTAGATGACTCAAGAAGTACAAATGAGTGGATCCGTGTGAATGTGAAGAGCAACTCTTCCAACTCGCAAATGATGATGGGCTGAAAATTAAAGTTTGACTTCACATTGTAGGCTTTCTAGACCAAAGTACTGAAACCATAACTCCCAATTCCGACAGCATATCTCAGGTTTCTGCAATGAATAAAACAAAAGCACAATCATGTAATGCGTGGAAAGTACATCAGGCGTCTTTGATCAACCTCGCATTGGACCGTCTTCTTGCGAGGGTCGAAGGTCAGGACTCGCAATGTTTCGGTTGCTTTCGGCGTTGCAAGGATTATGTCATGTCCTGAAAAATAGCCTACACTGTGTTAAATAAATACTTACAAGTTCACCCTAAAGATAATATACACAGTATATATATATAATAATAGAAGATAATAGATTATTTATGCATAATAGAAGAGTACTAATAATATTAAACCTGTCGACATTGCAGAAAAGTAGTTTGGGGACCACTGTGTTATAAGACACATTCTTATAACAAAGTTATAACTGCTCAAAGGGGTATTTAAGGGGTTGCGGGCAGACATGACCACGTACACCACTGAGCAAAGTTGTATAGAAGATCTACTAGTTGACTTTGTATGGCACTAATTTATTCTAATGTCATTAATTAGGCGTTGGGAGAAATCATTTTCCATTTAGACCTTCAGCTTTTTATATTCATGCCCCAGCAGTCTTTTCAGTGTCAATTATCCCTTTTATTAAAACTGCTTTGAAGGTCAAAGCTGACAGCTATTGGAGTAACACAGTGTTTGGACTTGTCTGTCTTTGACTCGGTGACTCAAACTGTCAGACAGAAGAGCAAGAGTTCATAAAGCCAGAAAAATGTCAGTACTCAAAACAACCAAGCGTCTTTGGGTTCAGTCTGAAGACTGAAAGCAGTAAAAGTGATCATATAATGAAATATACAATCACCCGCGTCGGTGCGGACCCTGCAGTGCAGTTGTGCTGCGATTATTTAAGGCGGGCGGCTCGTTCTACGTCTCATTCCTGCTATTGTACTTTAAGTCGAAGACGCCGATGTGTGCCAGTCCAAAGGGATTGTTTGTTGCTGCAGCCCCTCATCTCTAATTATGAAATGCCAAACTTCATTCTGCCTGGTCCTCTTTCTCGCAGGTTGACAGCCAGGCTGTTCATGCTTCATAGCACTTCCCATTCTCCGTTTTTGCCCCCCCATAGCCTGACCTAATATTCACTGGAATAGGAAAGTCAAAAGCCGCAGTAAACATTCAAATGTCTGACAAGCCCACTTCCAACTTCACAGATTCAAAGCTGGGAGCCATTATGGCGAAAAACAAACAACGATATCTCTGTGTATTTAGGAGAGAAAAGAAAAAGACAACTCTGCTTTGTTTTTCTGTGTGAGATCTAATTTGTCACATCATGAGGCAATATTTCACACGCTTATTTCTCTCTTTTCTCAGTAACCCACCGTTTTACACGTTAATACACTGCATCTGCAGCGTGTTTCGTCAAATATAATGGTAATTATTGGAACCTACGTTTACCTCTAAGGCTTATCTCTGCTGGGGTCAGCCAGGCGCCTGAGTACGACTCGGGTAATTCTGCCCCTTCTGTACCAGCAAGCCTCGAAGGGGTCAGAATAAGCATGTCAATGTGTCATAAAGTTTAATTCTATTAAGCACAGGTTCAAGCTCCAATTAAAATGCAAATTACCTGCGTACTAAAAGTAGGCGAGAGCGCAGGCAGAGATAAGGTGGAGCCTTTCCTTTCATTATCACTGCTCACAAAGTACAAACAGTCTTTAAATGTAAAACTTAATTTAATTCTGAAGAACAAAGTGTCTGAAATGCATCGTTTCACAACAAGTTCAATCCAACATGTGGTGTTTGAGACAAAAAGGAAATGGTGACTTCAAAGTGGGATTGTGTGTTCTCTGTGTTTTTTATGACGCGGGATTGTTTCTGGGTTGTAAGAATCATTGTTGATTTAATTGGGTCCAAATGACTTAGCATAGGGATTATGGAAAATATAGTGCTAAATGTAGTAAAATCATTGAGGGTAGCAAAGAATGATAATTTGCATAATTATGAAAAACGATGCTTCCAGAATCTCTTCACGTAGGCTTTCAGTGGCATCGCCTAACGATAAAACCACCACACTTATTGACTACGTTTGAATGTAGACTGAGTTACAGTCCATTTCTTCTCCTCCATCGGCCATTATGTGTTCAAACTGTTCCTCAAATGGGGGTACCAGTACCCCAAGGGCAACATTGGGGTTCCTCAGGGGTATGTTAGATTTTATTAAACGAAATGCTGTGTTCACATCGCAACTTTAATACGCATTGTGATTACATTCATCAGCAGCGGTAACCATTCTTGCGATCTTTCACAAACCGATGTAACAGCCATTGGGAGCAGCTTGGGGTTAAGTAGCTCACTCATCATTCTCATCTGATTTATTTCAAATGAATTCTCAACATTTCAACATATTTCTCGACAGCTGAACTTTTTTCTCGAAATGAAATATGAAAAAAAAAAAATCTTAAAATCATAAAAAGTTGACGGCTACTGTTTTAAAACAGGACTCCAAAAAAACAAACGCAAATAAT
Source organism: Lophius americanus (assembly GCA_037951165.1). Taxonomy (NCBI): domain Eukaryota; kingdom Metazoa; phylum Chordata; class Actinopteri; order Lophiiformes; family Lophiidae; genus Lophius; species Lophius americanus. Next base: position 1,635,601 of record JBBDHG010000166.1, on the reverse strand, counting down.
CAAAAACACTACATCTAATTTAAGATGAGTAAGCAAAATGGTCCGCCTCACAAATGTCAAAGAATATCTCCAACAAAGCCCATTTGTTTTTAATGCAGAGGAGATCCATTTGCAATTGTGTAGAATTCAATTTTTCAGAAGTGGAAAGCCTGATTTTGAAGATTTTAAGAAATAACTTTTATTGCCAAGAGACGTTAATAAACCGATGAGCAAAATATACCTTTGTCCGTAGTATCTTCCGTTCTCCTGCTGTACCACATTGTTGCCATTTTTCTTCTATATTCCTCTCGTTTCAGGCTCCCCGTTTCTCCGGTGGTTCCCTGTGATCCTGCACCTGTGATCGTCCTGTCGCGTCTGATTGTGAGCACCGCATCTTGTTAACCCCTGCTTCCCAGTTTATTTAATCAGTGCTCCCCCGTCCTCATGTGTCGGTTCTTGTTATTCCTTAGAGTCGGTCGGTCCAGCAATTAAACCCAGTATTACTCCTTGTGTTCTGAAGGTACTGGCCTTAGCCAGCTTTTCACACTTTGCATTCGCCTCTCGCCTCTTGGGTTTGTTCAACCTGCCTTTAAGATAAGTAGAGACTCTTTTTTTATCACCTGTGTTCTTGAGTCGTGCTTTTGGGTCCAAACTTTGGTTTGAGTGGGAACTCCAACAACTTTCTGTTTGTCCAACCGACAGACCAAAACCTGAAGGATGTAGTTTAAAAATATAAAGGTATAGCAGTAGAAGAGACCGGAACCAATCAGAGATTAACATTTTTCCTTGTAAAGTGCTAAAAAACTAAAATTTTCTGGGAATAATCAATTAATTATATCACTGAAAAGTTCTCTGATCCTTCGTGATAATGCGTTAAATCCGAAACTATCTCATGGATCATTGTCAAATATCATACCCACCTAGACCTTCAGGTGAGGAAGAACTGGATTTATTTTTGAATATATCGGCCGTATATTTCTGATACTAGTGGGGCTTTATCTCCAAACGTTTTCAGACATGACTTTGTAGCCATTTGTCCGATTCAGTCCAATTTTGGTGAATAAGACCAAATTAAATGAGATTTATCTGGTTTATATCACAATTCCCCATATTTTAATCTGATATGTCCTATTTTTATTCACTTTTGTGAACTTTTACAAAAAATACTGTGGATATAACTTGACATTCAATTTTAGTCGTTCTATTAGGGTGGATTTGTGTTACAAGGCAGGGGATTGGGGACTTTTTGGGAATATGTCGGACCTAGTTAACGAATAGCTTCAATGTTAAAATCTGTTTAGGCAGTCATAATAAACATTAAATAAGTCAAGCACTACTTAGAACTTCTAGTGGAATCAAGCAGCTGGATATACTTTGTTAATTTTTGGATGTATTATGTGTGCAATTTTCAACAAGAAAAAAAGTATTTTCTCGTGTTTGTAGTTATTTGAGGTGAATGTCAGTATCAAGGATGTAATTGCTCGACGTCTCATTGGTCTGTTATCGATGTGCAAAGCTCCAAAGCAGCAAGGCTGCTGGAGAAAAAAAGTCTTATCAATCCCGGAGTTTAGGTGAGAGATCAGAAGGTGGGTAAGAACCCAGACACAAAACTCAACTAGCATCCGTCCTTCAGGCCCAACAGAGGGGGGGCTCTGACTCCAAACACACACTTAGCCCAACTAATATTTATGAGGGGTCGACCTTTGCATTTCTATAATGAGAAAAAAAGGGACAAAAACAGCTTTGTAATCCCAGCTCTCCAGTCATCCGAGGGTGGTCATTACCGTGCCCTACCTCACCGAAGGTGACGCAGGTCCGTTGACGGCTCAGTGCATACTAATTAGGACTTTAGCCGTACAAGTTAGACACACTGTACACCTCAATTATAGGTCGCCTCAATTCTCTGGGCTGAAAATAATTGAGGTGATTAAAAAAAAAGAAAATAATGCCCCTCGCAAAAAAAAAATAAAATTGGCAGGGTTTGATGAAAGGTAGTGAATCAGATTCACAGACTGTTGCTGCAGACAAGCGTCGGCGTCCTCGGTGGCTCGGAGATAATGTCTCGGATGTCTTACACCGAAAAAAACAAGACAGTGATGCATAATGTTTACAGCCGGGGACGGTTGTTGAAAAATTCATGACACATCCTTCGCATTTAAACTGAGAATGCTGTGTTTTGTTTTAAAAATGAAGACCAGGTAAGCTTCTGCAGGCTATTTTTTTACCTGTCTCGTTGATAAATCGTTCAGATTCGGAGCCACCGGGGTCGTCTCAGAGGTTTCTGCTGTTAAGAGGACCTTTTTTTTTCTCAGCCACTGTCATCGAATACTCGCTCATGGGCAAATTTTTGGGTCCCAGTAAATTAAAGTACAGTCAGGACATGCTGGTTTGGAAGGTAAGTTGACATGACTTAAGCTGAGTGGTAAACAATACATAATGGATAAATCTACTCTGAACTCCTTTATCTGATATGTACTTGTACGCTATGTGAAATGACATTGAACCAAAGTGTTCTACTACTTCCTTTTTTACAAGCTACCACTAGCTTCTTCCTCTATTTTCAGCTAGGACAATAAAATACAACCTACCAATGGTCTAGAGACGATACTCAGTGTTCTGAATTTCCCATCTTTGCCAGAAGTTGATGTTGTTGCTTGAAATATAGTCTCCTAATTAAGTCCATTGCGCCCGTCCACTACAAGTCATACCAGTATATTCAAAACCAGCTGGAACTGTTTCACATATTCAGCACCAGCATGCACAGGTGCATCAGCTGGCGTCTACAGGATAGCAACCACTATATCGGACCCTGACTGTGACAATGACTCAACACCGTCCATCCAATCAACCAACCCTCAGGCCCATCACAATTGGAAGCAACCGGCGGAAAACTTAACTTAACTTAACTCTGGTCTCTGTGGTGATGATTGCTTCAAACCCTACCTGTGACACCCTTCTGTCCATCCCTCAGCTATAGCAGTTTCTCAGAACCAACTGGTGAAGATGATCCACCATCCTGCAAACACTCCCCATCACAAATTGAAGCAACCAGCAATAGTAAACAGCCTTAGCCCCGGAGACTGCCCTTTTAGGACCGTAGTCTAAGGACCTCTTAGTTAAAGGTCCTGAGAATGATTCTCAAAAAATCTCAGAATGCTTTTCCTGAAACTGCGGATTCTGGTTCTTCAGCTATACCTTTCTTGAACTCTGTGGTGGTAAATGTAGATCCAAAGATACCTCCTGCTTCTTTGCCTGTAGAGAAGGTTTTCATGGTCAACACCAGCCCTGACTGATGCAAAAGATAGATGGAAGTTCCATTAATTGAGTGTACGTAACTCTCTCCCGAGGTCTGGTTGATTAATTGCCGCCAACACCAGATGACTAGGTTGACCAATGTGACAACTGGGACTGAGAATTTATCAACTCTGTACAATAGTTATGCCATTATAAGGTTTCTGAATTCCTAATGTTTGGTAATAAATGGTGTTGTTACATAATATATGTTCTCCAAATGATGGACAGTCAGCTGTCAGATCATTTGTCAGAGTCAGACTCTAAGCAGCAGACGGGTAATTGAGCAAAATGCAAACGGCAAAAATATTTAAGTAGTTAAATCTACTGTTATTATTGTTCAGTTTATACCCTGTAATGATGTTTATGTTAATTCTGAATAGGATAAAGCCAATCAACCATTTCTAATGCTAAAGCGCTAATCCTAACATGTGTATTCTAATAGATTTATGCTTGTTCGTGCGGTAGACGGCAACGCTGCCTATGTCTGCTGATATATTTCTGTTAATGCTAATATGCTATGGTATGAATGCTTGTATCTTAGACTCAGTGCTTCCCTTCAATTAGTTAGAATTCATGAGATTGGTTTACATATAAGTTTCAAGAAATGACGATTAAGGTTAATTACAACTATTACATAAATATAATTTTTAGTTTTTTCATTCATAATTTATCGACAAAAGTGCATCACATTAAGTTTATTATTTTTTGAATGCTGGTAATTGTTGTAATAGTAACTGTGGTACGATATGAGTAAGTCTGTAGTTACAGCCAAGTATGTTAGAGTTCTGCAGGATAATTATGACAGCAGTGTGTCAGCGGGGAGGAGTCACAGATGGGTCTAAAGTGGAGGTGGGACTGCATCAAGGATCGGCCCCAAGCCCCTTTTTGATTGCCAAGGTAATGGACATGCTGGCAGATGAGGTCAGGCAGGGGTCTCCATGGACTGCGATGTTCACGGATGACATGGAGCAGGTGGGAAGAAACCTGGGGAGGTGGAGGTATGCGGTGGAGAGAAGAGGAATGAAGGTCGGCGGTAGCGAGACAAAATACATGTTTGTGAATGAAAGGGAGGCAGGTTGAACGGTGAGGATGAAAGAGTAGAGGTGGAGAAGATGCAGGAGTTTAAGTACTTGGGGTTAACTGTTCAGAGCAAGGGGGAGTGTGGAAGAGAGGTGAAAAAGCGAGAGCAGGCAGGGTGCAGTGGGTGGAGAAGGGTGTCAGGAGTTATCTGTGTCAGGGTAGCAGCAGGAGTGAAAAGATAGGTTTACAAGATGGTGGTGAGAGCAGCGCCGCTGGATGGCTTAGAGACGATGGCTCTGACAACAAGACAGGAGGCAGAGCTGGAGGTGGCAGAGTTGAAGATGTTAAGATTTTCTTTTGGACAGGATTAGAAAGGAGAACATCCGAGGGACAGCCCAGGTTAGACGTCTTGGAGACAAAGTAAGAGAATCCAGAATGAGATGGTTCGGACAAGTGAAGAGGAGGGATGGATGTTATATTGGTAGAAGTGTTCTGGAGATGAAGCTCTCAGGGAGGAGACATAGGGGAAGACAAAAGAGGCGATTTCTGGATGTGGTGAAAGAGGACATACAGTTGGTCTGTGTGACAGAGGAAGATGCAGAGGACACGGCAAGATGGAAACAAAATGATCCGCTGTGGCGACCCTTAAAGGAAACAGCTGAAAGAAGAAGAAGAACAAATACATGAATCTTAATATCAAGCTTAATTTCTTCTTCCAGTGTAGCATTGATCCAAACCACCAGAAACAACTCCCGACTGATTAAAGGAGCAGAGAATATGTCATATACTGATGCACAGGACTCCTTTCTCTCCACCTGTCTGCTGCAGTGAGCTGTGGTGTAATGTGAGCTATAATTAGTCTCTCCATCCTTGTTGACTCCCGCCTGCAGGCAAAATGCACTTTATTCCATAATAGAAGAAGCGACAGGCGGGAATGTGATGAGCTCAGTCAGAGGTGACACACACGCCCGCTTCTGAGCCAAAATTTGCCGTCACAGGTCGAACCTCATGAAAGATTCAACCGTGTTATGCTACTGGCAATTATTTCGCCTCCAGCAGAAATTGAGGACGGGTCCTCGGAGGTCTGAGTCTCCTAACTCCACAACAACTGTTGTTTTTCCTTTTGCCCATTTGTAGCCGCCGCTGCTGATTCATGTGACGTTACTTGAGTCGGTCGACCCAGACATCATTCATGTCACGCATGAACATGCAGCACCTTCTCGGCTGGTTGGTAATCCCTTCAGTGATACTAGTTGTACTGTTAACTATACTGTCAGCAACGAGGTGAGATTATTGGTAAACTCTTTATTTATTGTTATGCGCCTCAACGCTCTCGTGCAGGAAGTCAGAGACGTGTCCACCAGCGTGGTCGTCACGCAACCCTTCCATAGATGAATCAGGACTACATCAGTTAGAATCTTTTCCCCCAAAGTGTCTCAATTCTCCTTGAACCAGTGTGACTCCTCAGCCTTTCCCTCTCCTCGCTCCTGTCATCTCCCTCTCTCCATCCCTCTCTCGTCTCCCTCTCTCCATCCCTCCCTCTCTCCCTCCCTCTCTCCATCCCTCTCTCCCTCCCTCTCTCCATCCCTCCCGTTCCACGTCGTTCCACGATGTCGGTGATGAACTGAGAAATATACTTGTGCTGCCTCGCTTTCACGCAGCGGCTCCAACACACCACTAGGTGGAGTCTGAGTATTTATGGGTTTGCTGCGACAGAAAAAGTGACAAGCAGAGAGTGAAAGTAAGAATTAAAAAAGAGCAAAGGAAACATGCAATTTTAAGTATTTAAATAATACAGAGGTTCGTCTTATTTACAGTTTTAATATGGTTGCGCTGTTAATGCGCATAAACGCTACTTTCTATTCCACATTGTTGTGGTTGTTATTTTGATTATATTTTGAGTTAGTGTGGCATTAAACTGTTGTTTATGATCACTTAATATGTTTATAATGAAACTGGGTGACTTACCGTTTAAAATGCTTCTTACAGTTTTACAGTACCTTTAATTGGGAGGTAAATAAATGTTCCGCATGCACACGGCAACCTTTGGTTCTCATTTAAAGAACTGTTTACCTGTCTGCCATGATGAGAACACGTACGTTCATAATTAGACGGATCTAAATCACATGTAAATATTTTTCTCCAAACGGTAACAAGGACTCAGCGATGTCATAACCACATGACCTCCTGTCTGCGTTCCAGCGTTCATTATGTGAGGCTCGGGGAAGCGTTTGTTAAGGGGGGTCTGATATTGCATAAGCGACTCTGCAGACCTTGAGGGTGAGCCAAAAATTAATGGCACGATTAATTACAAGAGCCATATGGTCAGCAGCGTCCCGGTGCCATTTCCAGTTAGACAGCTAAGGAGGTGCTGGGAGGCCTGCTGACATTTGCACCAACTCCCTGAATGCACCATTTGTATTTAGCTATACAGTATTTTCTCTCTCTCTCTCTCTCTCTCTCTCTCTCTCAAACACCCACACTATTTAGGTTACTATATTCTAACTTAGTCACCAGTATAACGCCAACATTCATCAGTCCGCCGCGTACTCCGAGTGTGGGAGGTTTATACAATATACTCCAAACTTTGTAGAGCACCGTGAAGGAGACGAATCATGGGAGAATCAAATTCAAAACAACTCACCGCAATCCATCCTCAGTGTTTGACTACGTACAGGAAAAATGGAAATTGAAGCTAATATCACCAGTGGGACTCAAAAGCTTACTTAATCAAAACGGCATCCAATCGTAACCGGTTAGAATGACAAAGCGGAGGATCACACCGACGAGCCTCTCAGAAGTCAGATGGATATTGTATCATCTGCCAACGGCTGCATGAGTCACGGCAGACAGTGATTATACGGTGAGTGCGCTGCGTACACACACTCCGCATTTATCATGCCCACATTACCGTACTTTATACGTACATGGGCGATTCCAGCTGAACTCTTCCTGCCGATAAAGAATAGCTTTGCCGGAGGTGCAACATGGTAAGAAATTCAGGATAATCATGTAAGCTGTGCAGAAGTTCAAGAAGAACCAAACTTGAATTTTTAGATACCGGCAAACGTTTTGCGCCGTTGCGTAACGGAAAATGAGGAATTTAAGACGGATGATGGAGCCTTTTTTCGATTAAATGAGAAAAAAAAAGTTGCATCTGTTGCTGTATTATTCTTTTGTTGTGAAATTAATTCCCCTGCCAGACTTCAGGCAATGAGGGATGACGTCTTAATTTTGATGCTGGCGGTGTTCTTAAAACTCCCAATTTAAGTCTTTATACATTCCAGATATTTTTTTCAATAAATCAATTGCAAAAAGATAAACGTTCATTAATCATAACTAGTCCCAAGCTGTTGTCCCCGACAGCAATTGTAAATCCCCTGAGAGTCCTAAATCCCCCTCATAGAACTCCTCAAATTAAATGTGAAATTAATTCACCAGTAAATTCGTAAATGAATAAATAATTTCCCTCAATTGATTACATTATCAACTACTAGATTAGAATATGGCTAAAATATGAGACATACATGATAGATCTCCATGATTTGATTCATATGCACCAAAATTTGGACTCAATCGAACCAACTGTTGAAAAATTACGTCCGGAAAACTTTTGGTGATAGAGTTCCCACCTAGTGTCATAAATATACAACCTACCTTTCCCAAAATCCACCTAGCAAGTAAAATAAGAGCTTTTATAGTAAAATATGATATATCCATGATAGATCTCCTCGAGTTAAATCATGTGCACCAAATTTGGACTAAATGGGACCAAGGATTAGGAAGTAATGTCTGAAAACTGTGTTTTTCATGAAAAGCGCCACCTTATGGGTAAAATAGGAACTATTAAAGTGAAACAAATGATGATTTAATGATAGAGCTCCTTGAGTCTAGCTTGGAGTCTATCTTAATTATGAACCTAATCTGACATACGGTTGAGAATTTATGGCCTGAAAATTTTGGAGATAAAGCTCCCCCTAGTGCCAGAAACACACAACCAAACTTACCAAAAATCACTCCAGTTCTTCCTTGTATTAAGGTCTATGTGGTTATCAAATCTAAACTTGAATCATTTAATAGTTTTTGAGTAATCGATATAACACGAAGGATCTGCTGCGGCGGTGATGACGATTCCATAATATAACCGACTTTTCCGCGATATGATTAAATGTGAAGTTAATGCCAAAAAAAAAATTTTTTACATAAAAAAAAAGAAACTCTATTAGAACTTTTAGAACTATTTGAGTAAATATGATCAATACAATAAATATCTCCTCATGTCGTTTCATGTGCACCAAATTCGTTCTGAATCCGACAAACGGTAGAGAATTTATGGCCTGACAACTTTGGGGATAAAGCTCGCCCTAGTGTTGGAAAAAAACATAAAAAAATTCCCCAAATCACTCCAGTTCTTCCTCTTACTGAGGTCTACGTTGGTATCACATTTTAACATGATCCATTTAATATCTTTTGAGTTATCGCGTTAACATGAAGGATCAGCTGCAGAGGTGAATCCAGAAAATCCCTGACGTTTCGGTGGCATAATATTAATAATAATCAGTGGGAAAAACCGGGTCCTCAGCAGCGGGTCCAGCCATGATCAGCAGTGGGTCCAGCCATGATCGGCAGCGGGTCCAGCCATGATCAGCAGCGGGTCCAGCCATGATCCATGAGACACTGCGGGATGAAAGAGAAGGAAGAATTCTTGGTAACCTGCATTAATGAGGGATTTTTGTGTAGAGCAGGATAGAGAGGGAGAAAGAGAGAGAGAGAAGCTCTGTCCCGTTCTATATGAATGGGCATAGATGTGTGTGTGCGTTGGTGTATGCACGTGTGTGTATGTTCTTTTTTTCTGCTCTGAAATTCAGGTCATCAGTTAGTGGAAGCGCATGGGTTCTGTGTTCCGAGACTGAAAGCACGCCTCACCTGTTCCATGTGGGAAGAGAATCCGAAGAGACTAAGAATGCACCTTGGCGCTCTCTCCAAACCCTGGCTTTGATTTTCTTTCAGCTCCACAACACTACACACACTATTCTACACACCGTTCTACACACTCACGCCGCGGCCAAGCTTACAGTACTGATTCACGGAATGCCACACATCCGCCACGTTTCCAAAATCTCTGAGAAATTATTTATTTATCTTGCTCTGCACTCGTTTGTAAACCTGACATTATCGGTCATGGCGGGAATTTGCCACGTAAACCTGCGGGCGACCTCTAGCCTCGCGCCTCACAAGGTCAAAGAGGAAAAGGACAGCTTGTCCTTAGTACTGCAGTTCTCACAGGAGTAAGTGACCTATAAGGAACTCAATGAATAATTATCACACATTGAGTTGATTCAATATTTATGTTCCATACAGTATAATCTAATAGCGGCGTTCATTCTACAGTCTATACTATTATATTTCCTCTATTTCTAAGCCTCCGTGGAAAAAGTCCGACACATTTAAATACTCTGATTTCCTGTGCCGTGATTGGCAACAGCTGCTAATACTGTAGGATATTCCACCCCCCTAGCATTCCAGGGAAGATAGGATTGAATGACGGCTTTTTCTCTCCCTTCAACCGCGTTTTACTTATTAATCATATTGAGAGTATGAACCGTGAAATGAAAGCCATCCTGCTAAACTACTCCGGCCTTGACTAAATAAATGGTTCTCTGAGGGAAATAACTTTTCCCCGGATTTCGTTTGGTGGCAATATTCTGAGACGATGCAAAAAAAAACCAAAAAAGAAAACACCCCAAATACGCTGTAAATCAAATGTTGACATAAACCTTGTAGATAATTAAACCAGCTGCTTCTTTTTGGATTGTTTTTATACAGCGTTAGATTACTGGAGATCATTTGCAGAATCAATCAAAAAATGTTCCCTCTCTGTCTCATGCCCTTCCTCGGGGATGGAACCGTACAAGAACCATCGATAACAAACACGTTTTTATTTATATTTTACTTGTCTAATGTATACTGACGAACTCTAATGTTGCTGTCGAGGAAAACGTGGCGTGCTAATGCAGAATCTCAGTACGGGCTCCGTTTAGTCATTCGTGTGACATTTAAATGGTCCATGCAAAAGCAAAACGCCCAATGTAAGACGAAGTACATACAGAATGTGGAATTTACTATGAAGTAAGTATCATGGCGGCTTCAGAACGTGACTGATGTTTTTTAGAATTCCCTAAAGCTGGGATTAAACTCCATGACTTTAGAGTCGTGACTGTTTGATATTAACTCACACTGTACAAATCAAACATGTGTGCTCACATTGTGCAACCCGTCCGGCTCCTGCAGCCCGTTGTCGCTATTTACAATTGTCAATAAAGTTTTATTTGAAAGCTCTGAGGCAGAGAAAGTTAGATAGCAACATGCTAACAATAGAGAAACGAGCTGTCTGGATTATTGTCTGACACGACAGAGATCTATCTGATCATCCTACGGTTGTGCTGAAGCTGTTAATCGGCCGTCGTGACCCCCAGTACACGGCAAGACAAACGAATCAGTAGCAAGTTTGAATCGGGCGCTAATTGTAAAGCGTACGCCCGGCTTAACAGACCTGGGTTTGAACCATGAGCCTTAACACCAAGAAAATGCTTCCTCTTCGTTGCACTCGGGACACTGTGGTTCTCTGGGCTCTGTAAACCGGGTGTTAGTGGTGCTGGGGTTGCTGACCGAACTGTCTGACATTGTGCTGCATGATCCCGACCCAACACAGCAGCATCTACTCAGAACCAATCTTCATGATGATTGGGGCGACCAGTGGCTGTTGATCCAGCGTTTGGGGTCAACATCTACTCTCTGTGTTCTCTTTCTGGGGACTCTTTAGGCTCCGGGCCGGCTGGGGTGCATGGAACACAAACCACTTCACTGCTCGCTAATGTTACTTCCTGTTTTTTCATCATTGTTTCTTTTGTTTTGTCTTTATTTTTCACATAAGTGTATCACGCCCTTGTTGATGGGACACAGGTATTAGTTCCAACTAAGGGGTAATAGGCTAGTCTAAGCACACACTAACACAAAAAATAAATATATCTGTTGCAAGATCAAACAGCAAGTAATCTTGGCATGAACCACAAGTTCACATGAAGACAAATGCAAAAACAAAACAAAACAATGGAATTTAAAATGTAATAGCTATTATCGACGGCGTGTTTAGAACAAACTTGGGTTTGAACCCTGACTTTTAACACTCTAAATCGTTTCAGGCTCCTTTCGGGTTTTTCAGGACCCTGCTAATACAGTAGCGCCTAAGGAGTGCCTGGCGTCGGCTTTGCCGTACAGAATGAATATGAGTCAATTGCATCTTCTGATTAATTTAAATGAGCTCAATGAACTGTGAAAAATGTTAATTTTCTTCACGGGGCCCTTTTGTATTCAACCTCCCTCAGGGAATGGCAGGAATACATTTCCAAAGTTGGACCTGCTCAAACTTGGCTTCAATTCAAAAGTGATGTCACTCTCTGGGCAAAGTAAAGCATGTCCTTATTTAAGCGGAGCGCAGCCCGGATGATTTTACATGGAGCCTCAGGTTCAACATAAACACTGCCTGTCCGACACATGGTGACACACAGTCTATAAAAACATACGCCACTAAAACAAATTGTTAGCACACACTGTCAACCATTCATCAGTGATTACACAAACACATGTACCACTAATTAGCCATAACATTAACACCACCTGTTTAATATTGTGCCGGTCCGCTTTTTTTTACCTCCTCGTCTCCGATCAACATGCCCCGAAATCCGCTCCCTCCTCTTCCTCCATGGAAACTCAGCCAAAGAGAGTCATCTCTACATATGATGAAGGACTACTAAGATGTTACATTCCAGGTTTGCATTGTTTTAGGCACGCAAAGAGATGATTTTGGAGAAAACACTTCGGTTTTTATTTGTCCATCAACACCAAACCAAAACTGGCAGAGCGTTTCAAGTCATCACATTCGGTGGAAGGTTACGTCACTGCTCCCGGCGTCAACCGAACATGCAGAGGTTTAAGAGCGAGAGGGTTCAACCAATACAAGGTTGATATGCACAACGAGTTTTGTGCTCACATTGAAGAATCTGAGAATGCATAGAGTCAGGAACAAATAGGGGATTAGGATGACTGTTATTTGGGCTCTAGTAGGGCCTTAAACCTGGCTGATGTTGGCCTCTGTGTATCAGGTAACAGTTATCCACATCACATGAGGAAGGGACGGGTGGTATCTGTAGTAAAGATCTCTCCACAGAAGGAAGTTTTTCCGACAGAGCATCAGGTTTTACATTTCTAGAGCCAGGGCAGCAAGTCCGGGTGAATCTGAAGTGGTCAAAAAACAAGAGAAACAAGCCCAACATTGAGTTTAGTTGTTTGGTAGTTGGACTTTACATTTATATGTATGTATAAAAGGGTCACAAGCCAGGTTAACTCTAATACCGGTCCCAAGCCCGGATAAATGGTAAGGAAGGGCATCTGGCGTAAAAACTGTGCTAAATTCATTCACGGAACACAAAATTGATTTCGAAACTGGATCGGTTAGGCCCCATAAAACGGTTTATTGTCAAAGTAAGTCACACTTGCGAGGAATTTGACCTGGTATATTGTTGCAAAGCATGAAGTCATAAAAACGTAAGCATGAATAAAGAAGGAAAAAAAGGAAAGAGAGACATAGAGTTGAATAGTTTTATTGTCACTATACAATGGAAATTGCTTTTGTGGTGCTAAAAAGACATTATGATTACACAGCCATGCGCACGTACGCTTACACATTCTTAATAGATAATGAAAACAGCATTAAAAAAAGGGGATTGATGCAATACACATAGCAGCTTAGTAAAGTACATCATATGAGGTAATAAGGTAAGAGTTATTGCACATTATGTTATTAGGTGAGACGGTCCATGTGGAATATGATAAGGATAATGAGGTTGCTGTGGCGGGGGCAGGAGAAGGGGGGGGTATGTTTGTTCTGTTCTCTGATGGCTCTTGGGTAGAAGCTGTTCTTAAGTCTAGAATTGCGAGTCCTTAGAGTTGTAAAGCGTCTTCCAGATGGGAGCACAGAGTGTTCTATGTTCATCTTCTACGACTATAGACAGAATAGTCATGTGACAGAAGAAGGCACAATTGGATGTGCAATGATGTAATAATGTTTAGGCAAACGTACACGCACCATACATGTACACAAGTGCAAATACTCACACATATACATGCCTTCGTGCACAAAAGTGATGAGTAGTGAAGTGAAGAGTAAAAGAGTTAGTGTACAGTTAGAAGACAGAAGCTGAAAGGGTAAGAAGTACAGTTTAGGTATAGTGTAGTATAGTATAATGTATATATGTTATCTATCTTAAATGTTTCTGTGTGGGTGGAGTCTTGTCTCTGGCCGCTAGCTCATCCTTAAACCCCTTAATGTAAAAAAAAAACAAAAAAAAAACATCGTAAGAACATAAAAAAAGCCGTGGAAATTTTTTTTCTTTGCATATTTATATTATATTTATATAGATATCTTTAACACCGAAAATTTACCATAAAATGACAAATAGTAAGGTCAAGAATGTTTTTAACATTTTATTTTATTTCAAAAATGATTTCATGATGGATTTTATTTTTTTTTGTGGAAAACAGTCACTATTAATGAGATTATCGCAACTTTTTTGGCAAAGCATTTTTAAATGAAAACTATTTTTCCCTTATTAAACTTGTTTTGGATGTCTCAAGTTATATAATTCTATTAAATAAGTCCTCACATGCTTTAATATGAAGATAAAGAATCCTACTTATTAAAAAACGACTATCTCAATAGCCATGGTTAATGCCTCCCCCTTGATGGCCCCTCCGGCCAAGGCTCCTTCTTTGGCCCCTTAGTCTTTAGTATAATTGCTGCCACTGGGTCGTATTATAAACTAGTCCAACCAAGTTCCTCATATTTGTGAATAAACTTTAGTGACTCAACATGTGCTCAACCAAACAGTAGAGCAGGACATTAAAGGGTTGATTTTATTTTCGTTAAGCCCTCCATCTTAACCCCGTCAGAGGTAAACGTATATGACTGCTGGTGAAACAACCAAACTACATTGCGTTAGAAAAGGTAGCGACGCGGAACATGGACATGATGCACACGAGACGAGGTGATCAAGTTGGCGGCTGGCTTTGGCGGATTGAAGAGCAGCGACATCAAGATGTCGAGAAAACCTGGTTCAACCGGGTACGAGTCCCAGAACAAGTGAATTTAAAAGATTCCATCTTATGTATGCCAAACTATGGACCCAAAAGCACAACAAACATCACGAGGGGGAAAGGTTTCACAAAGACATAAAAACTAGCATAAACAAAACAAGCAAACCAATGTGAGTCAGCTGACTACCTGATGAAGAGCGAATGATGAAACCTGGTTTAAGTACTGGAGAACTAAGTTGATTGGACCCTATCATTCTATCATTGCACTCAGTTGAGCAGCAATGATAGAATTGGAGCGAAGAATAAGGTAACCGGGAGGCATTTTTGAAAATAGCCAAAAAAAAGATTGTTTTCAACTTCTTTGATGTTATTATCCAGAGAGACGTTTTGCAGGAGTGTTGTCTTGATGAGTCGTTTCCTCACAGGAATCCGACAGACAGAACGTCTGGAGTGGATGACGTTGAGGACTATGGCAAACTGCCCATGATTTACAGTTATTTCATATTTCTGGAAAAAAAAATAAAAATAAAACCTGGTAGATAAATAAGACACCATTTCCTGCAAAGTAATATTTCTGTTGAACTACTCCTTGGAAAATACAGATTTTATTTTACAGCACATCTGTATTATTCCATATGGGGTCGTTGTTTTATGAAAAATTGGGCTCATGTAACGCAGACCATGCAAGAAGTGTACTTGTTAGTGAAAGTTACAACGGTGAATAGGAGAATGCTACCAAAAACTTTATTCCCCAATTTTAGAGCGTTTCTGATTCGAAGTTCATTAAATTACTTATTTTATGACACAATATATAAGAACCGCATGCAGCCCTCTGATATCTGTGGACTTGCTAAGGTGCAAAGTGTTTAAGCTGTGCGGATCCTGTGCATGCTTAAATGTCCATGATCAACTCTCTCATCTATAAATATCACTGCATAATCCATCAAAGAAAAATGTGACTCCTCTAAGACCTTTCATCGTTCAGTTCAAAGGAACCATGTCAGTCCCATTTGATGTCTCCCACTTTATCTGATGGTCCATTTGTAAGAGGCTTTAAAGCTACGTAGCGCTCACTTGGGTGATAATGACACTCTCTAATGATCTGCTCTCATCGCAGCTCCATGCCAGAACTATTGTGCATTTTTAAGGAATATTATTGATGTTATCACACTCTGAACCTTACATGAAATATTATGTGCCACGGCGATATTTAAAGAGACTTAAAACGGCTCAGGGGAGACCAAAGAGGTTGAGGGGACCAATCCTCTGCGTTGTACATGGAATTGTCTTTATTGAACTTCTCAAATAAAGCGTGATAATATGTCTGTCAAACAGTATTTTTCATAAAAAACTCCCTCTAGTGAGTAAAAGATGAAGGATTAGAGAAAGTATTTGGGCTAAATCGAATCAGTTGCAGAAAAATTATAAACATTTGTAGATAAAGCACCCCCTAGTGTCGGATATATACAATGGACCTTTCCCGAAATCAATCCAGCTCTTCCTCACATCAAGGATTATGTATGTATAAAAAATTTGAAAATGATCCATGAAATAGTTTTGGAGCTATCGCCTTAACAAGATAGATCTGTGCTGACAGCAGATGTGGCGGCGATGATGCTTCCATAATATGCTAGCTAGTTGGCAGCAACGCAGGAAAGTTAGTAGGCAAGCTAATTGGTTCATAAAATGTCTGCATATAATCGAATAATTTTGGGAAACCACACATTTCTGAAAGAACAGACCTATTCCGTCATATGTTGCACCACAGGAACTTTGAACGATGGCTAATATAAACTCTTTCACGCTAACAAGCAACCTTAATGTTAGCTAGCTTATATGATGTGATGTTAAATACAGCCGACATCATTTTCTGTTCACTTTAACAGCTCAAATATCTTGAAATAATAGCATATTGTGAATATCTTCTGAGCTGCAATTTTAAACGTTTTAAAGTCCTGCATGCCGGAGCAAAGAATATTAAAGATCAGATGAAATATGTTATACTTTAAAAGAATGATGAGCCTCAATATCCTCACCTTTGTTTCAAAATGAGAATAAAATAGTTTACTATATAGATCATGACTAATATTTTCAGTGGATAAATACATATATAATATATAATATAAATTAGTTAATTAATTATCATACTATTATCATAAACACACAGTGTGTGTGTGTGTGTGTGTGTGTGTGTGTGTGTGTGTGTGTGTCTCTATGTAGAAGTGGGTAGCCCTCTTCAGCCAAAACAGCCAGAAATGATAAAAAGACATTTATTTCTGAGATCAATTTGGTTTCCAATAATGGATAAAATTAAATGAGCTTTTTTTCCCTTGTCTGAGAATCTTAATGGAGATTTGTACCTTCAGGTACTTTTGAGTGCAATCTCTGACGAAAGTACGCCGGAGAGCAATTTGTGCCGCCGTAATAGTTGTGTGAGGTTGATGCTCTTTCAGACTCCTGTCACTGAAGACGAGAATGGGTTCATGTGGTGCCGTCTGTGACAAGCAAGTCACTGATGAAGGACTCAGCAGGATCCACACACTCCGCGTTCCATCTCCATGGTGCGACGTATTAAACTCTCATTTACTGACAAAAGACATTCAGCCCTGCTGTTAGTCACACTGGTGCCAAAACAAGTATTGACAGAATGAGAGATGGTTTCTCTTTGCCTTGATCACTGATCAACATATTTACTATGTACTTTAACCCCTCGAGACCCCCCATAGAACTGTGTGTGTGTGTGTGTGTGTGTACTATTCTGACGTGGTACACATCATGTATTTGTCACATACTATTCTACATGTTGTACAATGTTTGATATTGTACATGTTTGATATGAGACTTTGATATTCTGAGTTTAACCCCTCTTCGTCCCTTAGGAGAAGTGGGTAGCACTCTGTGGATTCTGGGCAGCAAAATAGGGTTCAGTGACCCAACAATATGTTGACCACAGGGCTAGTCAAGAAATCAAACTGACTAGACAGGTGTTGGCCAGGACAGACTCAGAAAGAGAGAACAGGTTATGGCAGGAAGCCAACTTGGAACCAGACTAGATTGATGTAAATGATGTTGTCCTGAGAGCAGAGGCGCCATTCCCTAGGGCAGAGGGACCTCCACAGCATTTCTCAGCATGACCTCCATTGAACTACACAGTGGGGTGTGAAAGTTTGGCAGTGGTGGGTATGAGGAGCTGGGCAAGGTTCATTGTCGGTACAGTCACGTTCAAGAGATAAAGTCTCTGTATTATTTTCTGCCTCCAATACTGAAGTACTGTCAGAAGAACGAGGCCAAATGAGGCCCAGTCAAAGAGAAAAAACAATCCCAAAGACCCGGATCGAACAAAATAACACAAATAAATCCAGAAGGTAAAAAAAACAAACATGGATTGCAGAAAGATGGAGAAAGTTCAAGACATTCTCATATCTGCAGGTGAGAGGTCAATGGTAATGTGAAGTTTTCCTCACCAAAATGTAGTGCTGCAGCATTTTTTTTATCTCTGTACTATAAAAAAACAACAAAAAGCAGAACCTTAATGACAGTTATATTGACCATTCGCACTGTGGGTCTCTAACGGCTAAGCTTTTCATTGCTGGAGGCACAAAACATGCCAAACCACAGACAGTACGCAGCTGAGGGCTGTGATGGTTTCACATCCAGGAAATGTAAATTTGTTTCACACATTTCCGTTCCTGTATTGATGGATTTGCTATTTTACATTTCAAACGGGAATTGCAGAGCAGGAATCCTTTTGACAGAGTTCCTGCAGTGTACTTTAAAAGCTGCGGACAAGGATAGAGGAGTGACTGCTTAATGGGCGTCAAGAAAAACGCTTATCTGCTGTTTTCTTCTGCTGTAAACACAAGTATTCAAAGCAACTTGGTCAAAAGAACACCATCTTTCTTCTTTCTTTCATGACGTCTGGTATTTTCTTAAGATGACGAGATGATTTGTATATTCTAGCAAACTCTAAGGTCAGTTTGGTGTTAATGACCCTGAACACTAATGTCATGCGTTATTGACAGAAACCTAATTGCCACAGACCCTCTTTCTGCCAATTTACATGAAACAAACAGACAAAAAAAGGAACATTTTGATGGTTTTCCAGTCAAAAACAGACAAAAGTTTCTGATCTTTTTCTGCCACACGTGAAGATGACGTCAGAGCGTGATAGAACAAGAGGTTCTGGAAAGAGTGAACAATTCATCTTCAAGCCAACCGTCAGCTCCATAAATCAAACTTCTAGCAGTTGTAAACAGACATAGAGAAGTGCCATTAAGTAGAGAATTCAAGATTTATTTTACATTTTTGTTTAATAAATTACATCATATTATAAAAGTCATTTAATTTTCCTCTTTGTTGTGTCGAAAAATACATAATAAATATATAGAATTGTTAGAAGCAGAGGGATTTACAGTGAGAGAGTCACTGGGTTAAAGGTACTTTGTTACATTAGAATACTTTAAGTTAGCAGAAGTTCTAATACATTATTTAACATTAAAGTGTAAAACCAGTGAGAGAAAAAAGTGTGTTTAAGTTTAAGAACTGTATCTCATAGTAGAGGCTATACAGAAAGCGCTATAAAAAGTTCCCTCAATGTTCTTCACTGGAAGAAGATATTCAAGGGACATTTCAAAGAGGACCGCTCTACTGATTTATACCAGATTTAAGTAGATTTAGGACAGGACGGTTTCCTTAAAAAAAGTCCTCTTCAAAGCGAAGAAGCTAAAAGAATGGTTGTAACTTGCAGAAGAAGAAGAAAAAAGGGGAAATGAACAGTGCAGTCAAAAGATCATCCAGAAGAGGCCAGTTAGCATCAGCGTGATAAGTGACCGAATCAAAGTCCGTCTCAAGCCTCACCTCGATCGGATTGAGAAAGACTCACCTACTCCTTGTAGGACGAACGAAGCAGACCAGTAGCAGACCAGTCTCCAGCTCTGATGGGAGCTGGAAACAAAGTCGAGTTTCAAGAGCAGTCAGCGAAGATGTGAAGCTTAAGAGCCGTAAAGCACAAGATGTCGGCAGTTGAAGAGATTTTGCGCTTTATTAAACAGTCAGGCCGGTGAAAAAAAAAAAATAGTCCAACCTACTTCATTGTGTGTTTACAGAACACGGATGAAGATGGGATCTTCCATCTTCCTCCAGATCTTCCCGGTTAGAATAGCAAAGGTCAGGGCCAAAATCTAGAGCTTATATGTTGCTTATCTCTAATCAGCCAGGAGTAGCCCACCCACTTATCATTGTGATTCGGCAACTGAGCAAGAACGGGATGGAGCGGCACACAAAGGTTTCACTTGTTGTGGTAAGAGAAGCCTTCTCCAATGACTCTAAGGAAGCGAGTGTGTCGGTCCAAATTGCATTGAGCCTGTGACCAGGATAACAAAAAGGCGTGTGGCGAAAGTTGGAAGGTAACAACAGTCATTCCTGGAGGCCAGACCGGAGAAAAATGCAATCAGAGTACTGGTCATCCTTTCATAAAGGTTCTTTTCAAACCAGGGGGGTAATCTAAAATGACTAGAGTGGTTATAGTGAACATCATTGAACTGTCATCTGTCTGCAGAAGGGAAATTGGTCAAGGGTGGCTATTCCTGTCATGGATGACATCAGTCTTGACAACAACACCAGGAAAAGCTCTTCCATCTTACAGAACCTGTTTAGACTTGGTTTGAAAATTCATTTTTCATCACGATCTGTCAATTCTCACATTATAATAATATGCGCCCCAAAAAATATGAAGTCTGAACAGAAGTCGGACGCATTATAGACACAGGTGTAAACTAAAAAAATGTGTAAAAATGTGTCCCTCTGCCCACTTGTGATCTGATTGCTCAAAACGCATTTACAAAACCAAGTCTAAACAGGGGTTTACATACAGATTTATCCATCACTTCGGGTTTACCTTGATGTTGAGGTTGTTTGTGCTGCATTGCGACCCCTACCAGCAGGGGTCGATGAAGTACTGCACCTGACACAACCAGGAAAATTGGTTTCCATCAGTTCTGGGTCAAGACCACAAACCACCCCAGGAACAAGTATTCTGTAAAGTTAGATTTATTTAAGAAATTAAGTGGGCAACTTATTTAAGCATGTGTAACATCCACCTAATTCACTCTCTATACTGACAAAAATCTTTTAAAGGCCACACCGGGCCATAACACACCTGCAGATTTGGGAAAAGTATCAGCCTGGAATTAATAATTGAGACGCTGATGGCCTCGTCGCAAATGTCTCTTGATATGGAGAAGTATATCTGTACGGAGGTAACAATGACGGTAACTAGCACTCCAAATCAACTCCGATGAAGACCAGGGTAGGGCATGAGGTAGAGCATGAACAAGTAGCATCCCCAGTGGCAGATATCTGTATGGAGGATATCTAGAGGAAGGTGCTGACATCTTGGGCACGATGACACCTACGTCCTAATCAGTCAAGTCAAATTTCATTTCTGTGGTACATTTGAAAACAACCAGGGTTGACCAAAGGCACAACACAAAACAGCGATACAACATAATAATAATGATCAATGATGTTGGGATACCATCATTCTCATCTCATAGGGAAGACCAAAGAAATGAGATGGGTCTTCAACAAAGATTCAAAACATTCAAGAATGGGCGCAGATCAGATGTTCCACAGCTTCACTGTGGAATGAGGGAGAACACTCCTAGATCCACATCTTATCTCTGAGCCCAGCGACCCAACGGGGGAAAACTTATTTAAGCTGCCTATCTGTGACATCATTCTTTCGGTTATTCTTTCCAAGGGGCTTGGCCGGGCTTTGCCCGAGGAGGCTTAATGGAGCCGCCACCCTGTGAGTTCACCAGTTGCAGGGATGGGCGTTGGGTCGGGCGCAAAGCAGTACTGGTAGCAACTACAGACCACATTCCATCGGACGATCTACGGGGAGAACTGCATGAGGAGATGGGACACGTCGAAGTGAAACGTGATCCGTGATCAATTCCGTTGGACTCCTATGCAAAGAGTAATGGACCATCATTTGGCTAAGGTGTGTAGGGAATCGAAACAGGAGAACCCAAACAAGCCGACTGGAGCATGGCTGGTGAGTGTAATGGCCACACACTCGCTATGTTTTGCCCAGGCGAAGCACGTGAACTTTGAAGTCCGCTAAAACAGCTGCGGATTTTTTTCAAAGTTGCACGATGAGCCTAGGAAGGAGTTCTGCAGGAAGTGTGAGTTTTGCGGATCATTTTCGGTTTGAGTGTGTTTTGTAGGTGGAGCAGTTTCATGAGTTTCATGCTAGCGCCACAACAAATGTGGATGTTTACGACACGCATGAGTTCATTCAATAGACCGAGCCGACGGTGTGTAACAGTGTTAAGTGTACATTGTGCTGATGTGTTTGTTTTTCTCTGTATCCCATAAGGCGTAGCGAAGGAAAATTTTAATTTCATGCACACCTGGAAGTGTCTTTACTTCCATGTCCGCACCGTATATCTGAAATCATCCATAGTATGAAACCAATTTTTGGGAATTGCTACTATTTATGGGTAAATATTAAAGTATGCAGTCACTGTGGTAATGACAACTTGGGGGATGTAGACAATGTTTGTGCTTCTATTCTGAAGGAGACAGACAAGAAGCAACAATGATGTGTTTTTGGTCATTTCATTTTTCATATAGTCCAGTAGAGATGGTTTGAGGTATCAGTTCAGAAGTTAATTTAATAGCTTCTTCTTGTGATGAAATGCGGTGTTGAAGCTTACATTTCTATGATAACAGAAAATAAGTTCAGTTCCAGACTGACAACCACAGCCCCAAAAAGAATAATTCCATATTATCCCCAAAGGATATTATGGAAACGTCATTGCGGCTGCATCTGTGTAGATCTTTTCTGTTAACACAATAACTCAAATCTATTTCATAGACCATTTTCTAATTTTACACCCCCATAGGCCTTATTGGAGGAAGGACTGTATTGATCAGTTGCATATTTTTTAGCTGTATCTTCAAAATCACCGTTTTTCAGGCCATGATTTCTCAACAGTTGTTGCAGTAGTCCATATTTGGTTTATATGAATCTTATTATTTTTCATATTTTAATGTTATTGTACATATTTCACAGGCTAGGGTTGTTGTTGCAAGAAACATGTTTTGTCTACTATTACTTCCCAACCCTAGCGCTTATGTGCAATTATGTCATAAATTATGATTATGTCCGATTTGGTTCATATGAATCTTCAAAAAAATATCTCTCTCCCATAAACATTATTTCACTATATTAGTTCATATTTGATTCATTAGGGGGAGCTTTTTGTGGAAAACACAGTTTCTCCTGCATAACATCCCAACTATAAGTCCAATTGTGTCTAAATTCTTTCATATGATTTTATTTTTGCGTTTTCATTATTGAGTTACAATGGGATCCAATCTTAGAGCATAATGCTTATTTCATATTAATAATTGAGTTGCATGTACCTTTTCATTGATACATCTTTGCTGTTGAGTAGGCCTGGTTCCATTTGAAATCTATTGCACTGGAAGTATAAAGCAGCATTAAGTTTAAATACTAAATAATATTTTAGAACTTATTAATAGAAACTTGAGTACATTGATACATTCCATAATAGAAATACTTATATTTCTTATTTTTACATCCATAAGATCCCGTACGTCCAGGTTGTAACTAAATAAAAATGAGGTTCTGGATGACAAACTTTCTTTATACTAGTCAGGACAGCTATAGCTGTGTTAGAAATTTAGTGAGGTCAATTTACCGAAGCAGACATTTTACTTTTCCAAGGGAAATCTTTTATTTGTGCTTCTATTACTGTTAATAAGTATCAAGGGGCATTTAAGAAAAACAAAATAAAGTGAAGCTGTTCATTTATGAGGGCTTTGCGATCTCCATTGCACCACAAATGCGTGCATTTTAAAACGAGAGAAATTAAAAAATAATAAAAGCAACAAGAAATCCAAAATACGTTTCCGGTTTATGTCGACCGCTGCTGCAGATATTAGCGACTCTGATCATGCAGTGGTCCATTTTATCTCTCTTCATGCAGGCTCAAGTCTGCAGGGTCTAATTCTGCAGAACAGTGCAGCACTAGTCTTTCAAGACCGCCTTCATTCAGCTCTGAGTGCAACATTTTTCTCCAGCATGATCAGACAATTTTTAAAAATCTTGTGCAGAAACAAATGTTTCCCCAAGATAAACAGACACAATGGCCGAGTTTAACAAAAAAAGGCACCGGTTCCCGGTTCTGCTGCCTCATCAGTACGGATGCTTTAGAAAGTCATCACAGAAAAGAACATCAAAACGGAAAAAGTCTAGACATTGGACAAAGCTGCCAGAACACAAAGAGAAGACAAATGGAACACACATTTCTCTGCCAACGATAATGTGAAAGTTTGCCTTCCACAAATCTTGAAAACAAAAATAAAACAATCTCTGTTTTGCACCAACTTCCCATTTTCTCACACATAGTTTTTCGGTTTACTTGCACACCAGTATCCATATTTTAGTGTGTGCAAAAAATCTGAATGATGACACAGCTGATGGGTTTTCTATCGCTCATGTCAAAATGAGGGTCAATGAAGCTGGTTGGAGTGGAAGCCCCTCTAGAGAGTGAGTAGACAGGTTTTCTTCTAGCAGAGAAGGATGCAACAGTCACGAGGAGAGGCGGTGAAGCGCAGCAGGTAGAATGTTTAATACCTGGATGGAACTGACGTTCGTTCACGTACTTGCTGGGCCTAGCCTGCCTCCTTCTGGCTTTAGTCCATTTTCTTCTTCTTCTGTGGTGTCTTCCACTAAAGGCCCTGATCTGGTGCCCCCGTCCATCCTGATGTCTGACAGCTGCAGATGACTGCGCAGACGCTGAGTGACATAGCAGAAATAACGGCAGGAGTGGCTCATTGCTTTTTCCAACGTGTCATGATGGAACACACAAACTTTTTGAGTGTCCTTTTATGAACCAGACCGGATTAGCAAACAGAAATATTCCCCACAGCAAACTAGTGTATTTATTCCAGCAGTAACTCTCATGCTGGTTGTGCTGTTTGTCTCTGGTCACATGAACGACTCAAATACAGAATGTCACCCAGGACGTCTTACTCATGAGGAAAATGATTAGAGAAGCTGCAGCTGAGGCCACTTGGTAATCGGGCATCGACTTTAAAAAGCCCTTATTGCAACTGGTGTGGTGCCAGTGGGTCAGATGAGAGCATTGTTGAAGGTAGGCTTCTGTTAGAGGACCTTTGAGTATAAGTAGTAATAGTTTGATTTATTTTACTGAAAATCTGTCTTTGGATGGTTTCTTGTTTTTATTCCTGGTAAAAACATATAATGCTTAGACCAAACAAGGACAGGCAGGTAGTTCCAGAGCTGAGGGGTCCGGACCGAAAAAGGCCGGTGACCTTTTGTCCTGAAGTGGGACTCAGGAACAACCAGCAGAGCTCTGAAGATCTGAGTCTCATATGGGTGGCGCAGCTCAGTGTATGGAGCTGGTAGCTTATCCATGAAGATCCTTCAAAGTACCCAGAAAACCGCCTTAAAATCAATTCTTAAACTAGCTGGTATCCAGTGAGGAGAGGCCAAAACAGGGCTGATATGGTCTTGTTATCTAGTGTTTGTTAAAATCTGAGCATTCTTTTGATAACCTCGTTAACAACACGATCACTCTTGTCTGATGGTGATTGGATTAGCAGACCATGTTCACCTGTTAATGGATTTTAGCTAACCGTTGAGCTCAGGCCAGTAAAAACTTTCATTAAGAGTCAGATTAGTTCTACAAAGCCGATGAGTTCATTAAGATTTCATCAAGGTTTGTTTTATGGCCATAATAAGGAGGTGTTGGTATTACATAGTTTGTCAACCGGGGAACACTGACTTAATGTTTCAGCTGTGAAATATCTGCTCCAGTACACTATTCTAATTAACAAGCGATACAGCGTTAATTAGTGTTTTTGAGAAACGCCAGTCGGCAAATTTTGTTTCCATCAATTGTTTTAAGTCCCACCTTTAAATGCCTGGGAAAATGCCATGACCTATTACTCTCGCTGTCTGATAAGCGACCACACGAGAGTAAGGCTTTCATTGCGGGTTCGTTCGGCGGACAAGCAGCAACAGCTAGCCGCGGGGACGTAAGCATTTATTTTCACAAATGAAACTATTTATAAAAACGGAGCGTGTATCCATTCTCTGAGCCTTTATTCTTTCACTCAAATATATTTTGTCGCCTTGGAGACTCAGTCCATTCATCTCACTCTACCTCGCAGTGGTGGGACCGGCTCTGTCCTTGACTGTCCCACGGACTCTGCGGGAGGTGGGTTAGAAGAGGATTTTAGCTAAGCCAGACAACACCTCTGACCCCTGGCGTGAGACCGCGGGGGCTTTTTGAGTAGCTCCTGCAGCAGCCTGCTGCTTTGATAGAGAGTGCAACTGCAGGTCTTTTTGTCTTGACGGCAGTCAGTGTCTAAAACTAACAAGAACTGTTTGTTCAATTTACAATCCTCGTCCATCTCTATCAAGTGTGAGATGGATTTAGTTTTGATCGCCTGCATTAAAACGGTTCTTACATGTATCAGGGATGATATTTGAATTAAAAAAAACAAAAACATGATGGTCGCCAGTTTGGTTCATGATTTAGCCTAACTTTAGTTTTAATCATTATATCCTCAAAAGTCGGGGATATTACGGAATTGTTGCGTCGCCTCAGAGCATCCATGTTACTGCGATAACTCAACTGTTCCATGGATCATTTCCAAATGTTATTTCATAAACCTCAGTAGGAGGAAGAACTGGGTTGATTTTGGGAAAGATTGTTTGCATATTTTGGTCGCTAGGGAGAGTCAATTCTCAAACTCAGAAAAAATACAAAAGGTTCACAGAGTAAGTTACCATGGCAACTGGCTAAGAGATAAAATTATCTAACTTTCTTGGATGGAAAACCCAAAGTTTCCCTCATCTCAGGTTTAACAAAACTCCAATTTTCCACTAAACCCGCTTTCTAGAAGACCCCACGTTCCCTTCCCTCTGACATTTGTCAGACATCAAATTGGCAATCCTAAAATGCAAATAATCAAAAAGCAGATTGCATAGGCGGAATTGGAATATTTTGTAGAGTCCACAAAAAAAAAATGAGTACAGAATTAACAAGGCTGAGACAGATGGAATGAACTTACGCAGGGAAAAAACGAGGACGGAGGATGGGACACGTTCATCACGAATGAACCGGCACAGGAGGAAACCAGAGCACAGACTAACGAGACAATGAGAGACAGCTGGGGAGAGTCGAGGAGGGAGACGCAGGTGAGACAGGTAGACAATCAATGAGGAGAGACACACAAACACACACTGAGACAGGAAGTGTGAAGAAATGAGACACAAAGGATAAACGGATGGCCTAATAACACACAGCAGATCACAGGAAGTGTGACCTCACACATCGAAACGCACTTTCAAATTAAAACAATAAACCATATAAACAAAAAACACAGAATTATGACTTTCAAACTAAGGTCAAAATCAGGGACTAAAACCATTATGACATAACAAAGAGAACTTAATTTTGAAAGGAGAACTAATAAACAACCAAAATATAAACAGAGTTATGACCCAAACAGCCAAAAAAAAGAACTTATAGCACAAAGTAACTTCAAATATCTCGCTTTGTCTGAAATATAACTACTGGATAAATGTAATAAGTTTTGTAAGTTTTTCCTGTAAAACTTATTTCTTTGAAATAAGTTGACTGCATTGTCGGTTCATATCTGCGAAATATTGTATTATTATACTCTGATTAGAGATCACCTCTAAATGAAGGAGTGACACTTTGCTGTTCTATTTCATTTCATCTCCGCTGTTCTCTCTTCTTGTTCCAAAGTTGCCTCCATGCAGAATAGACCCGTTTTTACAGTGTAACACCTGACTGGTCAGACTTCAGGCGGTCCTAATAACATTTGGTACGGCTCTTTTCTTGTTATCCTGCCACAGAAAACTGTGAAAGTTTGACGGTCACATCAGGAGCCTGAAACGGAAATAGTTTTTTATTGTATTATTTACACTTTGCAGTTGTGCAAAAATCCTTCTAATCATTTTTAACTTTGCTTGTTTTACTATTTTTGCAAAAAAATGCTTAACTTGCAGTGAAAAGCCATTACAATTAAATTCACAATGCATTTAAGTCAGAATATTAAAAGAAAAAAAAACAGTATAAAATTCATAAATTCATAAACAGTGCAATAGAATAAAATTAAAATACAATTCACAGTGGATTTGAAAGTATCAGATCAGAATCAGATAATGGTGGTGGTGGCTGATAACTCTGCTGAGGCCGATGAAGCTGATGGATCTGCGAAGACTAAGTGGCGATGGGGAAGGTGTGAGGGAATAACTAGATGAATGGAGAGAGAGTCGTATATAAAGACAGCAGCTGAAGGTGACGGGCTGAACATGCAGGTGTGACAGTGATTGGACGGATAAGGTTACCTGAATGAGTGCAGCTGATGAAATACTGATGCCCCAGACCGTGAAGCAGGTGACTGAGACTGAGCACGTGTGAATAGTGAGGGTAATAGAATGGTATGAGCAGAAACTTTGACCCGAGTGTGCAAGAGGATAGTCCTTTCAGATTGAAATTCATTTTATACAATATATCTTATCTACAGTACAAACAGACTAAATGGATTTTCTCTTTGTTCATTCCACGCAGCTTAAGGATCTATATCTTTAGGTCTCACCACAGCTGACCCTAACTTTTTGAATTATTTTCCTTAAATACTGAATTTCACTTTAACCCACTCCTTTCTGTCGTCTGAATCTGGCTCCTGTTTTAGAGCTTGAGCATAAAAACACACACACACACACACACACACACACACACACACACACACACACACACACACATAATGTACCTGCTCCTGTATTCCAAAGAGTCGACGCCAGCAGTCTGCAGGATGACAAATACATAGTGACACTGGGCTAAACACCTATTTGCACTTTATTACAGATATGGACTGGATATCAGTTCAGTCTTTATTTTCTTTTTGTGTCTGAAACGCTCAAAATAACACACTTATTTTCTTTTTTTCTCCTTCAAAAGTTTCATGCAGCGAACAAGGACAATAAAAATACCAAAGTTACCCTCATCTGTATCAGAACTGCATTTATTTCATGCGTTGTCTGAATGGGAATGCAACCATAATAGAACCCACTGGTCTAGAAAGAGATGTGACCTCATGCCCTTCACGCCACTCAGTTTTGCACATCTGTCTGAAGGCCATTTGGGGAGTCGTCGAGAGAGCGAGTGTCACTCTGCATTAATCCACCGCCGTCACCCATCCTCTCTATCCAGTCTGAAAGGACTTTATTCTTATATCATCACCTGATGTGTTTAATCATAACGCAGCCGGCACGACCACCCCTGCACCCATCCTAATCACGCTCACGCTTTCTTTGAAGCAAAAGCAGCTTTGCATGAAGTCTGGTTAGAAATGTCAACACCATGTCCATATATGAGGACGCCGACGGAGTCCCCGTATCTGCAGCTGTCTCCTCCGGGCCACACGAGCCATAACTCTTCTGCAGGAGGTTCTGGCTCTTGTCCTGATTAAGCGAGGGATAATAAACATTAGAATACCGCAATTTACTGCAATGCAACGAGAGGGGAAACCTCCCGTGTGACTTTTGGTTGGGGATAGATGATGAAGGGTCGTCTTTACGAGGTGTGAGGACAAATTGTGACACATGGTGAGATTTACGGCGGTCAAATCTGTAACTTCAGTGGATTGAGTGGATGACGTGATTCTTACCGCGGCAAAGGAGATCCCGTTTTCACCACCATCCCTCGGTTTATTTAGTTGGTTTAGGATTTCTCAAAGACAAATTGATTGGATTTTGATGGATATTGACGCAGGAGGAACAACCCATTGAATTTGAAGGTGATCCGGTTAAAGGTGCTGTTCCCAGATTTCTCCAACTTCACGACCGTTTTTGTCAATAATGTTACTGCTGGATGGATCACTATTAAACTGAATGGAAGAATGGGAAATGTGCTAAGGAGGACAACATACATATTTGGAGTTGATCCACATGGGAATTGGAATAAGGAATATGTTGTCATTTATTTAGAACTAGAGCAATGTGTCCACACCAACAGCTTTTTTGGCAATTTTCGTATGTCCACGAAAGTTGCCAATAAAAGCTCCCCGAAGTGAGTACAATATGAAATATTTGTATGATGATATGATACACACACGATAGATCTCCTCGAGTTGATTCATATGCACTAAATTTGAAGGAAATCGGTTCAATGGTTGAGAAATGATGGCCCAGAAACTTTTGTTGATGAAGCTCCCCCTAGTGGCAGTGACCAAAAAGCAGCTGAAAGCACTGTTTTGAACATACTGAAGTCTTTGAAGACTTTTATCAGGGATCCCGATGAGAAGTGCGTTACAGTAATCCAGACAAACGCGCGAACCAGCTTTTCAGCATCACTCAAGGTGAGTGAAGAACGGAGTTTGGAAATATTTCTGAGATGGTGAAAGGAGATCTTGCAGATGTGTTTGATGTGGGATTCAAAAGTGAGTTGAGGGTTGAATCTTACGCTGAGGTTGGTGACTGATGAAGAGAGGGGAATGTCATGACCAGAGAAGGTAATACTGGTTATGGAGGAAGACTGGGTCTGATGAGGGGTGCCAATTAAAATTTCTTCGGTTTTGGAGCTGTTCAACTGGAGAAAGTTGTTTTTCATCCACACCTTTATCTCCTCCAGACAAGCGCGGAGGGTTGACAGGGAAGATGATGATGACGATGAGGATGGAGAGGCTGCGGGGGAACATGTGTCAGTTTTATGTAGATTTGCGTGTCATCAGCGTAACAATGGAATGAGAGTCCATATGGACTGATGACACGGTCAAGGGGGAGCATGTATAGTAAGAAGAGAATGGGGCCAAGGACTGATTCCTGGGGGACCCCACAGGTGACTGTGTGGGTCCGGGACCTTGAACTCCAAAGGGAAACGTATTCTGTTCTGTCGGTGAAGTAGGATTGAAACCAGTTTCGGGCGGTAGCAGGAATCTTGTGCAAAATTTGAATTTGAATTTTTCTACAGTTTATCTACCAGTGTGATAGTGGATGGATGGAACAAAGCTGTTTTTTATAGCGTGCATCTTACGCCTGAGGAAAACAAACTTTGTCCAAAGGAGAGGAGCCTGTTTGACCTGTGGTGTCCCCCAGAGCTCCATCCTTGGACCCTTTGCTCTTTAGCTCACACGTGCTGCCGCTGGATCATATTATAAACAGGTTCATTGACATTAATCTATAAAGGATAAAGACTCAAAATGTGCTCAACCAAACAGTTGAGCAGGACATTCTAGGTCTCAATTAGTCACAATGAAAGTTTTAATATCTGTTTTCCTTTTTCTTCAACATTTTATAGATGTTGTGCACCAGTCAGCCATAACATGACAATAACTACTTCACAGGGGAAGAAAATTACAGAGCAGGTGGTTTGTGACCTCAAATTTGATGAGATGGAATACAGACGGGGAAAAAACGCCCACTTGTGATGGCTAGACGACCGGGTCAGAGCATCTCCACAACCTCAGGACTTCCACTGAGTAAACTTCTATTTATGTAAGATGTTACCAATTTCCAATCAGGTCCTCTGGAGCAGAAGGGATTCTTATGGAGTATTATGGAGCTTGTAACTCTGTGTTAATGGTGTTTAGAAAGGATTCACCTTTTTATGATTCTTCCTCCGTCTCCTTTATATAGACGCTAACATCTGGAGGGAATGAGGACAGGCATGGAGGGAGAGAAAGAAGGAATGATTTGTGGCCGAGGATCCCTGGTGGAATGGAATCTGCCCCGCCGCGGTGAGGACTTAGCCTTAATACATCAGGTGAGCTACCGGTGTGCCGAATTGGGTTTTTATTTTCATACACGCTGTCGCATAGTTCATAAACTGAGTGATTTATGACCTATGTTTATTTGAGAATTTATGGTTTCTTTACTTCTACTGCCTAAAGGTTATTTTTGAATTAATCTTTGTCTGAATTTCATACCCACATAAAATAAATCAAATAGTTCCACAACTATCTAACTATGTAGTTTTAGGTAACCTTGGTAAATTGATTTATTTTATTTTATTATATGTGAGTACTGCAATCTCCGATTGTGACATTTAGCTAATGTTTTATCAAAATTTAGCAGTTTGCAGTGTACAAAGAAATGCCCAAACTAGGTAAACTCATAAAAATAAAAAGTCCAATATTTAAAATGTATGTGTTTGAATTGCATGTGAAATTTGAATAACATAATTTTCACATAAACAAACTCATGAAATTAATATGATGCATTGCCCTCGTTAAATTCTAAATGAAACAAGTAAAAAATACACCTTTTGTGTTTGAAATACATTTCCTTTTCGAAACAACGACATTTTCATAAAATCATATATAAACCAAATCTCATAGATTTCAACTATTTTGAATCTGGCTTATTTAAACCTTGCTCATATTGTTCATACGAATTCAATTTTACTGTTTACATAATTAACAAATTCATGCCGATTCTATAAAATGTGAATGCATGCATTTAAAAAACGTGAATATTAAAATAATATCAGATGCAATGACTTAAACTTTAACGATACAATTATTCATTTTTTTTGAGTCTTGTGTTTAAGTAGAGACGGACGTACCACTCTGAATCCTTGTAGATTTTTCTAAGATTGGATCTCATGTTTGATTTTCGGGGAGACAAAAGCAGGTGTCTCATTTCTAGCGACTGTCCATCGATGTTCCCGACTGAAAAACTGTTTCTGCCAGATTCTATCTGCTTCAACACATGTTGAAAATCAAAAGCTTGACAGGCCGGCGGCGACTATCTATGATTACTAAGCAATGAGTGACACATCCTGTACAGACAATATGCAGTATTTCCTATCTCCATCCCAACGAGCCGCCTCCGCTTCCTCTAAAGTGTTCCTGAAAGACGATCTAATATGTTTTTTTTTTGGAGATATGTCTTCGGAGTGATTATCTGATATTTTTTTCTCTTTGAGGGGAGGGAAAAAAAAAAAAAAGTTTAATTAGCTTGGCCTTTCAAATAGGCTTAACCTTTCAAAAAATGTCAGGTGATGGTAAGTGCTCCATATTGTCAGGAAAACCCCCCCCCAAAAAAATCCTGTTTTAGGGAGGAGGTCTGGGTGACCTATAAAAATGTGAAAATGTAGAAGCGTCTTACAGTCAAAGCCAATTTGTTGAAGTGGACAAGCCTGTGTGAGGGTAGTACAAGAACCACCTGTCCAGAATTTTAGGAAGAACAGTCAGTTTTGTGCTCAATGTGTTTATTTGTTTCTAGACAGCATTAAAAAAATCCCAAAAAAAATCCAAGGGGCAATGGAGGATAGATTATAACTAGTCTCCCGGGTGACAGGGCCATTTCTTCACTCTGCGCCGGATCAATTCAACTCTATCTTCCCTGGATTTCCTTTCTCTTTGTTGTTGCCGCTCTGCCTGTCTTTAGTCATCATCAGCTTTCATGTGAAATAAATGAGCTGTTTTATCGCCCGGTTTGCTGAGGCTCGACCACCGGTCGAAAAAAAAAAGAAGGAGAAATGGAAATGAATGAGCTTTGTTTTTTGCAGACATCTGTGTCGTGTATGAATGGCTGAATGTGGCCGAGCAGTAAAAGGCTTCTGCCGGAGTGCATAAGATCGCACGGACGACGCGTGTGCCGCACTTTACCTTTGTAAAAATTTGTAAAAATTTAATGACCCTAAGAGGAATATTGTGTTGGGAGAAAGTGAGTTGAAAATGTTTCTCAGAGTGTAAAATATAATGATTTGTGGCGGATAATCTGGTTTACAGCGCGGTCGGTGTCGAGTGTATGTTTTTATGCTCACCTATTTTTATGTCTATGTGCAACGCTGTGGATATATATATATATATATATATATATATATATATATATATATATATATATATATATATATATATATATATATATATATTTACATTTGGATCAAATCTCAAAGTGCTACAAAGTAAAAGCAGATAAAAGCAATAAAAAATAAAATAATAACTATATAAAAACATGACCAAAAAGCAGCATGTTAATTGAAGTTATAGGTTCTGCTAAAAAGGAAAGTTTTAAGTCCTTTTTTAAATGTGTCAGTTGTCTGTGGAGCCCTCAGATGGTCAGGGAGGGCATTCCACAGACGAGGGGCAGCAGAACAGATCCTTCAGATCCTTCCCCGGATTGTCACTTTGGGTCTTCATAGGGGAAGGAGGAGGCGGTATGAGTGGGTAGAACCGAGGGATCGTGTTGTCAGTGGGATATACATATATATATATATATATATATATATATACATATATATATATATATATATATATATATATATACATATATATATATATATATATATATATATATATATATATATTTTCTTTTTTTTTATAAAAACAACAAACCACAGTTCTCACACTTGCAGTGGCATCTCTCTGGTTATCAGTTGGACGGCGGTCCGTATTCAGTGCTCACTATGAAGACCCGAAGTGACAAGACAATAGTGCTGATGGAATTAAAAACCTCCTGCTGTCAGGTAAACAAACAGGAGAATATCTGCATTTCCCTCTCCCGGCATCTGTAAATAATGCACTCCTGTGCATCTGCAGCCTGAGTTGATTTATTATTCACACAACGTATTCGCTGAAGACACCCTCATGCCTCCCTCACTCGAGATGTAGCGCTGCTCAGACCCATCATAATATGATCCGCTGACTTCTATCAGCTCCTTCAAATGGCTCCGCCATGGAGAAAAAAGGAATTTGAAGAAAGTCAAAAAAAAAGATTACCTTGTTTCTGGGAAATCAGTCTTATATGTTGTCTAAAATATAAATAAATAATGATCTCCTCATGCATTCTCCCTTAATAGTATTCATCTGCAGCCCTGGAGACTACAGTCCCAAGACGCTAATGGTTTTGGCTGCTCGAGCTGGGGTTAGTAAAAAACCTTTTTTGCATCCAAAGAATAATCTTTTTTTAATAAAATTTATATAACCTTGCGTCACTAAGGTATTCCTAACAGTACAGTTGTAATGGAGTGAAGTTAATCCAATCCAATACCTTTAGATTCAACCCTTTAACATTTTTGAGCAATCCAGTGTATGTGTATGCTAAAAAGTAAGGGCCCAAGGTCGGAGCCCAGGGGGACACCATAGGAAATAAATAAAATATTCAAAGTAATCATTTTTCCACATTTTCTTTTATTTGTGAGGATATCAAAGGGTTATTTCAGCGCGGTCAATAGGACTAAACAATGTTGTTGTTTTTTCAAATCCTAGTGGTACTGCCGGGTACTGCAGGGGATTCGTATTATTATTGTTTGTTTAAATGACCTGCATAGTTCCCAAAATAATTTTTATGTAATAAGTTAGATGAAAATGCAAATATGAGACCTATAAAAAAAAAATAAACTCCATTATGCTACTTTAAATGCAATCGTTAACCCTAAACAACCAACAACAAAAGTGAAGTGTGAACATATATGAGCTAACTGACTACATTTAATCTAAAAATTCTAAACATTTGCAAATGTTTAATCCAAGAAGAACATTTTTCATTGTTTAACTAATGTTTGAATTTCGTCGGTTTTGCTTTAGATACGGTTTAATTTTTCTTTCCCATTACTCGTTATCTGAATGAAACATCACTCAGTTGGCTCAGACGCTGCTACATTATTTCGTCAAATATGGTTCTGAAGGCCGTGTTGACAGCGGGTGGAGTTTATGGGCCATTGGCGGCCTTGCAGATGTCCTAATATAATCATAACAATATTTGTCGGGGAATGTGAACAAACACTGAAGCCTCTCTGCACTCAAACAACACCTGTTGGTGCAACTGACGGATCTCTACGCGAGGATATGCAAATATGCATCAGAGGTGATAAAATTCCCATTAAACTTCACGTTCGTGTGCAATGGTTCTAGGGGGATTCAGATTTAAAAGAAAAAGAAATGCATGCTACTCTCTGCTTGGTCTCTTCTGGCTCTTCACACTCCGGGGATGTTGCGGTTAATAGAACTTGGGTTCTGTTCAGTGGAGCCTAGAGAAGAAACACGGTTTAATTTTAACTTGCAATGCTAAACTATTCTATGGAGACCGCTGCATTAGCTTGATTATAGCTTTATCTGTCATACGAATGCAGAGGAAGAGCTGGAATACCATTATGTGGCAAATCCAATTTCCTATATTGATTGACAGAGGGAGATTCACCCAAGCTACGCTACGGCTTCCCGCAACGGGAGAATGTATTAGGATGCTATTTGAATTGTAAAGAAGACGCGAGCAATTAGTTAAGCTCCTCTGACTTCAGGTCAAATGTGAGCGGGACCGCTAACAGGAAGGAAACCTCGGTCCTGACCAACAATTGGAGCGTGCAGGACAGAACCACACCAGAATGGACACACCTTTTTTTCCTTTTCTAAAACACACATCTTGACCTCTTGATTCTTTGATCCATTAATGGCCTGCAATATTTATAGACCTTCCTCCTGAATGTTTCATTATATCTGCAGAGATGCGGTGGGCATTATTAAGAAGTATGGCGCGGCCGATCTGCAGCATGTTTACCATTTATCATTTGCTGCTGGCTCAGTTTGCGGCTCCCATGAAATGCCTCGGAATGATCATGCTGCTCTAATGCGTCCCTGCCTGTTGGAAATCAAAGCACGAGGGACCTGCTTTTGGTTAATATCATGTAGCAGGTATGTTTTTGCACATGATATGAAGATGAATGGGAACGCGTGCGGCTCGGTCTGCACGGAAAACTCACGGTAACGGTAATGCCTTTAAAGCACCTCAAGCTGCCGTGTTTGAGCCACCATCATACGTTATAATACGTGAGATTGATCTCTCTTTACATTAACTGGTTTATCATAACAGCCATAATAGCGGTGAAATCAATCACAGGGAACGGCGGCGGGAAAGTGGCTCTGTGGACGCTGGTAATTCTTTAAAAGGATCACTGGCTATTAATGGTATTTTGCCTCACCTTTCCCATTATCTGTACCAGTTTGTTTTCCTCTCAATTAGGCACGCAGGCAGTGAGCAACACCCTAGCCTATTACTGGGGCCATGGGGGAAGGGAGCTGCTGCTGCTGCTGCTGTTGCTGCTGAGGGATTGTTTTAAACATTTTCTTTGCTGCATTCTGTTTCTTCCGTCTCCCCCCTACCATCACATGCCTCTTATATGACAGCTTTGTCACTCCCCTTCAGGAGGTCTGGAGTGATTGGGTCGTTGAGACCTAACCTGAGTCCAATGTTGCTATGCGGCTGATGCTGCATGTATGGGTTCTTTGTTTTACACCTTTTCCGCTGTGCGGGGCATATTAAGCAGAAAAAACAAAATTTTCCTGGGAGGTAATGAAGGCTTCTGAAATCCATCCAGCAGCAGGCAAGTGGAGCTTTTGCTCCGTCAGCCGTAGTTAATTATACGTACCAGTGGCTGCGTTTGTTCTTTGAGGAGTGGTCAGATATTTACATGATCAGACGTTTCTTTAGTAACGACATGCAGGATCTGTTTTTGTTTTTTTTATCATGTCGCCTCTAGAGTTATAAGACCCACTCCTCCACTACATTCTTAGAAATGAGACATGGATGTTGTCTGCATACCACGACTTATTTATGTTGAAAGGACTACTTGCATTTTTTTGAAAATTAAAACCAGGGGGTTTAATTGTGTCCATGACATATTTAAAGATTTCGGAATTACATATTTGTTTTGGTCAGTCAACATCAATATGTTTAGTTCATGCAACATGATTGAGTTTGGTTAATTCAAAACAAAAATGTGTAATACATGCCACATAACTGTGTTTAGTTATATCAACATAAATATTTTTAGTACATGCAACATAATTGTGTTTAGTTAAGTCAACAAAACTATGTTTAGTTCATGCAACATAATTGTGTTTTGTTAATTTAAAAAAACTATGTTTAGTACATGCAACATAATGGGGTTTAGTTAAATCAACTTAACTATTGGTTAGTTCATGCAACATAATTGTGTTTTGTTGAGTCAACATAACTATATTTAGCTGAGTCAAGATAACTATTTCTTACTAACTGCAATATAATTTTGTTTACAAAATGAAAATGGCAACTATTTGGTTCTCTGTTGAAAGAAACAAATAGTTGCTTCTTCAACAATTAAACCAGGGGAGTTTCAATAATGTGATGGTGAATTAAGTCGTTTTTGGATGACATAACTGCGTTTAGTAAATGAAACATAGCTTGGTTATTAAACTCATCATCACTTTATGATATAGCACTTAGTTTATATTTTGTTGCTTTAAAGTATTTGATAGAAATTAATTTTCTAATCCTTTTCCTTTACATCCAACCTACCTTTGTAGGACCGGCTGACATAAATGCGATCAGAAAATGTGTTGATATATTTCACAAAGTGTACACCTTCATTGAATATGAAGTGAAAGAAATATTACAGGTGACGATGAGTCTCCGCTATCAATGCCGGAGAAAAAAAGTATGGCGATGGACTTAAGAGAAAGCATCCGGCTCTAATCAAACTTCCTGAACGGTTTTCGTTTCCGTTTCGTTTCTGTCAAGTAAGCGTCAATGATTTCAAACGGTTCGTCTGCAGTGGCTTTGATTGTTACAGGTTTGCAAAAAAAAGCAACTCCTCCCTCAAATCATCGGCCTCGATGAATCTGACATATGTTATCAATAAACCCTCCTTATTACCGTCAGCGGCGTCATCCATCTGCAGAGCAAAGCGGCGATGGCGTGTCTTGTCATTAAGCTGCTGCTGTAAATCTTCGGACATGTCATAAATGCGCCTCGCGACAGTATTCTTTGACAGGGGGGGACATTCTTCGGTTTGTTTGCTGTCGCCTCATCACTCATTGTTGAAACCACCTCAGTAGCAGCGGGAGGAATTAATTCTTTCGCTATGGTTTGTGGCTTTTCACGCTGGGCGGCTCAGTAGGCTACTTTGTAGGAGGCGGTTTGAGTCTTCCGAAGGGACGGATGCTGATTTAGTCAAAAGTCGCTGTTGATGAGTTTTTTTCCTGAAGTCTTCTCCGAGTGTCGCGGATGAAAAGTCTCCAAGTGCCGTTTTAACTTGACCTGCTTGGTACCGTCAGAAGATGCTAAGACTATGAGGCTCACGACACACTGAGGTCCCTCTTCGTTACCCAACCAACACAACGCTGATGAAGACGAGGGCGAGATATACCTCGTCATATATTTTCTCTCTGTTTTTGTTTTAGTAGTTGTTTCAATTGATTTTTAAATTTGCTTTGCGTTTACCCGGCACTCCTGTCGCAAAAATTTGTCTACGCATAGCTAGCATCGCAGCTAACTGTGTTTTTATCTTCATTATTGAGATCTGGTCACAGAGCAGACTGCTGACTTCATAAAAATATGTTATGTTGAGTCGATATGCAGTGTTTGAGATTATTAATGAGTCACATTTAATATTGAGGGGTTCAAGCATTGAGGGGATTGCTTGTACAACGCAGGGAATTTGGGGTTTTCCAGGGATACACCCTTGCTGGTGAACCAGGTTCTGGTTCGTAATGGCAATCACATTGTCCATATATATATATTTTATTTTTTTCCATTTGCCTGACCTTACATCTTTGCACCGCATGAGCCGGGATCGAACATCTGTATATGTAGGTCTGTGCACCCAGAAATGTCCAAATGCCCAGCTTGTGCTAAGCATGCATGCGCAGCTCCAAATCTCCTGTGGTTAAGATGTCTTCCTGCCACGCTGGGCTGACCCCGGCGGTCGCACGTCTCCGACTCTGCAGCGCCCGAGGCGAGAGAGTGAAGTGTGTCAGCCTGTGCAGCTGATAAGAGCGTCTCTGGCACACTCAGGCCAAAGAGTGTTTGCTTAGCAGCCAAAGCGTGTGATGTGTTTGTGACGCAGAGCGCAGCTGCATTCAAATGAAGAAATCGTGTGTTTGTGTGCGTGTGTGTGTGCGTGTGTGTGTGTGTGGGGGCGGGGCACTTTTCTTCTCATCCCTTGATCTACGTCAGATCGTTCATCATTGATGCGTTCTCATTTTTCCTCAGGGAGGTTCTCAGCAGCTCATTCTGAACATTTCTATCTCCATTTAATCGCTACTACATCATGACATTCCCACTGGAATTTTTTGAATTTTTCGCACTTTGTTAACCAATTGTGAATAATGAATACAAGGTGGGTTTTTTTTCGAGAAGATGTGACATGTAGACAAGGGACGTCTTGAAACGAGCTTGTGAATCAAATTTTTAGCTATATTTTACCACTTTTTTGAATTTGAGTGTCTCAGAATCAGCCAGTTAAACTTAAAAGAGATTTTTCCTGTTCTTTCAAAAATTGCGCCGAATCAATTTTCTTTGTTTTCTTGTATTGTAATATGTGCATTTTTACATGTTTCTTTGTTTGTTTGTTTTTATCCTACCTCCGTAACCACCTTATAAATTTCCCCTGTGACCATTTATAAAGTTTCAATCCTGTATAATAATGACACTGTTCTAGATTTAATACCATGATGACTTTGAAACATGATTAGAGAGTTAATATTTAAAACTTTTACAATGAGAACTGTCTTTGAGTTAGCTACTCAATATACTCAATTTGAGCTTTTGAGATATTTTCGAGATTCGGCCCTATATCTCTGTGGAATGTTAATTGTGTCTTAAATCAATTACAATAAGATATATCGACTAAAACTTAGACAAATACTCTTGTAAGATTTTGAGTTTTTGCAGTGCAGCGTTTGTAAAAAAAAGTTTTATTCCGCCCCAGATGTGTTGTGTCTTTACATCTGGGTGCCGCACAACCACAATGGCGAGTGTTTCTCTATCTGTTCAGGCCAATAGTACCTCCTCTCTGGGTCTCTGTCATAGGAGGCAGCTACAGGCGACATAAAACTGACAGGAGCTTCTTGAGAGCCGAGCCTCTTATCATCCTCCAACATCTGGCCAAGAATGATGGGCTCTTTGAATAGCTCTCTAAACATTGAGCTCCAGCGGGATAATGCTTGTTTAACGGCGTCCTTCTTACGATACTAATTCACTCCCTGTCATTATGTGTCTTTTTCTCCAGAGGAACCCGTTCCTATTATTATTGAATTTTGTTCCTCGGCGAGGTGGAAACGACGCAAGGCAATATCCTAAACGGTGGCATAAGTAGTTATGGCGAAGGTGTTAAAAGGATACGAAGTAACAGATCGTAAATCACAAATCTGACGAATGCACAAAGAATTTAATTTCTTTTTAGCAGAGTCAGGCGAAGTTAGAGTCAATCATTGGATATTTAAAACATATGGCCCTTATGCTTCACAATCACCCCGTGTGATTAAAGCGCTGAGATCATTATTGATCTTTCTGATCAGACGCAGAAAGCGGGAGAGCGGGAGTGTTGCATCAGCGTGACACCAGAAAGAAGGACCGATCGGTTACGATAAAAGACAATGTGGGTTTATATCTTTATATGTTAAAAGTGGACTCATTAATCAGGAATCGCCATCTCTTCCCCTTTAAGCCGGGGTTATACTGAACGATCTGAGCATGACCCTCGAACACGAGTCTAGCAACACGGTTGGGACAACTGTCGGGGCTCTTCTGGGGGTCGCAGAGTACGCGGGGGGGTCGCAAGCCCTGAGCAGCCTCCAGACGACTGTCCGACGATCGGACACCAGAATAAGTGTCTGTTCAAGTTAATTTAGTAATTTAGTTCAGTAAACAAATGACAAAACCCCCGTGTCCCAACATGATAAGTGGAGCAGGTTCTCTCAGGACAGAAAACAATAATGTCATATCAAAACGTGACCAAACCGCCCGTAAACGGACAGAGACAGATACAAACTCAAGATAAACATTACAGGCCTTAAGTGGTCTACCTCTCTCTCTCTCTCTCTCTCTCTCTCTCTCTCTCTCTCTCTCTCTCTCTCTCTCTCTCTCTCTCTCTCTCTCTCTCTCTCTCTCTCTCTCTCTCTCTCTCTCTCTCTCTCTCTCTATCTAGTACTTTCACTCAAATAAAGGATCTGAATTCTTCATCCACCACTGATGATTATGTGAAGTGACTTTTTAATGGATTGGGACAAAACCTCTTTGCATTTGGCACAAATTCAGTGTATT
This sequence comes from Lophius americanus, assembly GCA_037951165.1. Classification (NCBI taxonomy): domain Eukaryota; kingdom Metazoa; phylum Chordata; class Actinopteri; order Lophiiformes; family Lophiidae; genus Lophius; species Lophius americanus. Next base: position 1,594,035 of record JBBDHG010000166.1, on the reverse strand, counting down.
GTTTTTCTTTGGATATCTTAAGCCTTTTTTTTTATCTCATTTATTAAAAAACAATTTCCTGTGTATCAAAGAACCCACTGAGGCGCCACCCACTGCTCCCAAAGCAGGGTGAGGACACCCATGCTCATCGTCTGATCCACATGGAGCCACCAGATGCTGCCTTTCTGCAGATGGAGGGTTTTGCAAAAAGCGGTCATCCTCTGGAGACTCAAATAGTCTCCAGAGGATTTGGACCCGGACCTTACAAAGACGGACTGACCAGTAGGAGTCACCGGCGAAGCTACAAGGGAACGCCGCCAGGTGGGTTTTTATGGAGCTGGAATGAGTGGAATTAAAGATTAACATTGAATGCTGAAGTCTTTCCTCTCCACAAAGGTCTTCCAGTTTTAGATTCAGGCAATAAAAAGGTCCATGAAAGACATGGAGCTTCAGAGAAGGTCCATACTTTTAAACTCTTAGACCGATCCATTAAGACAGACTCATAGTTATCCTATCAACTCGATAGCATATTATATTTATATATTTTAACATGATGTTTCTTTCTTACACCACCCAGTCTCCGCAGATTCACCAGCGACGTCATTCTTCAGTCTCAGCAGAGTCATCAGCCTCCACCGCCAGTGTCCACATTCAATCTGCCGGAGGCAGATATGAATGAATCCATCAGTGAATCTCTGCTTCGTTCACCAATGGGAGGGGAGGGGCCTAATACACGTGAGCACACAAACATGTCAGCACAAATCCTGTGTGGTGAGCCTGGTGTCCGAATTGTGATGGTGGTGCAGTGGGTACAACATGTTGCCACACACTAAGAAGGTTCTGGGTTAAAATCCACTGAGAATAACAAATTCTGTTCAGAAATTATGGCTCAAAATATTAGGGGAAAAAGATTAAAGTTCCCCCTAGTGGTGAAAATATCCAACTGATCTTTCCCAAAGTCAATCCAGTTCTTGCTCCTACTGAAACTTTGAAGGTGAGCCATGAAATGGTTCTTGAGGTATGGCGTTAACACCAATGATCTGTGGCGACGACGACTCGAAAATGTCCCCAAACTGGCCTGATTACCTGGATAAGAAAAAATGTTAGAAAAACATGGCGTCATGAGATAAAGTTTAACACAGATAGTGTCTAACAAACCTTTAATTCAGTGTAAGTTGCCAATGCAAAAGAGAACTAACTCTTATTAGCTCTTATTAGTTCTTATTCTGTGCCAGGAGATCGGACACGCCTTAAATGTCGAGGATCTGGAGGATAAATAAGACCATGTTCCGCATTTATATTCCGCATTTGTGTGAGTGGGATTGTGTGTTTGAAGGCGAGCCGTTAATCATTCATGACGGTCAAGCGATGCTGTGCCGAGACCGAGTCATCAGAGGAGAAGATTTCCTTTCCAAATGGGGTCAAAGTTGACATCTGTTCCCACATTTCAGCAGCTCTCTGGAGAGGAACCTGGAATGACATCACATCGATTCTCCGCTCCCTGCATCCTCAGTGTCAGAGTCGCAGGAATGACTGCCTGACCTTAATGGCCTAAGTCATAATGACCGATGTCAAAACGTAACCCGCTGACTTCTGCGGTCGACAGCTTTCCGCATAACTGTCATCACATCACACCAGAACAGAACCAGATCGTGAAACGTAGGCAGGAGTCTCCGTGTGCATGAGGTCACCTGCGATATTTTCCTCAAAAATGTTTGATTTGAGGAATAACAAAGGAAGCGTTTAATTGGTCGTTTACAGTGCTGCTTCTCAGTATGAGCTCCGATTATCACGGCTCATTTCAGACAAAGAAGAAAATAACATTATTAGGATGCTGAAACTCTGAGCCCTTTAGATAAAGTCTCAGTTTAATTGATGATAAACGGCGGTGATTCTGCTGCGTTATTTGTCATGAGGTCATTTCGGACATGCTGCATCCTCCAAAAAGTGTCAGCCGGCTGCATGGTGAAAAAAAAATCACAGATATGATCTCGGTGAATACAAGTTATCAGAATATATGCCTGTTTGGATTTCAAAAAACACTCATAGGAGTGTGTTAATCCGGCAGGCAAAATGAAACGAAGGGGAAATAGATGAATCGACATTGCCTGTTATGTCATGATGATGATGAATATGATGATGATGATGATGATGATGCAGATGATTCACATGCTGTAGCCCTGAGCGGTGAGAGATTCACCAGCAACAATTATTCGTTTGTTCGGCCTTCTCCTCCCAATACAACAGGATGGATCCTCATTTACCTCCATGAGGAGCAAATACGTAGAAAACTAGCATTTATTAAAAATGTCTCAGTTTTGTTGGAGTCCAGATTCCACAGCTGTTGTTATTACACGTGTATAAACACACATTAATAGTAATAATAATACATATAATTTAAAATGCACTTTACATTCGGATCATTGCATGCATACATGTCATGTGCTCGTGCTTTTTTTGTTTTGCAATAGCCCTTTAATCGTATTTTGTGTTGATTATGGTCCTTATTCCTAAAGAAGTAAATGCAATGAAAAAGTGCAACTTATAAGCATATAAGCATATATGCAACAATGGGTGAATGACATATGACAACAAGTGAATGACATACTAGCACATATTCAATGACCTGCATTAATTACACTGTAATACAAGCAATGGAATATCGGATGTGCAAAGAAATCACATTTTTTCTAACACACTATTTAATAATTCTCAAAGAACAGTGATCAAGAAACAAGAACGGCACTCTCTGGTTGTTTACTCAAAATAATACTATTAATAATAATAATAATAATAATAATAATAATAATAAAGTATTGGGTTGATTTAAATTTAATACAATTTGACTGTATTTTTGAAAAACATAGATAAAATAAGAATAAATGTCTAAATGTGTGTGTGTGTTTTTTTTAATATTCTATTTTAAACATAAACAGACTTTTACAAATAAACTAATAAAAGTCATTCTAAGGTCAACTAAAAAAAAATCTAAATTTAGATCAAAATTTCTAAAAAATTAATATGATAGATAATGGAACAGATTTTTAAGGAACTTATAATATATACATAAACATTTCTATGAATCAAAAGTGATTTAAACAGACAAGAAAATGAATAAAATATCTAAAAACCTGTCTTATCTTGTTTACGTATCGGTGAATAAGACAGATGTAGATCGCAACATTTGTTTTGAAATGACATTTTGGAATTTCTTTCAAAAACACAAAAAAAATCTTTTATGCACTTTTATATATATTTTTCATTTCAGATTATGTGAACACTCATATTTGCGATATCCAAATATTTTTTTTTGATAAGGTTTGTGTAGTTCTCACACATTTTTGCTTGTAATTGGAGCAACCTGATGACAAATTACATCAATCAATATTTTACAGTTATTTGAGTGTAGGACAATAAGGGCCAGTCAAATGCACACACACACACACACACACACACACACAAATATATTCCAGTATCAATATCTAAAGCCCTACAGCCATTTGCAGTGCAATTAAAAAACTAAACTGAAGCACTTTGCTGGGGGTGATAAATGGGCCGGTAATCCCTTAATTGTTCTCTCTGAGACTGAATCCAGCGATGATAGATGTTTCCTCAGAGACACATTGGAAACTGAAAGTAAATAAAAAAAGGAGGTGCAGATTTTACATGATGCGTTTATTTATTTATTTGGTAGGCCAATGTTTGAAATGCGGTTTGAGGTAAAGCGAAAATAAATTATCCATGAAACTATCCCCTGCTTTCTTCAGTTTGTTCAGCCACTGTTTACCAATAAGAACCCGGACCCATTTGAAAAATGATTGGGGACAAATCAACCAGAAAATGGAACGCATTTTTAGAAATCATGATTGCATTGTTGCCCCTGCTCAGAGATCCTTGTGTTTGTTCCTTACATCTGGGTTTTGTGCTCATCATATCTCCTACTTTGAGAATTAATCAGCTTTGAAATCAGAAAAAACAACAACATTTTCCTCTGGAACACAGATGTGCCTTTTTCTTTTCTTTTTTTTTTTTTTTTTTACAAATTTGTATTCTGCAATAATACTTTTGTAACTTTATTCAAAATAGGTGTTCAGAACAGGTAGATATAATAACTATTTTGAATTATTAACCTGAATAAACCATGGTAAACATGCCACAAGTGTTTTAGATGCTATGAAAAGTTCCTTTTACAGTGGTTTAACTTTAAACTCATAAAGTTCTGTTTGCTATCTGGTTTTTGTATCTACATGCTAATTTAAATCCAGTTTATAATTATCAATGTGTTTTACAAAAAACATGTCCTTTACTACATTAAACCGGTTCGGTTGTTTTTGTTGTAAAACCCAATCCACAAGGTAATATTTCTTACAGATGTCCGACAAGTTGCAGCATTTCAAGAATAATTTCAGTCCGTTTGATGTAATTTATATCATTAACGTTTTAAAGTGTAATGATAAATGGGTCAGGGTTTTTATGGGTTAAAGCATTAAAACTGTTAGATAGTTTGAAACGTTCCTTTAACTTCTAACAAGCCAGCTAGAAAGTAGCATAATTTATGGGTTAACCGGTGGTTTCAGCACCACGGACAGCTCTCCTGGCTCTAAATCCTCTTCTACCTTCTCTGTCTGTCCGGATTTAGAACTATTCATCTTGTAATCAGTCACCGCTCTGCCTCTTTCTAACCTCCAAAAGATCTGCATGGCCTCACCGAAAAACAGCAAACCCATGGGCGTCCTTCAGCACAAACTTTTCCGAGGTGTTCATGCTGTGGCGATCAGTCGCAGTTTTCCCACGCAGCCTTAGGGTTCTGGAGGCGTGCAGCAGCTGGACCATCCTGCAGAGATTACACTAATTCAATTGATTCAGGCTAACCAAATCCTAATGACGACAAGTTTATTCAAAAACATTGCGTAATTCATCTGAATGCACTGTAAAAAAATAGAAAAATAAATTTAAAAAAAAGATGAAATTTCGGATGCCAACTTAAATGCCTGTAAGTTTTGAAGAAAATCACAACAGCTGGGCAAACTTCTTTTGTTTTGTTCAGATCATTTATATTGTTCATAAAAATTATGCCAGCAAATCATCCTTTGTTCAGATAATATATCTTTCATATGTATGACTCTAAAGTCTGCTCTACCACTCAAAGATGTTTACAATACAACATACAGTGGCGGCCCACCGGCGGAGCCTTCATCAGGAGCAAACTGGGGTTCTGTATGTCGCTCAAAGACTCTTCGAAATGTAGACTGCAGGTACCTGACATTGAACCACTTTTTAATAAGTTGACTATCACTCGACCTCCTAAGTATTGTGAACATGGCTTCCTTCATGTGAACGCATTAACTCAAAAACTGTTTCATGGATCATTTTTATTTACCCTCATATACTTTAGTGAGAGGAAGAACTGGATTAGTTTTGGAAAAGGTCAGATGTATATTTCCAGCACCATGGAGAGCTCTCACTGTGTTATCTCTAAAATAACAGTTTTTAGGTCATAGTTTCTCGACCGTGAGTCAATATTGCTGCATATGAATCGATTTGAGGAGATCTGTTTTTTCTATTCATCATATTTTACTCTCATAGTTCAGCGTAGGTCCAATTGTATCTAAATTTAGTTAGTCATCTTTCTTGTTTTATTACTGAGAACCAGAAAAAATGATCTTGGAGAATATTGCTAACTTCATAGAAATAGTTAGATTGATTCAACTTCAGGGATCAGATTTATTAGTGACTAAAATTTAAAATGAATGAATGTCCCAAAGAAATACAATAAACAAGAATATCTTTTTTTTTACCACTGTATTTTTATTTTTTTCTCGGCGAAGAAATCAAAGGGTTAAAAAAAAACACCTAACAACTATACCAACGGACTAAATTGAATGACCAGTAATTAATTATATTAATCCAACTCAAGAATATTTAATTATATCAACATAATTTCTTAACACAAAACATTTTCCTGGAAATACTGGTGTTGTTTTTTTTGGTTTTCTTACTCAAGTAACTCCATGAAGAGTCTGAGATCGACTAGTCTGGTGTAGTCTTTTCTTTTCTTTTATATATCTATTTAGTTATTTTATTTTAAAAAATCAGAGCAGCCAGCAGAATCAGAGTGTTCCATTCTTACAGTGAGGGGCTTTTTTAAATTCTACCTCAGATCAAGTTCGACCATCACAGGACCGCAGCTAGGGGTCCAATCTGAGTTTAGAACGGCTCCTTCTCTCCTCCTCCTGCATCTCCTCCTCCTCCTCACCAGCCCTCCCCTCCTCCTCCTACTCTCCCCCCCCCCCCCCCCCCCCTCTTCCTCCTCCTCTCTCTGTCCCTCTCCCTCTCTTTAGTTATTCTGCAGCTGGGCTGCACCTCAATGAACCTAATTGGTGCACTGTGAGCGACCATCATCTTCCTCTTTCCTCCAGCCTCGCATCGCGCACAGCTTCCATCCAGAACATATGCGTCTGCTCGGGCAGAGGCTTCTGAGGAGTTGAACGGGAAAAAGGTTGGCGAAAATGGCACAGCGCGTGGTTTTGCTCCTGCTGTGGCTCTGCGAAAGATCGTCCGCAGGATTTCCCAATCAAATCAATATCGGTAAGTGTTGTGCAGCACGAGAAGATGAAGATGCAGAGGTTGGTGGATTTGCATGCGTGCACCAAACGCAAGGTTGCATTTTTCTTCTTCTTTTTTTTTTTTTAGAGCTGAGAGCTCCTTGCGGAGCGCCGGAGCTCTGCGCAAACGATAATGACTAACTTGATTTTTGCAGATGCTGCCGCCGGAAAAACTCTATATTTGAATAAAGCTGCATGTAGTGTGGACCGTCGCGTTGCATCCAGAGGCTATAAGTTGAGTTTTTAAGGTTTCTCCTGCTACGTTTGAAGAGTTAGGCGCAGGAACACACGTCCAAAATGCACGATAGGTATTTCAAATGAGCAAATAGCCTCGTTTCTATTTAACCCGTAAAAACCCAAACCGGTTTCTCTGTGAAAATTAAGAAGGGGCAAAAAAGATGGACCATTTTTCTGACATTATTGCCTTTAAATGCTGCACCTTGTCGGAGATCTGTAATGTTTCATACATGTATATAGATATAAGTGTTTTTCTTTGCTTTCCTGACTTGTTTATGTTTTTGTTTTGTTATGAAGTTCTTCCAAATTCATGAAAAATGTTTGATGCGAGACATCAGCAAAGTATTGGGATTGAAAGAATTGGATTAAAACATACATTTTGTAACAAAAAGCAGAGTTAAAATTCAGCACTTTGAGGGAACTTTCCATATAATTGAAACGGTTCCTGATGGGTTAACGTTGGAGAGTTGGTGCTTCTTCCCTGACACTGAAAAAAAAAGACGCAGAAGCCACTGAGAGCCTTTTCTGTCTCTTGCTTCCATGTCTTCCAGGAGGACTGTTCATGCGCTCCACTGTGCAGGAGCACAGCGCCTTCAGGTTTGCTGTCCAACTCTACAACACCAACCAGAACACCACCGAGAAGCCTTTCCACCTCAACTACAATGTGGACAACCTGGAGTCATCCAACAGCTTTTCGGTCACCCATGCGTGTAAGTGTGCTTCTATTTTCACCCCCGTGTCCATGCTCACCACGCCGCCTGCGTCCAGGCAGAATGAGAAGTATTATTTATGTCAAATCCATGCAGTGCGGTGTCATAGAAGGTACATCTCAATCATCCCATGGGGGAGGCAGACAAGTTCTTCTCACTTCGCTCTGGTTGAGAAACTCCCCATCAATACGTACATGTATGAACCAACACAGATTTTAAATAAAGCACACAGTCTTCCAATATCTGCTTTTATGAAAGATTACATATACGTATTAGACGTTGTCTCCCTCGTACTGATCTACTATCTTTACCCGATCAATAACCCTTTGGGTTCTCTGCGCTAATACACTTTGTGAAAGTTAAGAAATGAGTGTCAGGCCATAGCGGTGATGTTTTGCTGCGAGAAAAGATAGCAAACATTAGCATGTTGAACATTCATATGATCCAAAACCTCTGATTTGGGGTTAGGGTTCGTGCCAACATGACATCAGACTCCTATGAATCCAAAGAATTCCACATTTTAGAACGCGATCGTCTGGAAACATGTTGGCCTTGAGTAGAAAATGCTTCCTGTTACACAAACTTCACATCTAGGACTCAATGCTGGAAGAGCTGAGTTGCATTCCTTTAATTGTTGCTCCATTGAAGATGAATGAATGTTAATTGATATCTAAGATACTCAACACTTTTCTTAATTTCTTTTTTATTTTAATCATGCCTCCCTTTGGGGTCTGTTGTGTGGTTGCTGCATATTCCATGGTGCAATCTTATGCAGTAGCTGCTCCATCCGATAACTTCGCTATTCTCTGCCTCTCTTTGGCTGCAGTTTCTTGAAATTAGCAGAAACAGAGTGTATGTGCGTGTGTGTGTGTGTGTGTGTGTGTGTGTGTCTCTGTGTGTGTGTGTGGGGGGGATTTTAAATGTTGCGTTCAGTAGAGCTGAATTGCTGAATTTTTGTGGGCACACAGCTTTGTCTGACTTGCATGGTCGAGTCCATGTAACCCCCTCTGTGGCACAATCATAATGGCCCCCTCTAACTCTCCTTGTGCCAGAGCATCCCTGCCTCCTCCGTCCTCTGACTCCCCCCCCACCCCCTCCCCCAGTTACAGAGCATCTCCCCCAGCATTGCAGAGTCAGCTCATTAGCACCCAGCCCTCATAGCACCTCACTTTGCTGTCATTGGGTGAAATGGGGGAGAAAAAAAAAAATCCATAGCTCCCCAACCACTGCCAGCAAATGAGTTGGGCTTAGACCTGCAGAGGAGGTGTGTCCGAGCGGTGAGGGAGACGAGCAGGGGCGTCACATCACAGGCAGCAGAGCCGCGAGTGCCCTAACGAAGGCATCCACAAGAAACAATAAGCAAAACTGAGGGTGAATAAATAATAGATAGTGCGCTGCAATTTCACGCATGTTGAAGAGGAATGGAAGCATAGGAGGGGAGAAAGCTTGATATCGGAATCTAATTAAATTCAGGGGCAGACAGAGCTTTGGTGAGAGGAAGGGGCTCCTGTGGGAGCAGTGGCCCCGTTTCTCTTTTCTCGCTGTCACGTCTCGGCGTCTCCGTCTCTGGACTGCGCTCATCTCCGCATGCATGAAAGCCAAACAACCAGTGCTTAAAAGTAATTGATTGTTCAGTGACGCAAACACACGAGTGCGTCATCCCGTATCTTATTAACGTTACACTTTATTCATTTTGACTAGAGAATTTCCTCTAATATGCTCGTGCCAGCTTTATAGCTGAGACACTAAGAGAACCCCCCCACTTAATTGCAAAATAATTTCCCTACCCTTGAAACAGTCTGATGAAGTTTGCCTTCTGAATGCATTATCTGAGATTGGAGTCCAGGTTGGGCCCCCAAGTCTCCCGTCAAGCCGAGCTCGCAAATTAGCCCCTAGCTAATGCCGAGCTCGCATTACTCCTCAAGCCCCTTGGATTGTCTTTACAAATGTAGCGAGCAAAACGGAGATGACGATTATCAAATATCACTTATCTGCTGACTTTCAGACCTTCCAGGCTTTTCCTCTGTCGAGTGAAGTCTGTTTTTAGTACTCTCTTTTTTTTAATTCGTGCAAAATTCTAGATGCATACCACGTGTAATTTTCCTCACCATATAAAAAAAAATATCATGTGCAATTTTTCAAACACTATGTGCAATTTAATAGTCTCCTGTTTAAACACATCATATTTAATAAGTGCAATTATCCTGCTCACTTTTGGCACAGACGACAAATTGTTTTCTATTTTTTATATCTATTCCTGTTAATGACCTTTTCATTTTTTTTTGCTTTTCCTTATTTATGTTATTAAGACAAATGCAACATAACTTCGTTCTGCTGTTCAGCTGTCCGGCGGATTGCCTGGATGAGAATAACGTTAATCTTGAATCCTAAATCTGTGCTATGAGTTTAGGATTCCTTAGTCCTGTTTGTTTGTTCGGCAGCGTGCCAAACTTATTTAGTGGACATTCAGATCCCCCTTCGTCATCAAGTGGATGACTCAGACTCTTTTTCAGTAAATAGCTCACATCTGTTCTGCCGTCAGGCAAAGTGAGGTTGCATTAAAATGGCCTATATGTGGGTCTAGGGAGTAAATCTATTCTTAGAAGAGCTTCAGAGCTTTGATCAAGAGGAGTGCTGTCCGACTCGGACCTCCAAGAGCTCTTAAAATTACACAACTTTTTTATTCTGTTGAGACTCATCTTCTCTTAAGTCTGGCATTAATGGACTTTTTCTCCTTATACTCCAGGACACGGTTTCTGTTCCTTCTTTCCGGCAGCGCCCCCTTTTCAAAGTGGGCAAAAATCTCCAGTCAGCTGAGTCCTGACAGTATTCGGAATCATGCTCTGCATCTGCCTGATAGCCATCCCACTTATGCAAACTAGAAGCAGAGGGAGAAACTTTATCGGCACATATAATGACACAGTGTGTAACATAGTGGAAATAACATATAGTTCCGTGCATTTGACCCATCCCTAAGGAGCTGTAGTCAGTCCCTAATGGGAAGCGAATTGGGGTTAAGGATCTTCCACAGGGATATTTCGACATGTATACTGTAGAGGCGTGAGATCGATCATCTAATGTTCTGATAAGTGGACGACCACTCTACCTCCTGAGCCACAGTCGTCCCTGAGCTCTTTTGGACCCACACAACTGCTCTGTTGTGGCAGGGATGGTGCAAAGGCAGCCGTACAAGGTCCAAAGCCTTTTGTCTCTACCAGTACTTATTCTCAAAATTCTCAAAAAAAGCTTGTTTCCGTTCTCCCGAACGATAGAAGTGTTGGTGGTTAAAACTACCTGGCACTCTTCCAATGATTCAAATCCTCTCCAATGCTATGTTAAAGTTCAGTCTCTTAAAATGCAATCTTCCCTTATCGCTGCCTATGTAACCCCCTGACCCTTTTACACACTTCATCACTTTGTCGGTCGGTGTTGACTCTTCAAAGAAAAACTTCCTCTTTGCTGGCCAGTGATTGATGATTTGTTCTCTGGTGTCTTTTAAATTTGATTGTTTAGTCCTTTTTGCAAACACAATATGGAAATGATAAACGATGAAGGCGCGGCCCTGTGTCAGAACTGTGTCTTTCTAGTTACTTTAAAGCCGTGAGTTATTAATTGAATTAGTGGCCCGCAGGAACACAACGTATGGCTCCAGCAATCATTGAGGCTAGGCTTTATTCTACAGAGACGCCACGCATTGGTTCTGAGAACGTTGTTTCTTTGAAGTGACAACAGAAATTGGGAAATTTTTAATTACCAGCGCAGAGTTCGTAGCGGCTGTGGAAGCTGGGAGTCAGGTGCGCTCACAGAGACGACAGGAGGAGTTCAAAGCAAAAAGGAACACCTTTAAAGAAAGCAGAGCAGCATTAATGTAGCTGATGGTCACGGCTATCCCACTTAATGACACTGGCATCTTTTTTCTCTCTCCTGTTTAGTCTTCTTCTCCTACCTTTACCTGAGGCAAGATAAAATATCTTGCCCGCCTGCCCCATGCCTCCCCCTGCTATGGTATTTACTGGATTATTCGCCTTTATTCCTGTTCAAATCAAATCTTGCAATGCTCGGCTTTTGAATATCACCTCCCTATTCCTCATTCTGTCATTAGGCTAATGGTCTGTGTCCCCTCTGGTAGCCTTTTCGCATGTGCCTAGTCTGCTTTTATTGAATCCGTCGGGTCTTTAAAGCCTTGGCAGAGGCAGATGCCTCTTTGGCTGCACCATTCAGCCACTGTCTGGCCACTGTTAGCTACAGTACAAGAATGTGTTTTGCTCAGGAGTGTGCAGGAAAAAAACAATCTGGACACAACAGTGACTGAATGATGCACCTTTTAATTTCTCTAGGCGAGAAAATAGGGGTGAGTGAGAAAAAGACTGTGTATGTGTTCTTGCGATGCATTAGATGAGAAAGAGACTTCATCCCGTCTGTCAGTAAGATCGGCCACAACACAAGTATTCAGATACAGGATCTATTGTTGTGGCTGGTTGGTGTATACTACATCAGTCTACTCATCATTGTGGACACTTTAGCAGAGAAATCTCTGTTTCCGTGTATACCCATCAGCCACGACATTACAACATGGCATCAAAACAAATTTTAGTGGACATTTGTTGCGCTGCACATCTACAAATCACATCTCAAGAGAATTCTGTAAGTATCTTCATACAAATTCCTGGGTGTTATGATAGATGCCACCCTATCAAGACCCTTATTATAGGATTTAGTTATGAGAATATACAGCAAAATATTTACTTCCTTTGTAAACTGTCGTTGTTTGGAGCCAGAGAGATTTTTGTAGTTGTTTTTTTTTAATCTCTAAAATTTAAAACCAAAGTATTCCTACGTTCTCTTTAACTGTTTATCCTGATCAGGGTTGATGTGGTGGCTGGAGTCCATCCCAGCAGACACTGGCGAAAGCAGGGGTTCATCAAAGGGCTGATACCTAGATATAGTCACCCGTTCGGGCTTTCGTTCAAACCTACGTTTGATATAGGGCAACTTTTTTGAGACAGTGGGAGGAAGCCGGGTTGCCCAGAGAGTGAACCATCTCGAAAAAATGGGGCACAATATGAAAACATATTGTCCCCCATTTGATGCTATGAGGCAAATTTGATGCTGTGAGGCAAATTTGCTCACCACAGATGCCCGCATACTCTATAATCCGGTAACATTTTCTCAAAGATAATTGGCCAATCTATGACCAAATCCTTTCTAGCAAGTCAGAATGAGAGCACACTCAGACTAGCTCACAGTGTCTCCTCTGATTCCTCACGTTTCGAATGAATACCAAATTCTGCTTTCCGAAAGGCGGGTCCCTTAATTCAAAAACAACGAAAAGAGGAATTCTGCTAAACCCAAATCAGTGCTCTGGTGACTGAGGACATGGATGTTCATCATTGTCTGATGTGGTTTGAGTGACTAAGAATCCTGACAAATGTTTGACTTTCTCTGTAAGTTATTCTCTTTCATGGAACTTCTCAAGGCCGCAAAATTAATTTCGGTGCGTATGGTTGTATCGTATTGTAACATTTGAACGGGTAACTGGTGTTAATGTCGTGACTGATCGGTGTATATAAAGCTGTAGAAAAGACTTTCAGGAAGGTGAAACAGGGATTCTGTTGGGTGGACACATAATAAACAACAAGCAACAACTTTAAAGCTCATTCATTTACATTCCTTTTTTTTATTACAAAATAAAACGGAAGTGAGAAGGAAAGTTTCAGGAAAAACATGATATTTTAAACAAGGGGGGATTATTTGTAGTCCAGACGACCGATTGAGACCCACGTTAGTTGCTGATCTCAACCAGGAAATAGTCTGGTGCAGAGTCCCACAGGAAGTCATTGTTTTCTCTGGCGGGTTTACAAATTACGAATACATCTAAGTGTTAAGGAGTGAACTTTAAATGTGCTGTGAGATGGATTTCGCCAACTTTGGACAGAGTAAGGCTACCTATATTGCATTCTGGCAGGAAAGTTTTGCTTCGCTGGATACCAGATGATCGTCGGTGATAATACGTGAGCAATGTCTTTCTCTAGACACTATCAGTACCAGAGATGATGCAGATCCCATGAGATGCTTTTTTTTTTTTTTTAGCAGTCCTATTTTTGTCTCGACAGAAAACATCCTTAGAACACATCCTTTTTAACTGACCTCTACAGCCACGCTCTCTGTGTGGGTCCTCTAGACATGTCCCCCCGAAACACGGACAGATTTTATTTTTTTTAACACCAGAGGCTAACAGGATGACTGAGCGCATGTGGCAAATGGCATATGTTGTGAAGCAAAGACAAAAACGCCTTTGCTAAGTCTTTGCGTGCATTGTTGTGGAGAGTCGCTATCAGGGCTGTTGGTCGGTGGTCGTGTGTGAAACGACGGTAAACAAAGTGACAAGCTTGACTTGTTTTCGCAGACGGGCTGCGGTCGGGAGAAGCTCCTCAGGTGATTGGAGTAGTACCACCACACTTCTTGTCCTTGCAGGCTGTAACTCAGCTTGAAGGGTGTGACCACGGAAGCATGGCCGGAGAATCTGGGCAGGAGAGTGGGAGTGATTGCCGGGTAGAGACAAAGCCAGGCAAAATAATTGGATTGAAGAATGTTTTAGCGGTTGCTTATATAGATACAGTGTGTGTATGTGTGTGTTTGTGTGTGTGTGAGTGAGGGAGAGGGTGACATCTCCAGGCTAAGCAGGGACATGTCATCACAGTCTAGCTGTTTCGGAGGCCCATATGAACTTTTGTTAGCGGCGTAGACATATGCAAGCTGTGTCATTAACGGACTCAGTAGGATCGCCGTTTTCATTCATGTCGCTCACTTTGTGTGCCTGTTTGTGTAGCCGGCTAACACAATTTTAGAAAAACTCAATTTTTACGTGTATGCGTGCAGGCGAGGGTTTAATGCAAAGAGTAAGCCAACAAGCGTGTTTGATAAGTGCAATGAGTGTGCAAAAGCCTCAGAGAGGAATATGAGCCGCCGTAGTGCAACGTAATTGTGCGATTTGGAGGCCAGCGGGCCACGCGGTGTCAGAGTCCCGTGCAAACAACTATACGTGTGGGCCTCAGTCAGATGAATGGTACAGTAATGGCCTTGGATGAGGTCACACGCTCTGGGAACATCAGTGCCTCTCAGAGTGGAGAGGGAACATTACCAGAAAGGGTTTGACTGACGGATCAGTTCAGAGAGAAAAGGTCAGGGTGGAGATACGATGCAGTTATTGTCATTTATTTATTTAAATGTTCACGTGTTATGATCTGACTTAAAGGTACAGTGGGTAAAATGCACAGGTATCTCTTTGAGTAAGTGAAATATAATATATATACCTATATACCTAGAAGGAGGCGGGTTGGTCATTCATGTTATGCTGCCATGTTTGTACAAATGCCTGAATGGAAATGCCAAACGGCGACTTCCGGGAGGGATTTCTGCATTTTTAGGTTGTTGCCGAATAACGACTTTGTGTTTTGACAAATGGAGGGTCATACTTATTATCAAGCACAAGAAAAAGCGGCATCAAACCTCGCTGTTAAATCAAGTTCCTGCATAAAATGAATGCTATTTAATTTTTGGTGAATGGAGTGTCTGGTTTGAGGGGGGCTTAGAATTACATTTCTGCTGTTTGCAGATGATGTGGTTTTGTTGGCTTCATCAGTCCGTGACCTCCAGACGCACTGGAGCGGTTTGCAGCTGAGCGAGAAGCCGCGGGGATAAGAGTCAGCACCTTCCAACCTGAAGTTAAGGTTCTCTGCCGGGTTGTGGAAGAGACGCTCATGCCAAGGAGGTCAAGTATCTTGATGTCTTGTTCTTGAGTGATGTGAAAACGGGCCGGGAGATGAACAGGCGTGTACAGTGTACGGCACAGCATCAGCAGTAATTCGGCCGTTGTATCGGTCTAGTGTGAGGAAGATAGAGCTGATTCGTAAGGCAGAGCTCCCAATTTACCGGTCCATCTACATTCCAACCCTCACCTGTGGTCATGAGCTCTTGGCTCATGGCTTGGCTTTCGGTGACAGAAAGAATGAGGTCAGGTATACAAGCGGTTGAAATTAGCTTCCTTAGTAGGGTGGCTGGGTTCAGCCTTAGAGATAGGGTGCGGAGCTCTGACATCCGGGGGGAGCTCGGATTGGAGCTGCTTCGCCTTCTGGTCAAAAGGAGCTAGTTGAGGTGGTGCGGACATCTGATCAGGATGCCTCCAGGACGTGGAGTTTTTCAGGCATGTCCAACTGGGAGGAGACCACAAGGTGGACCCAGAACTCGCTGGAGGGACAATATATATCATATGGCCTGGGAACGCCTCGGGGTCCCCCAAGATGAGCTGGAGAGTGTTGCTGGGGAGAGGGATGTCTACAAAATCACTTCTCAGTCTTCTGCCACCGGAACCCAACCAACCCTTCTGTTGTAGTAGTTTTTTTTTGTTTAAACCTGGTTAGTCTCATTACGATTAAAACTGCTTTTAGAATAGAGTCCAGAACAAAACATAACTCACATGATGAAAACAAACAATTAAAAGGTGGAGATCCAGCGGCCGAGACCAGCAGAGTACCGCCACAGAATCAATTAAAAACAATCACTAATCGACTCAGATTCCTGGGCCTGCACCATGCATTTTAATCCAGAGAGAGTAACCGGGTCCTTGAGTTTAAGGTCATTTCTGCAGACTGTTCCAGGCAGATGGTGCAGTAAACCTGGAGCCCATCTCAGCTCAAGCATCAGGAACTGTCCTAAGTAGAGCATCCAGAGACTTTGACCCATGATGCCTTTGGGACAGAGAGACAGTTTGATTAAATGTGATTAATAAGGTCACTTAAAATCCCAGGTAGAGGGTTTTGATGTGTTGTCACATGAGGTTAAACCTTTTTTATAGAGCAAACACATAAAAAAGCTGGAAACATTCCAAAATCAAGCCTCCATAGGGGAATATTATTTTTGACCTAATTTCCTGGCCATGAGATACCCTCCTCTGTATTTTTATTTATTTATTCTCAACCGTGCAGCTAAGGCCGTAATGAGATTCAGAATAAAAAGGCATAAAAAACACTCTAAGGCAGATTCAACACAATGAATTTTTAATCAGAATATCAAAAGATGCTCTTAAACCTAACCTGAGGAGAGGGGCTGCTGTCGGAGTGTTATTTGTCTTGGAATCAATGATGCTGGCAGATGTTGTTTGATAAAACAACAGTTGTCCTCCCTCACTGCTGTGGGAGCCTCACATCTCCATATATCTCTCACAAACACACTGCGTTTGGCCTCTTCAGCAGCTGTGGAATATAAAAAGCACATAGGGTTCAGAGCTACTTTGATTTGGGAAGTAAGTATATCACATCAGTGGTTTTGGAAGCCCGGCTCTGATAGGTGTCAGTCTGTTGTGGGATTTTCAGACCTGCAGCGAGGATCTTTGAATTTCGTATCGATTTCCCTTATCTATACACTCAATTTTCTGCTGGCTGGGATAAATTGCGAGCGAGACGAGGGGATTAAGGGTGAAATACAACAGATGGACCGTCAGATATACTCAGAATTACTTTATAGAGTGTTGTGCTAACGTGATAACTTGTGTTTTTACAATCACAAACGCATTCTACACCACGGGACACAAATAGAACCGCACGTAAAACTTTTAACACTTGAGTAGATTTTTGTTTTTTCCAGCCAATAAAATTTCCCACTGCTATAAATACAATTCATGTTGCGGCTCAGCTATAAAAACAACAACAACAACAACAACAAAAGACAAACAACGAAACAGATGCCACTATTAACCAGCCAATGACGAATGGATTGAGGAAGAATTCGTGCAAAACCGACCCATATGGGAGCTTTACAGCAAACCCATGAAAGCAGGGCGTAGATCAAGTCGGCAGACATGATGCAACATGACAGACCATCTCCTGCTCCTCACATCTGCTCCCAACTGTTCAAATAATGGGGCGGTTTCTGAACTATAAGTCAGCAATGACAGGCCGAGTCTGCGTCCTGTTATTGAAGATGCTATCAGCACTGCATTGTGATGAAGAAGAGGAGCTGACGGGTCACATATAAAACAGAGATAAACACTGCTGCACTGCAGGAGGAGGATGCACAAAATGTTTTGGGTTTTTTGTTGTGGTGCATTGCAAGCTTTTGTGGCTGTACTTTGTAAGAAAAGAAAACCTTGATGATAATTTTAAAAAAAATGAACAAAAGGAACAATGAGCCGGCTTCTGCAGAACCGCTCATCTCAGGTGCATCAGGGAAACGTCCCTTCGGCGGCTCGGCGGCTCGGCGCCACGTGACGGCTGCTTCCCATCTTCATGTTTTTTTTCTCAGTGAGCAGAAACTCGTTGTTTTGCAGCAGACATTATATTTCATTTCAGTAAAATTGTCATTAAAACCCCTTAAGCACCCGCGGAGACTCTAAGTCAGTAAGGAGAACAAAAGGAAGAGCGTTTTATTGTCACTTGAATAAATCTCTGACATTGCAGTCAGCATTTTTTTCACTCCCCCTCCCGGTCTTTCTCGTTCTATCTCTCTCTCTTTATATATATATATATAAATATATATATATTTATATTTAATCTCCCCCACAAAGCCCATCACAGCTATGTTTTCTGCAGCCGATGCAGTCGCACTCTGTTCGCTATTGGTCTTTCACCAGACTCCCCTACAATACCCATAATCACTGAATCAGTAATCTTCTACTGGAGCTGGAACGGCACAGCCGCATCGTGCCTCATCGGAAGTTGCTGCATTGGCCCGGCTCCTCTGGCTCCGAAGAGGAGAAAACTTCCTCAATAGGAGCTGCTGACTACAATGTCCCAGCCGGGGTCAGGCGGCTTACGAAGAGGAAAGCCTTTTGGGCTGTTTATTATTTGCAGGAGTAGCCTGGAGAAAAGCATTAATTAGCACCGTGTTGCCTTAGCAGCTTTTTTTATTGTTGTGGTTCTTGAGCGCGTATCGGAGAATACGGTCCGTCTTCACAGAGGAGGACATCAGGCTGACATGATGACTACAAAGAAATAAAATCATCAGAGGGCGCCGCAATCTACTCCGCTCGCTAGTAAATATTGGATCACAGCACAATGGAGCTTTCAGCTTCCAGCTCCCCATCTGCCGACAGAGCAGAATGATCCGCACGTTTCTGGCCTGTTTCAAAAGGAGACAGTCGGTAGCAGAGCCCTGCCAAAGCTGCATGTCTGTGCAGAAACAAGGGCTCAATCAGAACTGATTGCTTGTGACAGTTCGCAGTCGCCGGGCCACTGAAGCATCATAACCTTGTGAAACTAGTGTACAGGCACTCTAGCATGCAGGCTGAAGGAGAGGAGTGAGAAAAAATGATATTAGCATATTCCCTCCAGTGATACCGAGATGCAAATAAGACATGCTGGGCCATGAATAGCCTTAATATTAAAGCCATCTTATGTAATCAAAGACGTAATGCAGACCAACACCTCAGCAGACACGATGGATTTATAGACAATTACTGTGGCTGTGATTGCATTTGTAGATTGAAGACGCCAGAAATGTCAGAGCGGCGTCTGGTGACTTGCCGGAATGAACCGTTGATCACGCCGAATCAGAAATATCCTTTGGAAGCATGTAGAGCCTCAAGTCGCTCAAATTGGCTGATCTGATCCGGGTTGTCATCATAACAAGGCGGATTCATTTCTGATTATTCACTGATTCACATTGAACATGGGAGTTTTGAAGAGTAGAGGCGCTGGTTGGCCCAGTTTGAAGTAAATGGCAATCGGCCGAGCGGCCTCAATCCGTGCCGGTAACACGTATTCGCCGCAGACACAAATAAAGCATCCACACATCTCGCAAGGAAACCAGAAAACACAAAGCTTGTCATTTGTAACACCAGTAAGGACAAAAGCAGCTCTGGAGGAACAACCCGGAAAAACATTCAGCACAACAAACTTAATTGGATTCAAGAAGCTAATGTTAGAAGAATGGATAAAGCTAGCGATAGCGGAGAGCCATCTGAGAGCCCGCTGTATCCACGTACGAATGCTATCATTTAAGGTTTTAAAACATATGGACAAAATAAGCCGTGGAGGAACAACCCCAGAGAAACAATCTGCACAATAAACTTAGTCAACCCGAGGAACGTAGCTCACAAGATGCACATCTTAGTCGCCAAGACAACAATATGATAGCGTTTGAATTTCTTCTAGCTAGACGGCTAACACTCCTTAAATGGAAGGAATTTCCTTCAATCACTGAGATTTGGATTAAGGACCTTATGGATAATTTGGTGTTTGAGATAAGCCGCCATTCTACACTCGGTGTGCTCAGGAATATGATGTTCCTATAGTGAAAATAATTACTACTACTGGAGTATTATGCCGATGCCCCCGGATTATATATTTTATTCATTAGGAATTCAAATTCGGTCTTTTTACCTCTGGGAAGGAAGTTTTATGTTTTTACCTTTTTACCTAGAACTGACATAGTTTTAGTGACGCTACGTCATGGCATCATGAGGTGACATCATAATAACCTTTTCTTAACCATTGGGATATTTATGGAGTTTGTTCTGTCAAAACTCTCTTAATAATGGACAGATTTAGTTGAAATCTAGTGACGTAATGTATCATTTTATCCTACATTAACACGCCGTAAATGACATAGATCAGTTTACTGGATCAGGTTTATCATTTAGATGGGTTAGTAGTCATTAGAAAGTATCCTAAATAAAGTGATTTAATATATTCTGATCAGAATAATGTCTACCTTTGGTACTTTTCTGCCTTGGCATTGGTTTGTGCTTTTTAGTTTAAGTAGGTCGTCATCTTTATTTCATGTATCACATGTCTTTTGTCACATGTAAGTTATTTGATTCTGTAATTGAGTTTGAAACTGTAACTTAGAAATGAACAATGTTGTCATCAAATGGCAAAGTTATATTTTAATGGGGCGGGACTCTGTTGGGGCAGAGAACATGGTTTGGGTATATTTTTATCGAATTACATCTGATTTATTAAGAAATAAAAAAAATACTAGGAGTAAATAAATGAGTATTGAGCTTTGCAAAGTCAGGTTATAGGTAGAATTATGGCGCCCTAAGGTGCGCCGGCTCATTTGCAGCCGAGTCGCGAGGAAGTCGGTTACCACCATCTTAAATTTAAGAGGAGGCTTGATAGGAGCGAGGGGAATCCCTCTCATTGTGACAACGGTGTTGTCTTACTTAACACGCATCCCACGCTGTTCTCCTGTCCTCAGTGCTCGCTATCCCCGTGAGTGAGAATTAAGCGAACATGATGTACTCGCTCAACCGTGACTCTCCTCTGTTTCTCCCTCCAATGGTTAATTCGGAGAGTGCTGTTGTGTGGCTCTTGCCATTTCACACATGGCTTCATCAAACCTGTGGGCGGTTGCTCCCGGCCCGCGGTCCGTGTTTGTGTGTCCATGCATAACGGTGATGAAATATTGAAGTGCTCTATGACTGACCATTGGGCTGCCGCCAGCGAGGTTCCTGTCCCTTGATTGACTTTTTAACCCCTCTCCTTTCTTTATCTCGGCGGCTTGGCGTTATTCCACACAGAGTGTCGCACATAACAGGAAGGAAGTCCCTCATCCGGATCAATGACGCATGCTAATCCATCGCTGTTCTGTGTGAATCCACTCCAAACGCCTCGGTCGGAAGCTTCTCTCGGAGGCCGTGCCTTTTTGCCTTCCTGACGGTTTTCGGATGTGAGAAAGCCGGACCGTTGAGTGGGTCTGCGTAGGTTGTGCGAAAAAAAAGGAATGGAGAGAGGCGCGGTTTGAGATTGGTGAGAAGAAATGATCAACCGCTGCATTTGTGTGTGAGAGGATAGTAGTTGCACAAACTTGTCTCCCTCACTGAAGCGAGCCTCCTTCTCACCGCTACGCTCCTCTGAGGACGGGTTGACATTTTATATTCTTAGATTGAGCTGCAAACAGTCAATATCAGACGCAGCATGGAGTGCCAGGAAGCAGAGAGTGATCAAAAGTAGCCTGACAGCGAGATCGAATAACGTTACCTCTCTTAAAGTCTCGTCAGTTTTCTGGCTTTTCTTCCTAATGCTTTGTGCAAATCTTTTTCCTTATGCCCATTGTAGTGCTGTTGGTGCCCCTGTAGGCTGATCCCTAAGCTGTAAGGGGATAGACTTTGAGTCTTTTATGCATAAAGAAGCTTAAGTTTTGAATTTACCCCGCAGTGGGCGAAGTTTGGGAAAAGCCAGTGAACATTTCACTCCTATTTTCAGGGGGTTTTGTCTCACAGTAACTCTTTTTTTTAGCTATAGGACTCCTATAGTTAATGAGAGAGAGAAAGTGAATGAGAGGGAGAATGGTTGTCTGTTTAAGTGACAGCCCTGTCGTGACCCGGTGACTCATACCAGGGTCACCCTGGAACCCCTGCTTTGGGCGGTTCTGGCTAAAATGAGAATCGCTGAATTTTTTTGCATAGGCTTGAGATGGTGATTCTCCCCATGATGTAACCATTAAGTTTACATCATATTTCACTTTGTCATGGACAAAAAACAGATTGATGCACGCAGTGATGGCCACACACTTAAAGAGACTGGCCGCGCTAGTCGTTACATAAGCTGTAGCTAAGCAACGAGTTTTGCTAAAGCTAATGCCACGAATTGAAGTTCGCCGAACTTCAGAAATTACATGGTGTATACGTCTGAATCGAGATCGCGATTTATGTCACTCAGTGTCAGCTGGGATGGGCGCAAGCCTGATAATCTTTTTTACAGCATGTTTATCAATTTAGCTTAAACGCTGAGCTGTATATCGGTTTTTTTTCTGATCGGTCTGCTTTGCTGATCCCATCAATTTTACTGTCTGGGACATCACAAGTCAGACGAGACATCAGATCGCCTCCAATTATGACTACAATTAACCTTATTGGCTTCCCACGCATCCAGACAGTGACGGGTCCACAGGCAACAAATACGAGCATTCATTTCTGTCTGATTTAAGAAAACTTCCCGCTCTCAGCTTGAATTGTTCTTGGTGGCGTTGGTGCCCTGCAGACACACACACATTTTCTGCTGGATAAAATGAAGCAAATCTTTTTATATCTATTGCGAGCAGAACTCTTGATCTCCCCTTTATATGAAGTGGCCTTAAAGTGATGCCCCCGTTCTGAAAACCTTTATTGGCTTGTGTGGAGAAATTTGCTTTGGAAAAGTAAAGCGAGAAGAAGAATATCCCAGCGTTTGTGCACAGGGGACCTTGCACATCTAGGATTACAGCTCAGTCACTGTCCTAACCCGCCTGCTTTCCATCTCTGCCTCTTCGCTAACAACGGCATTATCATTCTGGGATGGAGCACGTCTCAGTAAGGACTCTAATAAGATGAAATGTGGCATTGGACTCTACATATTTAAACAGGCCTGCGTTGAGGCTGAGATGGAGAGGGAACTCTATACGTGATGTCTTCAAGGTTAAACAACCGCTACCATCTCCTGTCCTCATTCATTTATTCCGTTATTCTTCCGAGGAGGAAATAGAGCTGGTGCAGAGGTGCTTTTTGGAAATCCAACCTTACGATGATGCCTCACAATGTCGATCCCTCAATGACTCGGCTGGTCAACGCCATAGGATATGACCTGTGTAATTTGATTAGAAGGGGCACCAGGGGGCAAAGGCCCATGCGGAGGAAGAGGAACTTATGCGAGTGGGGGATAGTCATCCCCTTCTGGTGGCACCCTCGTGGCTTTTGCATGTGTGTGTGTGTGAGCCGTGCACGAGACGCACAGATCGGCGCTCTCCCTGAAGGACAGAAACAACAAGTCAGGAAGCATTAAGCTCAGACGGTTCGCTGGAAATGGAAATTTTAAGACTCATTGCTCGCCTTTCTTCCAGCTCAAGGAAAAAAAGAAAGAATAGAAGCTCATAAACACAAACCGGTTTGGCAAAGCGAGGCTGAAGACGGAGGAGAATTAATACAAAGAGAAGGATGTAGGACAAAGAACCGGAGTTTTGACACAGATGGGAAAAGTTTACTCTGCTGGTTTTTTTCTTTTTTTCAGTCATCCAAATGAGACGAGGAAGCAGAGAGAACCTGCCAGGTATTCTGCTCAGTCGGTTGCGGCGCTCTATCGTTATCCTGGCGGTCCAATTCCTCCAACGCCGGAGAGCGGAGAGGCTTTTTTAAACTATTGCTCTAATCTCTTTGATACGGCTGACAGTTTTTTCTCTTTGTGTCTTTGTTTTTGGGAGGCATCCGTCACGGACTCCATTGTTTCCCCTGATTTCCAGAATGCTCACATACACAGTTGGTTTTGAAAGCACAAAGCAGGACCGCTCCTGACAGTTTCGCGCCGCAGTCTGACATGTTGAACTTTGTCTTCCTTGTTTCTTTTTCGCCGCTGTCCCAGCAACCTCCCCTCCGACTCCTCTAACTCATCCGACACCACAGAGACGAAGATTAGGCTGTTTTCTTAGGACACCCACTAACACCGTCTCTTTTCTTCATCACTGATCATCACTCTCCTCCTCACTTTATGATCCATTCCAGTGTTTCCCACAGGTTCAGAATTTACTTGAGGTTTCTGGGCGGGGCAAAACAGCGTGTGACGGATGGCTTCACTAATAAAGTTGTCACACAAAAGTTTATCACTTACTCCGTTTATCGCGATTGAATAACCAGCTTCTATCTTAGTTCCATACAATTAACTATTTTCAAATTAACCTCTCCTCCTTATTTAAAAAAATATTCAGAGCAGCGCCTCATTAACAAACACTCGCTCAACTTTAACTCACAATTAAATGTCAGCTTATGTAATTTATTCGTACATCCTTGTTTGCTGTTTTGATTATACGGTCGTGCCGTAAATGCTAATTTAATCCGTTATCATGTATATGGCACTTCCCATCATATGTTAGCATTAAGCTAACGGACGAAGCGCCAATTATTTTTCTAATTTGTGGTCAGATAAAAAACATTCAGACAGAACGTGGAAGCCTTCGTCTCTCATGTGAAGAACTGTTTATCCGCTGACGTGAACGCTAACGTTCAGGGAGAGCAGATTAAAAGGACGAAATTAAACTGCAGCCTGTCCATCGGTCTGCAGGTCTTGTGGGCTTCTACCTGGGGTGGGTCTTGAATGACCTGGGCGGGCCGCCCAAGTAGAGCTCATGTGTGCGAAGCACTGCATTCTATACCCTTCCTCCATATTCATCTGCGAGGAAGAGCGTGGGGCTGATTGGGAGGATTAGCGCTGTGTGAGGGACTTTGTATCCAGCTTTCTCGCAAATCCAATTACAGAATATCAAAACCCTTACACGTTTCATACTCTGCTGAATCCTCCTTAAAAATGCGCTGATCCGAACTCAAAGGGTCAGATTTCAGCGGCCCGTCCTCGCTGTGTACTTCGATGACATCTTCCTTGAAGGATAATATGAGTCCTGGTACTCTCCTCTTGCCTCTGCATTGCAGCAAATGTTGGGACTGCGTGAGCCGGTTGAAGAGAAGATTGTTATTTGTTCAGCATGACGGGTCAGCTCTCAGAACACGGTTATTGAGGTGAAGCGAAGGCCAAGGGTTTAGGATTGTTATCTGCTGGCATAGATAGTCCTTAATTGCGTATGTCAAGGAAATGACACTCAGAGGACGGGAGCAATTGAAGTGGGATTTCTTCATGTATGGGCTGAGTGCCATCACGCTGATTTCCCCCGGAGTCTTTCAGCAAACCATCCAATCTTGCTGCTGCCGTAATCACACCCTTGTTATCTAGACGGCGCCACAAAATGGCCCATGCATTGAAAGTTTGAACAGCATCCGTGCTCAAACCTCCTACCCCTTCGCTGTGCATTGTTAGTCTTGTTTGCTTATATGGAGGGCAGTGCGGCGATGGCGAAGACGTCAACACGTGTGCGGGTCGTCTGCGGCGGGATCGGCGTGTGGTCGGTTCCGTCTGGCTCTGTTGCTCTGTGTTCAAGCAAAAGATTGCAAGACCTTGAAGGTGAAATATCTGTCAGGGGGGGGAGATTGAGTTGAGAGTCATTGACTCCCTTGGGGATTGCTCACTGGCCCCTCGCACAAGTGCAGGACTCCATCATCCAGATAGCGGGTCTAAAGGAGGTTGAAGGGCTTTAGAGAAAAACAAGAGCGGGCAGAGAATCGCAATTGAAGTCCATTGATTGGAGAGTATGTGCTTTCTACGCTATATATCACTTCAGTACGTCTAATCGCTCGTTTCTTTTCATTCGGCCAGTGAAGGTATCCTGTAGTCATCTTCAACCTTCTGGAGTCCGAGGCCAGATGGCAATAACCATGAAATAATGATCGCCGCGCTATTCCAAAAATCCTCCTGCTGCTTCAGAAAGCACTAAATCCAAAATGCATATCTGAACTTCTGCTTTGTTCTGAACCGTCCAGACCTCTCAGGTCACCAGAACTAAACACGGAGAAACAGCGTTCAGGTTTTATCCACCAAATATTTGGGACAAGCTCTGAGTAAACGCTCCAAATCTCAGTTCTTTTAAATCAAAGCTTAAAACTTTTCTAATTTGCTGCTGCCTTTTATTAGATTTTTACATTTTAAAAGGATTCTTATTTCTTTATTTCCTACACAGTTACGTTTAGGAAAACACTAAATTATGTTTGATGTCGAAAAGGTGCTTAAACAGTTGATTCTCTTCTGTTCTGGCTTTTGTTTATAGCTTTGATGTCACTGTGGTCCCATTTCTTCTTCCCCGTGTATTTCGTCCAACAGGAGAGGAGACTTTTGTATTTGAACAAATCTCTATATAACTAGATGAAATTAACTGGACTGTCAGAGTTGTAGGCTCAATGTGCTGGTTTCAGAACTAATTGGGTCATATGAGGCCTGAAGTGAGGCCTCAGAGTTTACAGGTAGGCCTCCTGTTTCTTTGATCACCATCAGTCCGCTAGGAACTCAAATAATAAACATAAAAGAACAGGAAATGCTGTTTTAGACTGCAGGAGGGTTGGGGTGAAGGGAAACCTTTCCTCGCCACACTGGGGGGGGGGGATCGGATCTCCAGGAGGGTGAGCCAAGGTGACCGAGCTTCGCCAGTTCTGTCTCATTAAAGCTCCGTCATCCATCACGCACTTTAAAAATGAATGGAGTAAACACTGTGTATAAAGAGAAACATTCACACCTCCTAACTGACTGTTCAGCGCTGGAGTGGGAATAAAACAAAGCTGACCTTCAAAATAAGAATCTCAACTTTTTGGGATAAATTTGTACGCTTTCAGTATTTGTAAAATATCGGGCTTTTGTTGCACCACGAAACGTCCGTTAATCTTGATGTTTTTGGGTTTTTTTGGGAGAATGTTTATTATTTTCATTTTATTTCATTAATATTAATACATTTATTTAGTATAGCACTTTTGCAAAAGGGAAAAACTTCATAAAGTTCTACACGATCCATAAAAACACGTACCAGAGAATTGAAATTGAAACGGCTAGCATAAAAAGCTAAAATTTAAAACACGAAATTCAGAGCCGAAAACAAAGAAAAGACATTTAAATTTTCATTATTTACACAATTTAGAACTCAACAAAATAAAGGCGATTTAGAAAACGATCCTGTAATAAAGTGCAATACTTTTGTTACAAGAAGTTCCGTTTAGAGTTAATCAATATATTGAATATAAAGTTCTTTAAAGTACAACCTTTAACGTTCATTAACATCAAATCACAAAATAAATAAATAAAAACAGCTAATTAATGGGCAATAAATCATATTTGCATGACCCTGGAAAAACTCCAAAACCCCCGAGGATTAACCTGGCAATCCGGATCCTTTTTTCTTTATTGATCAATCTATCGATTATTTTTGAATAAGTGGATTAATCCTTTGCTGAAATTACCAACTAAAAAATAACCATAAGATAAAACATAATTAATCCCATAGGGAGAATTTAGTGTTACAGTTTTTACACGAGTTGGACAAGTTGCTAAAACACACGACTGATTAAATGGAAACCCGAGGGAAAATATAGGTGAATAAAAGAATACAAAAATGATCATAAAATAAAATAATCTGCAAATGTAAATGTACGTGTGTGAATTATATTATAGTAAAGTACTTTGGATCATTAATCTTTCAACTTTTTACTAGTTCTCTTTAAAATACTTTATGTTCCCATTAATTGCTGCATAAATTACTTACATTTTTGGCGACTGTACCGGGAAATGCACACTTTTTTTTTTAATCTTATGTCCTTTTATCCTTATAAGGCTGCTTATAGCCAAGTCTGTATGTGAATAAGAAACTGCTTATAACTTGTACGCGATGTAGAAAGTGAAATTGCGATAAAGGACATTAGCGTCTGACCTCGGGAGTTTAGCTAGCTGAGTTCTGCTCCGAAGCAGTTCAGGATCCTACGACGATTCCCAAACATTAAACTTGTACAAACAGAAAAAGCTTGCAGTAAGAAGTACGTACGCCGGCTTCTCATCGTTTTCAGGTCGGATAGCTCCAGGATATTTCCGAAGCCTCCCACCCGTACCCCGATCCCTCCCTAAAGATCCCCCGATGCTGCTGACCAGGAGATTACAGCGGCTGGACCCGCATCGGTAGGTAGTTTACTAGAATTCTGCAGAACCTTCACAATCCTGGAAAAATACGGACATTCCATTGTTTAACTTTCCACGTTACTTCCTTTCTCTCAGTATTTCACAGTACCCCGTTAGTTAACCAGCGAGAAAACGGATTTAAGTGGGAGAAAATAACTAAAAGTTAAATATCTACAAATGTACAAATGTCAAATGAAGTGTAAATAGATGATGATGGAGCAGAACCAATAACAGCTTCCATTTAACGTTTCCCGGCCCAACTGAAGCGGAGTCGTCGTAGAATCCGGAGGTTTTGCCGTTAGATTGAACATTTTTGAAGCGCTTCACATCTTTACGTGGCGAGGGCCGATGTAGACCCTCCCCAGGGAATGAGGAGCTATCTCCTTCCTCAGAGTAGGCTGGTCCTGATGCTGGCTGGTATGTGTGAGAGTCGGGTGGGTGGGGGGGATGATGGTGGTGATGGTTGGTTTACCTCGAGGTAGAGCCACGAGGACCAGAGGGAGAGTAAGGCGCAGGCTGGAAATAAAAAGATGTGGCAAAGAGGAGGAATAAAAAGAGAGAAACAATGTGGGTTTAGTCAGAGAGGCGAGGAAAGCAGCTAAAGAGATATAATCATAGTTGACATTTACTGTTACACCCACCCCCCCCACACCCAACCCAACCCTTTCCTTTCAAGGCTGTGCAAAGCTCCGGCTCATGGGCGCCAAAGAAGATGGTAGTCCTAATTCTTTGAATGCATGAAAAGGTTGGGGGGTTTTTTTCTCCTCTTATGAAATAGCCCAGCATGCCTGCAGGATACTGCATCTCCCTGTGAACCGCGATTCCAGGCCAGCCATCTCAAGCGATGCATCAGAAATGTAACATCCCCGTAGCGCTGCCAAGTGTCCTGATTATAGAAGGGAATGAGGGCGGCACGCTGTGTGTGTTTGACCAGCGAGCTGGAGACGGGATGCATGGCTCCCTGCAGCAGGATAAGAGAGGACGAAGAGGAGGAGGCATCTTTAGCTGCATGCAGAGGAAGAAAGGAAAAAGAAAAAAAGAGCAAAGAAAAAACGAGATTGGAGGAGACGGAAAAGAAAATTTGAAAAAATCGAATCATCTCAAACAAGCAGCTAAAATGACTTGTGGTTGAGTGAGAAGTTGTGATAGAATGACTGGGTTTCATTTCAAGGTGAGACTCACAGAACGGTTGAATTAGCTGACGTGTTATTTTCCACCTTCTGCCCAACATTGGTTTCATTTATGTTTGATTCCACAGAGGGATGAAAAAAACGGTTTTCTCTCCCGACTGTACAGCGCAGTTTTGTTTTTTTTCTCTCCTCCAGCAAACCCAACACCAATCTCTGCTCCACTGATGGAGCGGGATGATATTACGGAGGAAACAATGGGAGAGCGGAAAGAGCGAGAGGCACTCAGGTGGAGAGATAGAGAGAGAGAGAGAGAGAGAGAGAGAGAGAGACTGCCATGCTTACAGAGGATGTGTGCTCTGGGGGATGACCAGATGGCGGAGGAAGGATGAAGGCAACAAAGGGAGAGGTCAAATGTAGTGGAGAAGATCGGGGATGAGAGGAGGGTTGGGGGGGGCGGTTGGTTCAGGGAGAAAAGTAAAACTATTTTTACAGAATAATATGAATCTTTAAAGAGGTGATCCAGAACTTTGCCTATATATGGACTGGAATATCGCTGCTGGCCTTCTTCCTACCAGAACCTTAACCCCGGATAATTGGGAGAAAATTGGATGTTTTGTTTTGACGATTCCTTTGCTTTAAATTTGGTGTTCTGGTGGTTTGGTGCGTTTGGATCTGCATCGGATTCTACTGGACATTAAGACGTCTTTGTGCATAAATATCTCTATTTATCTGTGTTTCGTCTCTAAGGCTGCGTTCACACTGCCAACCTTAATGCCCCAATTCAGATTTTCTTGGGTCCCATTTCTGTGCAGCTGTTCACACGATTACAGTAAATACTATTTATCAGGTGACGGCCCTAAACCGACCCGCGTGAGTAAAAGAACAATAACAGACATCACACGCAGCAAGTTGTCGATACGGAAGCAAACAGAAGACAAAAATGTTGATTTGAACACGAAACTAAGGCATATAAAATGTTTATAGTGATGGTTTTCGTGTTCACGGGGATGTTTATAGTATTTATCCTGATGTTTATTGTGTTCATAGTGGTGTTAATATTGCTCATGGTGGTGTTTATAGTGTTTGTGCTGATGTTTATAGTGTTTGTGGTGGTGTTTATAGTATTTATAGTTGTTTTATAGTGTTTATAGTAATGTTTATGGTGTTTAAAGTGATGTTTATATTGTTTATTGTAATGATTGTATTGTTTGTAGTGATGTTTATAGTGTTTATAGTGTTAATAGTAATTTCTATAGTGTTTATAGTGATGTTTATATTAATGTTTATAGTAATGTTTATAATGAAGTCTATAGTCTTTATTGTAATTTTTCTAGTGTTCATATTGTTTATAGTGGTAGTTTTACTGTTTATGTTTATAGTGTTGATGGTGATGTTTATAGTGTTTATAGTGATGTATATGGTGTTTATGATGTTTATAATGATGTTTATAGTGATGTTTAAAGTGTTTATAGAGTGTATAGTGTTTATAGTGATGTTTGTAATGTTTACAGTGATGTTTATATTCTTTATAATGGTGTTTGAAGTCTTTATAGTGGTGTTTATAGTACTTATAGTGTTTATAGTCCTTATAGTGTTTATAGTCCTTATAGTGTTTATAGTGATGTTTAATAATAATAATAATAATAATACATTTAATTTATAATGCACTTTACATTTGGATCAAATTTTATAGTTTATAGTGTTTATAGTGTTTAAAGCGTTTATAGTCATTTTTAAAGTGACGTTCATGGTGTTTATAGTGATGTTTATAGTGTTCATAGTGATGTTTATAGTGTTTGTAGCGGTGTTTATAGTGTTTATAGTGATGTTTATAGTGTTCATAGTGATGTTTATAGTGTTTGTAGCGGTGTTTATAGTGTTTATGGTGATGTTTTTAGTGTTTATAGCGATGCTTTCGGGTGAAAAGCGTCTTTGGGCGGTGCAGCTTTCTGACGAATGTCGATTTAAAATGACTTTGTATTCCCATGAATTCCCGGTCTGACGGCTCAGAATGAGGTCCCTTTAGAAAAACACCCGGTACCCGGTCCCATTTTTCCCGCAGTTTGACGGAAGCCTTGGAATTGCCAATAACAGGAGAGTCTGCAGATAAAGGATTAAAACTGGATAATATATGTAGCATTATAAAATGATTCTGGTTATTATATGTATTGTGTTCCCTGCTGTCTTGTTTTTCACCCGTGACTGAAAGGGAATTAGCATCTATTATCAAAATTAAACGGTTAGTCTACTTGCACAGCGAATTAGTGAGCTGTGCAAATTGGCGCAGCTTTTAACAGAAAATAAAGTTTAATTAGAAAGTTGCAATATTGCGCAGTAATAAGTGATTTAAAGAAGTAGTTAAAAAAAAACGCTTCATCGTTCCTCATCCTCATCCTGGCTGTTGGTGATGAGAGCCGGCGCCGCTGTCTGTTGTTTCTTCGCTCCGGCTCTGAGTGAGGAAGATAATTGTTTCCCACTATTTGGTCTGGCAGCGATTTATTAAAAACGATGGTTGTAGCCCGTCAAAAGGCAACGTCGTTTTACTCAGACAAAACAGATTCCAATAATCCATCACAACAGCGCTGCCAACCGCACCAGAACTCTTAGAACCACCTCCAAACTGAATATATATATATATATATATAAACACTGAATGACCCATGAATCCTGCATGAGGTCCGAGCCGGCCTCAGAGCCCAGGACTGGGTGACTGCTGATGAAGAGCGAGGAAGGTTTCTGCACGGGCTTGGCTGATGGAACTTCATTGAAAATCAATAAGACCGCCTCCATTAGTTGTTAGAAGTGTTACATTCATTTGGGTTGGGTCTATTTATGGCAGTGGGTCCTTCAGAGGAGGTCCATTAAAAGGAGCCCATGAGATCAGAGGAGATTTTATTGAGAAGAAACTCTTGTGACAGGACGGTTTGTGTCTGAGAGGATGAGTTGGACAGTTTCTGAGACATCGGTGACGTGTGTTGTGGACGAACACTGAAAGAAATGTCATTTTGAGCAAAACTGTTAAAAAAAAAGAAGTGATATTTGTTGCGCCTCATTTTTTTTATTTTCTCGCACCTGTACATTTTTGGACAATATTTTTATAAAACTTTTCCTTTAAATATCTATCTATCTATCTATCTATCTATCCATCTATCCATCTATCCATCTATCCATCTATCCATCTATCCATCTATCCATCTATCCATCCATCCATCCATCCATCCATCCATCCCACACAGTTATACTGTTATATAACAGTTATACTGTTATATAACAGTTTTATTGATTATATAAGTTTACCGTTTACTTGGAAATGATACTTAAACATGACTTAAGTATACCTAAAAAAATAAACTTTGTGGAATACTTCTTTTCTTGTGAGGGACAGTATGTGTATATTCCCGAAATGACCCCAATCCCCTGCGTTGTACAAGCAATCCACCTGATTGATCTCTCCAAATTAAATGTTAAGTAATTTCCACAGTATTTCTCTGTAAAAAAAAAAACTCCCCCTAGTGAGTTACTGTTTTTTTTACATGCAGAAGATTGAAACTGTAAAACTAAAGGGTTCAGAGTGAAGCTTCAACCAATCGTAGAGGAGGAGGGAGATGATGGGACGTGGACGTATCTGTGATTGTAGCTGGGGCTTGCACCAAGCTCAGCCTAATAGGCAGAGGACAGCTGAGCAGGGAGGAAGGAGGTGCCGGTTCTGGTCTCCTAGGACGGGTTCTGTGTCGGTACTGGCCCAGATTAAGAAGGGCTGCACGAAAAAAGTGAGACCTGGAACTCTTAGTGGCCGACATTCAGTGTGAGAGACCAAACATTTCACGCTGCAGCAACTTCTCACAACACCGCCGTCCATCTGTTGATTTACTTATCAGGATGTGTGTGTGTGGGTGTGGGTGTGTGAGAGTATGTGTGCGTGAGTATGTGTGTGTGTGAGAGTGAGATACTGTGTGTGTGAGTATGTGTGTGTGCCTGTCTGTATGTGTTTGTGTGTTTATGAGTGTGTGTGAGTGTGAGAGTATGTGTGTTTGGGTATGAATGTGTGTGTGTGTGAAGGGGGTATGTATGTGTGTTTGTGAGTGTCTGTATATGTTTGCGTATGTATGTGTGTGTGTGAGTGTGAGAGTAAGTGTGAATGTATGTGTATTTCTCCTTGTGTGTGAGTTTGTGTATATGTGTGTGTGTGTCTGTGTTTGGGTGTGTTTGTTTGTATATGTGTGTGTGTGTCTGTGTTTGTGTGTGTGTATGTGTGTATGTCTGAATGTGTTTGCATATGTGTGTGTGAGTGTGAGAGTTTGTGTGTATATGTGTTTGTGTGTGTGTATATGTGTGTATATCTGTGTGTGTATGTGTGTGAGAGTGTACTGTAAGTGTGTGTGTGTGTGTGTGTGTGTGTGTGTGTGTGTGTGTGTGTGTGTGAGAGTGTACTGTAAGTGTGTGTGTGTGTGTGCTAGACTCGTGGCTCTGCCTGTGTGTCTGTGTAGCAGAGAATAGATGCTTCTACCTTGGGAGGGGTGTCTGTACCAGGACAGATACGGAGGGAATAGAATTAGAAGGGCTGAGGTAAATCCCACTAGTGACTAGATCTCTTATTCACGCGACGGTTCTGCTGCAGAGCCGGTCTGTGAGCGCCGTCACGTCGTCCTCTCAGCGCCCGAGGGTTCTACCCATCAACGCTCCTGACAGAGTGACAAAGTAGGATGAAGACAAAAGGACATACTATCATGTGGATAATAAATGACTCAAAATATCATTTCGTTGGAACAAGGACCTAAACTAAACGTCTGCCGTTTCCCTCCGGAGCAAAAGGAATCTGTCAGCCAATCAGGAGCCAGTGCTGAAGCCAGCCATTACATAAGATCAGACGGAACCTTCCCTTCTGTCACTCAGCCGTCGCGGTAGAATAGTGGAGAGTGTTTACGTGTGTTGGGTTGGCTTGATTACCCGGCGGGAACACTTGAGAGTCAATCAGAATAAGTGAACAGCCATTCACGATAGGGAGAGGAAGGCAAAACACACCAGTAGCTCCGAATGTTGCTAAACGCATTAATGGCTTCCGACTGAATTGGAGTCACTTCTGCCTGATCATTTACGCCCTCCCACCGGAGAGCAGGATGCAAACAAAAACAAACAAGGTCTTTTTTTTCCCTCCATTCTTTTGTCGGACGTAACGCCGTCATCAGATGCACAAACGGATTAAATATGAAAGATGAATAAATGCGGTCATAGAAAAGTTTGTAATGTTAGAAAATAGGATTATGTAACAAACTCGTCCACGTCGTGATTAGAGTCAGAGTCCGTCTATTCTCCCCAAAAAATTCAAATTTCAAACTCACATACATCTTAGTGTGAGGAAGAACTGGATTGGTTTTGGGAAAGCCGACAACTCAACCGTTGATCTGATTTCGATTAAGCCATTCCTGATTACTACCAGACCTGTTCGGTCAAATCATATCTTAAAAAAGACCTTTTTCACAGACAGGAAGTTGGGTCATAAATCTCAACAGTAGCACACTATGCCGATATCAAAAGAAATTCCAGAAGAATTAAGAGGAAAGTATTTGAAACACATCGTTCCGACAGAGACCTACATCTACAAATGCAAACTTTGGATTTAAGTGAACTTTCTCAGACAAGTGAGCGACTTTAAAAACAAAATTCCCCCGGAGAACGGCAAAAGCCCATTCAGGAGGTCACAAAAGAACCGAACACAACATTCCATAAAAGAAAAGCAAAACCATCGGTAAACTCGGCGGTGGCAATGAAAAATTCTGAACGAGATTGTCAGATCTTCAGTCTGTAGACTGAAAGCTCAGGCGCCACCGGGCCGCCGGGCCATTGTAATTCAAAGCTTTGGAACAAACTCCACGTCTGAGTGACTCAAAAGGAAAAAAATAAATGTTATTGAGTGCCTTTATCGGAGACAGGATGCTCGACCGCAGAAGCATCAGAGAAAGATTAAGAGTCTCAAACAATCAAAAAAACGGGCGGTGGGGGAGGCCAATACTTTTTCACAGCAGTGTCTGTAGCAGTGACTGGCATTCTACCCTGTTACCCGAAAAAGCAAACGTCGTGGGTTTAAGGCGTTTGAAAGTGAGGGTCTGTTCACTTTTTACCTGAGACAGATAGAGTTGCCTTTCCAGCTCAGACATAGATGGGAGCAGCAGCGGCGGCGGCGCTCGCTCACAGCTGCTGGGAACGCCGCAGTGACTCATTCAATGTGGACGAGGGAACGCAGCGTTTGCTGGTGGGAGCTGGAGATCTCAGACGAATGCAGTGGTGATTTTCTTTTCCTTTGGCTGCCCCTTTATTCCCATCAAAAACACACCGTCATATTTCTACCATCCACCATCATGACGCATTCGTGGGTCCTTGAGCAAGACCCTGAAACCTCAGCTCCCCGGGCGTTTCACAGGCTCCGCCCACTGCTCCCTCAGGGATGGGTTGAATCCTGAAATAAATTCATTACGTCGTACTCTATGTATGTAATATGTGATAAATAATGGAACAATTATTATTATTAAATCGGACCAACAGTTTGGAGATAAAGCTCCCCCTACTGTCAGAAAAGTAGAAATCTCTTCAAAACACCCCACTTTATACCCGCACTAAAATCTATGTTGGTGCTTCAGTTATCGTTTTAGTTATGACCATTCCAAACTATCCCCAATTTTTCAGGGATATTAAAAAAAAATTTGCACTTTGAGACTTTGATCTAAATGTATTTTATTATAATGAAAATAATTGCTGTGTCACAAAACAACACTACACATTCGACGAGGCAGAAATGTCAATAAAGTCATATATTGAATTGGTTTATATTTTTACAGGACGCTTTAGTGTTTTTATTGTGCCCTCAGTGCTTTTTCAAGTGCAGCCGGGTTCAAGAAGAGTCTCAGAAACTCTTAATTGGAAGGTCATTAATTCTGGGTCAAACAACCCGGGCGATGCTTTACTGTCTAAAGTGATGAGTCACCTATTTGTGTCTGTGTGTACACTTTTTTTCTTGCTGAATCAAGTCTTTTCACTCATGTCGTCTTGCCCTTTGCTGTCATTGCAGTTTGCTCCCAGTTCTCCCGCGGAGTCTACGCCATCTTTGGATTCTACGACAAGAAGTCCATGAACACCCTGACCTCATTCTGCGGCGCCCTGCACACCTCCTTTGTCACACCCAGTTACCCCACCGATAATGAGGTGCAGTTTGTCATCCAGATGCGCCCCGCCCTCCGGGGTTCTGTCCTCAGCCTGCTCTCTGACTACAAGTGGCAGAAGTTTGTCTACCTCTATGACACCGAGCGAGGTAGGTGAGAGTCCGGGGGCCGTGAGTCAGAACTTCTGGCTTGAATTACCGCACATGAAATGTTAAAGTGACTCATCTGTTACCCTGCTAACCGTTAACACTGCACTACTTCAACCGGATGTTACGATAATGTGAAATGCGTGACACTAGCGGCTCATAACACATGTAATAACACATTACACTTGACGGAATGGTGTTTTTAAGAGCTATAACCTTTGGATTCTTCCAACAGTTGGTGGGTTGCTACCATTTAATCTTCTGTTTAATCATGTTGTTGGTATTGGCTCATCCTTCATCCTAAATGAGGTATGTCACAGCTGCCGCTGGAATGTTCTACGCAGAAATCCGAGGAGTCTCTGACCCTGATTGTGTGGGCTGCTGCTTTTTGTGTCGCCCCAATTAAGGTTTTTGTGTCGTTCCCAAATTGCTTCGCCTCGTCGAGTGGAGACGTCGGTTTGCTGCGGCCGCGTGCCGTGTGTACGAAGTCCTGTCGTTGTGCATGTTGCACGTTGTTAAATTTTTGATGCTCTAATGCCAAATAAGTAATTAGCTGATTAGCTCTCAATAGAATAACAACAAGCCTTCAAAAACTTCAAACAGCACCTGATAGGAGGGATGGACATGTTGGGATATGACAGAGTAAGAGCTTTTATGGACATTAGCTGGCTATTATTTATTAGCTTGTATGAAATATTAGCTCACATGGAAAGTTCATTCTAATTAAAGATTTCATGTCTACTGCTCACAGGAGTTGCAATCTAATGGGTTCCAGTTTTTAAACGCACCAATACATTTAATGGTAACAGCTTTGTGTCATCTGCAAAAGCGACACATATTTGAAGTGTTTTATCAGGATGATCGTGTGACCCGGGCGAGTTGTGGCTATTACGAGGCTTTTGATCAACAATGACTTGATTATAGCGCAGACTAACCCTGACTTGAGGCGATTAAGGGAAGACGGTGAGCAATAGAGAGGTGTATCTAATGCTAATGCTAATGTAAACTTACCAGAAACGCTGTCGGCATCAGCATCATCTCAAATAAAGCTAAAAGCAGAAGCTCCTCTTCAATCGTTACATGATTCATCCTGAAAACCCAGATCGGCGTGGCTTTCTTCATTTCTTCAATGGCTTTCTTCATTGCTGCAAAAAAAGTGACATTGATGGGTGTGATTCACTTTAGTTGTTGAGAAATTTAGCCGTATGAACCACATCTTCAAGGTTCTCCAGTGGTTTTTGATTTGTTCACAGCTTCAGTCCATCACGGCTCCTGACAGTTTTTATTGGACGTGTTTGTAGTGTTCATTATTTCTGCCTTTCCCAACATACTGTTTGATTCTCCGAGAGAGAGTCTGTATTAAGAACAATCTCTCTGTACTGGTCTGCATGGAAGCTGGTATCTAGCATGATAGTTCTGCATGCTCAGACAGAACCCAACCAGAAAATAATACGTTCCACTGTTTATATGGTTCTGCTGGTGTCCTTTCGATGGGTTTACGTCAAGGTTCATACTCGGACCGGGAATTTTTATTCAGACAGATGTATTTTCAAGGGGTATTTTCTTTTGGGACTTTTAAACATATTCTAATCAGAATTTCAGGGTCCTTTCTGTGTCTGCATGGGTTGTCCTTGGTTCTGGCTTTCCCCGAGAGTCCAAAAGCATGTAGTATAGGTGAAATGGTGTCTCTAGAACAGGTCGCTGTGATAAAGTGGTGACTTTTCCAGTATTTACCCGCTTTTTGACCAATGTCAGCTCTGATAGGCTCCAGCCTATTTGACCCCGCAAAAGTTATCAGCTAACAAAAATTAGATCCACAGACAATTATTCCTCTTGAACACTACGGATTCATATGTTCATTTCATATTTTCTCCTGACATTTTTCAAGCAGTTGCTCCCGTTTGCAGCAAGCTCGCGTTATGGTCCTTCATTTTGGGTCCAACCTCACATCCCCTCCTCTCTGCGTCTCGCTCTCAGGCAAAGGGAAGTGATTCAGTTCGGAGTCCTTTCTCCAGGCCTGTAAGGTCCAGAGCTGAGGGCCGTAATCATGCACATAGCCTTCAGATAATACATGGTTAATTAGGGTCACTCTGACAAGAACACTCACTCGATCATCCCCGAGGATGCTAGCAACCCCCACGTACTTCAGCACAGCACAGCCAATCCTGCCCAGCAATTGGTCCCCATCCCTCTGCTTTTTGGTCTGCTGCCTGGCAGGTGTCTGGGGCACAGTTGAATACTAGGCGGAGGTGAGGGAAAATAGCCAGGAATACAAACACAGTGGAGGTGTCAGAGAGTGCCATGACAAATACTCATATACTTTAAAAAGAGAAATGAGGGATAGCGGGCAAAAGAAGGCGTCAAAGTTAGGAGGAGGAAACAAAACACCAATCCAGTCCGGCGATTACGGCAACAGCAGGCGCTTTTGATCGACATCCTATTACCTGTGTACAGATAATTCCCTGTTTACTGTACATCCCTGTGCTGAGGCCCATGCCAAGCCACTTTTACCTCTCTCCTCACAAGCACTGGTGTAAGACGATCCCTTATTAGTGTGAGGACATTGGCCCCAGGAGGGGATTAAAGTCATTTATTGATGCACTCCATCCAACACTTTCGGGGGCTTTGACACTTGGCTCATCAAGCAGACAGATGCGTCGGAGAGCCTCTACCTCCTCTTATCAGGCAGCGCAGCTCCCCAGGCAATATGGACACTGCCTGCTGGCAAAACCAAGGGGACTGACAGGAGGAAAATAGTTTTCAGAACAGATTGTTTTACCCTCTGGCCCCAAGGAACTGAAGAGTAAACTTCCCATGTCTTCATTTTGAGTTGTTTGTCTTTGTTGTTCCTAATCACATTTACGGATACGTAAGCGCCGCAATCTTGTCAGGTGGGCTCAAGTACCCCTCCGTTTGGAACTACTCGTCAGGTTCCTAACATGTTTATTAACGGCGGGTCTTTCTATATAATAACCAACGGATATCCATCCATCTATTTTCTGCAAACGCTTCTCCTTTAGGGTCGCAAGTGGGCTGGAGCCCATCTCAGCTTATTGGACGAGAGGGCGGAGTATACCTTAGACAACTTGCCACTTCATCAAAGTTGTAATTTCAGATATCAATTACCACACCTTCACTACATTTTTTTTTTTTTTTCTGCACGGTTATTGGTTAGAGAAAGTTACTAGACGTTTTGCAGACAGCGCTCGAAACGCCACTTTGGATAGTTCACTTTCCCCGCAGCTTTCCATCCTCGCATTGTTTAATGGACACATATTATTGGGGTCCCCCAGAGGGGGATTTGAACCAGGAACTTTCTTAGTGTTGAGTCGAGATGTTTTGTTTGCAGGGGTCCTTTCTGGTACTCCGGCTTCCTCCTACAGTCCAAAGTCAATCAATATAGGAGTCCAAAGCAAATGTGTTCAGCTGACAGCTCGGGTTCAGATTTCATCGCTGCCCACGTCACTTCCGCTACGTAGTCATCAGTCACGTCAGTCAAACGCCAGATGTGTTTCGCTATCTAGCGAGCATGTGGTTGCAAACAACTTTAAGATGTTTCAAGAGCTGATATACACGTATGGACAGTTTGAACTGTTGAGACTGACAGGACAAAGTCGTTAAAGACCTTGAGCTCTCTTCAGCTCTCAAGTCCACTCTCTTTAAGAGTTGTGCGCTCCCGCGGCCAAAACGCTTTTTAAAAAACTACGTCTAAACAGGGTCT
Source organism: Lophius americanus (assembly GCA_037951165.1). Taxonomy (NCBI): domain Eukaryota; kingdom Metazoa; phylum Chordata; class Actinopteri; order Lophiiformes; family Lophiidae; genus Lophius; species Lophius americanus. Next base: position 1,553,849 of record JBBDHG010000166.1, on the reverse strand, counting down.
ATGGGTCGGTCTTCATTCTCGCAACCCAGAAACTCTAAACTGTCTCAGAAAAGGAATTAATGTCCGGAATACCTCTTTTGGGGCAGTTTTCCTCATCACCCCTTGTTATCAAGAAAAACTGACAGTTAGCTGCAGTTGCTCTTTGCCATCAAGAAGATCCTGGGGTACAAGGACCCCCATTGGGGATCTGATTACTGAGTCTCCTGATTGGGAGTCAATGAAAAAACACCCCCTGTGGCGGCCGATCGTGTTTTTGCTTTGCTGTGATTTTCAAAGAATCGACATATATAGGAAAAGCTGGCGACCTCTGACCTTATTTGTAAACAATCTTTACTCAGTTGCAAAAAAAATAACATCATGTAATGGAACAACTCAGCCTTGAGAAGAGCTGGTTCTGGTATATTTAGATCTACAGCCAACCATTGAAACCAAATAACAAAAGAGGTTCTGCTCATGACGCACGCCTGTTAAGAACATTTATTTTATTTATGTGACTCTTTGCTTTTGGATTTGTTTGATGAAGGGAATGATCGCCCACCGCACTGGAAGGAACTTTTGTAATTATTCTACGTACATTGTTATTACAGAGAGGAAACGCAGCTAACCGACTTCCACCAAGAGGTTGTACTCCGTTAATACAATAGATTAATTACAACCACACTATTCATTTCCCTCTGTTATCAGGCCCGCAGAAATGCTTTTAGGCGCTCAGTCAGAGAGCGATGGTTCGTGTGCTTCAGGCTCAGGCGCATGTGGAGGGGAAAATGGAAGGAAATTCGTTCCCTAACTGCCGAAATCAGACAGCTGTCTGAGAGCAGGCGTTATGACGGCGGGGCCGCACTGGAATCAAATGGAACCGCGGTAGATTGTGTTAAACCACCTTAATAAGAGGCTTCATCTCTTTTATCTGATGCGATTTACTGACAGGATATGTTTGAGTTAGGTAGGAGGAGACATCTTGATTGACTCCGGTCTTTGGAATCACCCTTAAACATGGCATACGGCCGAGGGGATTAAATCCATGTAGAACCTTATCAACCAAACTGTCTTTTATATTTTTTTCCAATTCTCGACTCTCAAGGAGTGAACGCTGCATATATAAATATATATATATATATATATATATATTTTCCCCTTCAGTTTGCTTCAGCAGTCAAATTTCACCCTTAAAATTCTCAAAGGTTTACAGGGTGGAGGCAGACGGCCTTGGCCTTCCTACTCCGTCGGTCAGGTATGGGCGGCTAATTGCCAGGTCTGTGCAGCAGAGACAGATGATTACAGGCTTTATTGTTTCTCCCAGATACAATCAACCCTGATTCAGCAATCTCACCTCCACCCGATTTATGAGTCATTCCTTCTCTTGCTCTCCTCTCCACTCTCCTCTTATATCTCTTCCTCATATGTGTTCAAGATTTGTCTTTTATCCCTTCTGACCGTCTTTGAGCTGAGAGTCAACGTCAGACAGTCGCCGCAACGTTTCCTTCCTTAAATCATTATCGTCATGAAGAGATCAACCACTGATGTTTTGTCCTTATGTGCCGTAAGTAAGCAGTTTATGGAAGTAACAGATCACAACTCTTCAAGAACCCTTGTGTTTAAAGTGGCTCATATTATGGCAATACCTACATCCATTTTCTGTAATTGCTAATCATGTTCAGGGTCACAGGTGGGCTGGAGTCAATCCCAGTTGACATTGGATGAGAGAAAGGTTAGGCTGCCAGTGCGTCACAGGGGCGAGACACAGAGACAGACATCTACTCACACCTACGAGAACTTTAGGGTCACTAATATTGCGTGTTTTGGACTGTGTGAGGAAGCTGAAGAACCCTGAGGGACCTCAAACAGGCATGGGAAGAATACTCAACACAGAAAGGCCCCAAGGGCTGGTGTGCATTTGAACCCAGAGCCTTCTTGCTGTGCTACGCACTGCGCCGCGGTGATGCCTAAAGGTAAAAGTGTCTTGGGCGAATATTCAGCAGCTGGCGCAGAGGTTGATGGAATGAAGTAGCAGATTCATTTTTGCTTGAAAAAATATACTGAAAAATAAGATTTTTTAATTTTTATTCCCCTTCTAAGACTGTTTGGCTCCTTAACTTACATCATTTTTCACGTTAAAATATTTCCCATTTTCACATTCAAAATGATGTACGTTCAGTGGTCTCTGCCAAACACTTGTTTCAAGTCATTTTATCTGATTTATTGGATTTTAAACTACATCAGAGAAGAGAAGGACAGACTGACTACTGGCTGTTACGCTGCTGTGAAAATCCAGGATGAAATATTTGTCTTTATATATATATACCATATTTTTCATTAAACCTATGACCCAAAACAATAAAACAAGTAAACAAAACTGTCAAATTAGCTTCACCTTTTGGGAGAGCATATTTTAGGATAGTTACATAAGTTACATAATTATGTTTAGTAAGTCTTCACATGAGTTAATATGCAAAATAAAACCATAATTCCTCAATAGCCATGGTTAATGCCTCCTCCACGATGTCCCCTTTGAAATGTGGTGTCCCACAGGGCTCCGTCCTTAGCGCCTCATACTTTTGGCTATACATGCTGCCACTGGGTCATATTATAAACCGGTTCAGAAACAAAATAATGACTCAGCATTTACTAAACCAAACAGTTGAGCAGCATATTAAAGGGTCAAAGCCAAGAAATAATTGTCAGGTCACAACATCATCCAAACAATGCAGCTACAATGTAGAGCTTGACAAGCCGTGGACCTATTATCACACAGGAAGTGTTTAATAATTGGTCATTTACCATGAGTGTCATGTCTTCATTAACCTACATCTCTTTATTAGATTCATTTTGTCAATCTTAAGGAAAATTTAATTGACCTTGAGCGGAGCATCAAGACAAAAAGTGAATAAGTGTAATTGAAGCTGCAAGTATAATGTTAGATTTTTATTTTGTATTTTGAGTGAGGGTAGTGATATTTTTTGAGTAGAATATGCGCTATTAGACTATAATAAGATATTTGCATTATAAATATCGTGGATTCAATACATATTCACCAATTTTGGATTAAATTGGATCAATGAGCTGAAAAATTATGGCCAAAAAACTTGTGGAGATAAAGCTTCCCCTAGTGTCGGTAATCTTCAGTCGACCTATACCTAAATCAATCCAGTTCTTCCTAACAATCAGGTTGACGTGGGTACAAAACATGAAGCCGATCCATTAAATAGATTTTGAGGTATGGCATTAAAATGAAGAATCTGCGGCGGAGTCTGCGATGATTCCAAAATATCCCCGACTTTTCGGGAATAAAATTACAATATAGATTTCCTTTCGCGCCTGTCAGCGTTTAGTGTGTCCAATTGTGTCCAGAGTGCTTTACAGCCCAAAAAAAATCTTCCACCTCGTTATATCCATGACGGTGTTGTGTGACAAAGGATTTTAGCCCGCCTCACAGTATCCATCGCCACCACCGAGGCGATGATGACATATGAAGAACAATGCCGGGCCGTTTCCTCCCCCAATCGATTTTGAGAATGTGATATATTTCGGGGGAAAATGATCCAGCTGCAGCGCCGGAAGAACTGAGCTATTAACTTTTATCTGCCGACAATTGAAGCTGAAGCAGGAATAGTTTTTGATGTCACCGCCTCATTATAGCGCCAGGAAGTCAAATGTCCATTTAGCACCAATTTTTCAGGTGGAAACTGTTTTTCAGGGATTCGGTCCAAAAACAGCTTGAGGGCATTTCTTTTATTCACTCGGTCAATATTTTCAAGGACCTCGACCGCTGCCGAGTCAATTCGGGAAAACGTATATACAACAATGAGGCTAAGGTAGAGTATTGATTGTTAAATGTTGCTACCAGATTAGTATCACAAAAGGGAATAGCTTATAAAATATGTACATATTGTGCGTATTCTTAACCGACTGTTTGGTCTCCAAAGTGTCTGCCGGCATCTTAACAGTTTTTATTAAAGTAAAGTGGACAAATATACAAAGAAAGAACGAAATCCTATACAGAAAGGAACAAAAATCCTGTTTTCTCCTTCATTATCAAACAGACATCCGTCCGAACTCTGATTCAAGCTAACAAATTTAGGTTTTTAAAAGGTATATATATACATTACAAAAAAGGAATTCCTACACACTGACTAACTTTCAGAAATGTATTACGGTTTTTAGTTGCTGATTGTTCGCCGCCATTCGCCTCATCTGTGTCACAAACATGTTTCATCTGAAGTCAAACATGATCATGAATATATTCCACAACAGCCATAACTGGAATCTGAATTTATCGCCGTGCTACATTCCACCAATATCACAGTGTTCGATAGATGCGGCGCCGAGGATTAATATCAGTCCAGAACAGCTCTCTTAGATAAATCTTAATGTAGCCGGAACATCAAATGCGGCGGCGTCTCGCAGAATAACAATCAGCAAAAACATTTCATTAACAAATTTCTCTCCATCCTGTCAATGCTGCTCGCATAAATTAAGCAGAGTCTCCACAAGTCTCCCTACTTTGATAAACACATCCGGCAGTAAACTATTATTATGAGCATCTATTATTTATGTGACACCAAATACGGCTGAGTCACGAAAACAAGTGATGCCACGCATGTAAGTACGTGGGTCCATTCTGTTCACACTCCAGTGAAGGATTGAATCGGTTTTCCGATTGAACTGTTTTCAAAGCGACGCTGCTCAAAGTCAAAAATAAGATTGAAGACTTGTGTAATTGAGATATTCAACCTCAATTACGACTCTAGCATGCTGACGTGCGGCGAGGAAGAGATAATCCGAGATTGACTGAGATTTATTATTGAGGTTTTATCTTCTTCTTCCCTGGTTTTGGGCTGCTCCCCTTTTCGGTGTCGCCACAGCGGATCACAAGTTCCCATCGATAGGTCGGTACCCTGCTGGCTAACTTTACCAGCGCCGGTATTTTTTAACCTAAGCTCCAACCCATCCTCGGTTTGAGATTAGATTTTTGTTTATGCCTTCCTTTTTATCCGGGCTTGGGACCGGCACCAGAGGTAACCTGACCTGTGACCCCTTTGTGGATGGGTTATTATTGAGGCTTTATACAGGCTAAAAAAAAGGAAGTTCCATTCCATTTTCTTCCACTCATGCAAAGTCAGGTTAATGTGGCAGGAGGCTCAGACGAGTATTCCAGTTGTTCCTCTCCCCAGCAACGCCCTCCAGCTCATTCTAAGGCATCCCAAAGTGTCCCCCCGGGCATATGAGATATATACTCCCCCCGAGTGAGTTCTGGGTCTTCACTGGGAGGTACAGCCTGTTTCAACATGACTGGAAAAGCCCCAAAGAGAGGCGTCCTAGATGCTTCATGATCCGATGCCTGAACCAACTCAACTGGCTCATTTTGACGACAAGGAACAGCGACTACAACTTGAAAGAACTTCCGGAGGAGTTGCTACCTTAGCATGGTGGGGGGGGGCTTCAAAAAGGTGTGACACCTCGTCTGGAGTGGGGAGAACAGGGCACGCTTCCAGACCCGGATTTGGTGAGTTTCTAGTGTGCGGTCCCGCTCCATGGCCCAGCCCAACCAGGCTTCATGGTAAAACCGTCTACAGGGATTGAATTTGGGTTCCGGTGCAAATCATTGGGAAGATCTAAGGGTAGCACAACCCTTTATAGCAAATTTAACAAGTTTCTTCTCTCCACAATCTCCACTTCTCTTTTAGTATTTTAGTCATTTCACACCAAGATTGTTCGACAGACACAATCCATCTTTGAGAACGACTGATGTTCAGTTTTCAAACCGGATCCCAGATTGACAGCAACGGGGTCAACAGGTATTTTTACAAACTAAACTGGTTTCTATAACTGAAGTCAACCTTGCTCTGTTTCCTCAGCAATCCCTCTAATTGGCCATCCAGAGACAGTAGCGTTTATTCCTTACAGGAGTCGAATAATGAACGCCTCCCGCTGCTCCCCTGGATGCCTTTGAAGGCGAAGCAGCTCGAGTCTCTCCTCAAGATTGTTTGTAGTCATTTGGCATTGCTCTTACGGTTGTAAACAACTTGATAAATCAAGCAGTGTGGTGCATTGCAAAATGCTCCAGGGATGGCGCACACATGTTGTGTGATTAAGCACATGAACAAGGCGGCATCTTCTGCGGAAGATGTGGCGTCCGGTGCAGGACCCGGTTTGCATTTCATCTTTCGATCGCCATTCATCTACAGATTAGCTCAAGTAGCATTCATCTATATGAAACGTATAAAGCATCGCTTGGTTTTGTCCCTCTTCGTAAGTCGCTTCTACGCCATTCTCAATCAATTCACGCAAAGAACGTCTTTTCAAGTGCAATACTTTCAGCTGCAGCAGATAATTAAACCCCCGCGCTCACAATGTGGGATGATAAGTGTAAATGCCAGCTCCCTCCTGTAACCTTGTCCGTATCCACCGCCGCTCGTCTCCTGGGCTTCGTGGTCTCATCACAGGCGACGTAATGACACATCAGCTGCCCCCAGCTGGGACTTTGGACAGACAGACACGTGTCTCTTGTGTTTTAGTGGCGCTCCCCCTTCACGCCGGCTCCATAACTGCTAAATTATGCATGCATCAGGAGGATAAATCAGCCAGGACACTTTGACAAGAAAGGACACATCAGATTAGCAGCAAAATGCAGGAGAGAAAAATGATAATAAAGAAATATGGATGAAGCTCCGCATCGGTGGCTTTTTGTTTTTTTATTCCTCCTCCGGCTTATATAAACTGTGATCGCGGCTAAAGTGGCATCCCGATGTTTGGATAATTCAAGCTGCAGCGGGCAACCTCTGTGTTTCTGCAACACCTTGAAAAAACCTCATGAGGAAAAAAAAAGGAAGAAGTAACGCAAACGCATTCATCTGTCACAATAAGCACACAATAAAGCCCTCCGCTCTCTCGCCGTCCTCTTTTAACTGAACCTGGAATAAAGCCATTTTACCCACCTACCCACCGCCAGCCTCCGCAGCCATGAAATTACTGCTGGGAGCTTTTTTTTCTTTTTCTCATTATAACAAATGTCCTGGTCGTTGCTTCCAGCGGCCATAGAGGAGGTTGATTGCTTTGATGTCCCGCCGTGTCGCGTTTGTAGACACAGCAGAGTATAGATGGTTTGTGCACACCCTATATATATATATTGATGTTTACGTTGTACAATCGTAGCGTTAGTCTGCGTTTCTGTAACATCTTCTTTAATTGAAACCAGCCAAAGCTTCGCTGAGAAGATGTTTGTGCGACACTTGATCAGTGCCTTCAGAGAAGATGGAAATAAATGCTTTCTGGTCTCTGTGCCTCTACTGTGTGTCACGGCATGCAGCGAAAAATGTGAGCGAGGGAAGTCAGAAAGACAGGCAGAGGTGGAGAAGCTGGGAGAAGTCTGTGGGTGGATTTTCACAGTGGTAAAGGGCTTCTCTCCTCCCTCATGCAAGTATGCACTTCTGAAGATACCGGCGGAACGCTGCTCCTGTTTGATTCTACATGTGCTTTCTTTTTGATTTGGACAACACTTGGCGCCGAGGTTGTTTTGGTTATAGGCCGAGCGTAAACAATGATTAGCATTCGCTACATGGCGATCGAATGCTACGTTTCCACCATCGAGGTAAACGTCTAAAGCTTATTTTTTCCCGTGGGTAGGGAAAAAAAAATAAGGGGCTCCTGCTTCACTAGTGCATAATTATTTTTTCCCTCCTTCAAGTCACCTGAATAGGTTTGGCGGTATTTACGTATATTTGTCTTTCCTGCACGGATGTGAGGAATTAAACCCTTCCCGAAACCAACTGATTGACATGTCCGGTCAGCTGCTGAGGGAATCTCATATGAGTCTTCATCGTTGGACAGAAAACTGCAAATGATGTTTCAGCGCAAAGACCTAGAAAACAATGCAGCCTCGCATTGTTTTCTCCAACACCTGTATTTACCTGTCAGTATCAGACGTACAAGTCACACATGACATGGGCACTAACACACCTCCAAACTGTCACAGGTGGAGGAGTTTGAATATAAAATTATGGCTAAAATTAGCACAAACATTTTGCAACGTGATTCGTCAGATGACAAACTCGTCCACTTTCAAATCGGAGGAGTCTCTGGACCGTGCTGTTGTACGTTTGTAGTTACAACAAAAAACTGCGTCTCGGGAACCTTGTACGCCCACACAGTTTCTCATAAAGTGACAAACCTAACGTGTATCCAATGAAGCAGGTTCATGAAAACAAAAATGTTTGGGGGGATTCCAGATAGACTCTGAGTTTGTAAACTCTGAGTTTAACTCCTGGACGATCAAAAGCCGTCATCAATGGAGCTCAGCTACTGTTATTTACCGTGGGAACCAGTAGAATAGTTAGCTTCGCCCCATTTGAGCAGGATGTTTTAAAGTGCTTGCAAACATGTATTTAAGAAAAATGGTTTCATCAGAGAAGGAGAGAGAAATGTGGAGAGACTAACCCTATGGAGTAAAATGTAAACTACGTTCTAAAATACGATATTTACACGATAGATCTCTTTAAGTTGACTCAAATGCACCAAATTTCAACCAAATAGAACCAATGGTTAGGAAAATATATTCGAAAAACTGTGTTTTCCATAAAAAACTCCCCCTAGTGAGTAAAAAGTTAACTACAAGAGTAAATAATAACATATACAAGTTAAATCTCCTCGAGTCGATTCATAGGCACCAGGTTTAGACTAAATAGAACCAACTGTTGAGAAGTTGTGGCCTCACAATAAGGTCTACATGGATCTTAAATTTGAAATAGATTCATGATAATCATTTTTGAGTTATCGCCTCAACGCGAAAGATCTGTGGTGGCGGACGCAGCGGAAATGGAACAGATGAAGATCCCATAATATCCGTTACTTCTTCTGAGATATAATTACCCTACTCTGTTTGGTCCTGATGTTTTTTCGTGTGCCGTCGCTGATTCTGTGTGATGATGCAGCATAATTTAAGCGCAGTCAGCTGTAGTCATGGTTCAAGCCGACTGTCTCTCACGCGAAGACGCATCTGCTCCGTAGTTCCTCTGATTCGCTCAGAGATATGAAAGAAAAGGAGAGAGTCGGAGGCCTCGGATGCTCTGCACCACCGTACCCTAATGAGAGCCGGGGAACCAAAGGAGCTGGGCAATTAGATTAGATGCAACCCAATTCAATTACTGCTGAGCCACCTCGGGTGACGCTTCAAAACTCATCCTGTTAAGATCCGGCCTGCACAGATGAGGAAGAGGAGTGCAGCCGCCACAGTATGTCACTCGCAAAAGCTTGGATTTATAAGCGCCCCTCGAGTCTTTAGGGCCCTGTCGGGATTTGAGAGCAGGCTCTGCAACGCTAGGATATAATTTAAAAGAGAATGCAGAAATAATTGAGTTTTTCGTCAAATCGCAACCACTCGCACAAACACGGCTCCACAATCAGAAGGGATGTCTCACCCTTCTCTTTTAAATCCAGACACACTATTACAGATGTATGCATTCAGACACTTATGCAACCCCCCCTCACAACCCCAACCCTAGCATGACCACTGCCCTTTTGCTTTACCCATAACTCAGGACACTCTCAGCTGAGTAAGATAGCTGCTTCATTATACAGTCAAATCTTTTCTGTGAATATTAACTCTGTGGACGTAATTATGCCTCTGTGAAGATAAAGATACATTAAATGTCACAGCGAACATGTTAAAGACATCCCGTCCTCCAGCTTCACATCTTCAATCGTATATTTTTTTTGCATAGATGTTCAATCATCAGCCAAGTCCAAAAGTTGGACCCCCATCCCGATAGCGGTGTGTTTGAAAACTGGGGACGACGGGATGTTTTAAGTGCGATCAGCCCCTAAACTGAAGAATTGCACTCAACGCGATTTTTAAAAGTCACCGAGGGTTTTAGTTGCCCTCGCCTCGTTCTACGGAGTACGGCAGAACATCATCATTTCTCCACCAAATTGCTTTTGGTCCATGGGGGAGCCGTAATTCCCGTTCTCTAAAAAGAGCAAATACTCTAACCATGAGTTAAATACACAGACAGGGAAGATTAATATTTGTGTTTATTTACGTCCTCAAGAAGTCTCGTAGAGATAAAAATCTGATTTACAAGAGAGACCTGAGTCCAGAACATACTAAGCAGGCGCCCCCTAGTGAGTAAAATATGAACTACGAGGATAAAATACAATATTTACTCTTTGAGTCGATTCAAATGCACCAAATAAACTTGACTAAATAGAACCAATGGTTTAAGGCGGAGCTAATGGAAATCCAGACAAACAAATGTACACAGTAGATATAAGTTCTCTGCATTTGACCCAACCCTGAGGAAGAAGCTCCTTTGAAGCGCTCAGAGATCATTTCAGGTTCAGGGTCCTGCCCAAGGACCGTACGGCGCTCGAACCGGCTACCTTCCGATCGGGAGACGGCCGATGCACTTATGGTCATAACAGTAACATGTCAGTCTTCTTCTTCGTCTTTTGACTATTAACCTTTCAGAGTCACCACAGCGGATAAACCGTTTCCATCCATAGGCCAGAACCTTGTCGGCCAACAGCACCAAGGACGGTATTTGTTGACCCGGGCCTCAACCGATCCGATTTGGAAGTCAGTTTCATGCCCCTCCTATCGCAGAAAGTGTTGACTTGCGTTTTGGCACTTTAAACTTTAACCAACTTTAAACCTTCTGTATAATCACTCAAAGGAATCTCAACCTCCGGCTCAAACGCCTTCATCGCCCCGTTTCTATGGCAGCAGTTTCTATTACACCTCTCTCCACTGGAGGGGCCTCTAAGAGGGCGACTCTGTCTAAAGGTTTTTCCATTTGAAGTTCGCTTTACACCTTTTGTCCGGCGTGACATCCTTGAAGACGCTTTCACACGTTTTCTCACGTGTCTTGTTTGATGAGCAAAGCCAATCCAACATGAAGATGTGAACTTTTCATGCTTTTCATTCTTTAACATTCGAGAAAAGTGTCTGACGAGCTGAATGCCATTCCCTGCGGTACTATCGGGCACAATATCACCTATCTGCCGTGAGACGACTCCATGCGTTAGCAACCTGTCGTTGCTAACGCATGGCGAGAAAACGTGCGGCTAATGAGATGTTTATCTAATCTTTTGTGAAAAGACCTTCAGACATCACCTCTAAAAAAAATGGATTTATCCAGCTGCTGAAAACACATGGGATAGCCGTGTGACCAGCGTCGGTTACCTGAGTGCAGCTTCTCACAAGCTATGGAGTAGTTACTTGATTAAACTGAATTTTTTAACCACGTCCGATTGTAGGTTTGCCTCGTCTTCTTCGCGTATGCTTTGCCGCCGCGGTGATAAAATGTTATCTTGGATGGTTTTGCACAGAGGAATGAGAGTGGAGGAGATTTGCACTGTGGCTTCTTGCTCTGTATGTTATTTTCATTTGTTTCCATCGGCAGGTTGCCATTTTTCTATATGACTCACTTTGTATTGAGTGTTTTGTCAGAGTGATTGATATCGAGCATTTCGGTTCTGCGCTATTTTCCCTGCATGTTTGCGAGAGCTGCCGTTTTCTCCTCTCTGGTGCTCACTGGGCTTTGGCACGACTGTCTTCTCTGCTCTCTCACGGATGAAAGCTTTCTTTTTTTCACAGCCTCTCCACCTTCATGCGGAATAAATTTTCCAGTCAACTGAGGCGTTCTGTGATGCGGTGTTTCATTGGAGCACAATTTCTTTTTGCATCTCAAAATTGCAGATAAGTAACTGCTTTGAATTCTGCAGAAGAAGCTATGGACTACTGTAAGTAGACCAGATGACATAAAGGTTTATTGGGAATGTGCATTGTCACAGTCCCGAAAAATCGTGGATATCATGGAACCATCACTGCAGCGTTTGCGTCCTTTTTCTTAGCGCGATAACAAAAAAAAATATTTATGTATCGTCTTACGATGTTATGCCCCGATAGACCTTAGTGCGAGGAAGGACTGGATAGATTTTGGGAAAGGTTGGTTATATATTTCTGACTCTATGGGCAGTTTTTATCGCCATAGGTTTTTGTGTACATATGTGTATTTTACCTGAAAAGTTCATATTGTACGCAGTAGTGGAGCTTTTCTACGAAAAAAAACATTTGACCCTATTTCTTTCAGAAATAACTTCCTAACAATTTTGTCCACATTTTGGGAGTACAACAACTCAAGGATATCTAAATTATTTATATCACGTTTTAATCTAATAGTTCATATTTTGATTCATAGGGTTTTTTTGGTTTTTTGGTTGTTTTTTATACAAAAACAAGGATTTTTGAACATAACTTCCCTTCTGTTGGTTGGCTTTAGTTCAGAGTTGGTGCAATTGAATCAACCCAAGGAGATATGTCTTGTTTAGCCTCTGTTATATTTTACTCAATAGGGGCAGCTTTCTTCTTCTTCTTCTTTTTTTTTTTGCGAATTTCTTTGCAAAAGATACTGTGGACAAACTTAATTCAATTTAGGGAGTTCAATCAGGGGGACTGCTTGTGTAATGCAGTGAATTGGGGGCTTTTTGAGGACATACTCTTGCTGCAGGTTGCGACAGCATAGGCCTAGTTTACTTAAGTGTTGACCATGACTTACAAAAGATACTCATTAACCTCGCTGGTCCAACATAAGAAGATCGTGAAAGATGACCAACATCTCCATTCAGTCAAAGTCTGTATCTGAACACAAAGCACCAATATTCTAACATCAACACCCAGACGTTTCAGCTTTGGTATTTGATCACATATGTCTGGAACTAAATCAATTATTTAAGACAGGAGCTTTCCAAGTGAGATCCGTGGATCCCCTTGGGTCCGTCTGCCAGCCCCGAGGGTCGTGGAAATGATTTAATGTATCCATAATATGCTTAATCTGTGTTATGATTTTTAAAGGGCGCTTGGAAAACTTTCGGTGTCCCCAGCCCCAAAAGGTTTGAGAAGCCCTGGTTTAAAACACACAAGTCTGGCGCTAAGACAATCAAACCAGCGGATCGAAGCGATGGTTGACATCAACTCCGACACAAATTGTTTGCATGATGAAAAGCTACTGTGAAAAAAAAAAGAAGTCTGGTAGGGCTGGAGAGCAAATCGAGAAATAACAAAAAAAAAATGTGACTCATACATCCTGCAATCAACATGACTTTCTTCATGACGATTCATTTGATTGATATTTTACCGGCTGCGTGAGGTCATTATCCGTCCAGGGGTGGCTTCTCCCTGCCTAATGTTAGTCATAACCGACACATAATGTAAAATGACTGCATTAAAGAAAAATCATCAGTCAGAGCTGACACCACCATAGATTGTCAGTGCATGGAGAATGACTCAAAGAAGACCGATGAGCACTTAAGTGCAGTTCTAGCCAACGGATGAGCTGTGCCATCCCAACAAGACGCATAACGAGAAAGTAAGTGCTGAACTGAGAGCTGAGATCGTGTCAGCGATTTGTAGCCACTTCTGATCTCAGGTTAGCTATAGGAGCAGGATTTGAGCAAGACGGCACTTTATTGAAACGGCATAGCTTCCGGATGATCGCACTTCAGAAATCATCACAAAAGGAAATGAAACATCGGCAAAGTGACAAATATATCCCATCTTTTAATTGTTCGGCAGTTTTTTTTTTTTTGGTTTCCCAAAAACAATCAAGTTATTTGTCACACTAAGGTGTACCTGGATATTAAAAGGATCTGCTAAAGCGGCTGCGGTGGCCACGGCGGCGGCTGCGGCAACGGCGGCTGCGGCTGCGGCAACGGCGGCTGCGGCAACGGCGGCTGCGGCTGCGGCGACGACGGGTCCATAATATCCCTGACTTTTCGGGGAGGATGATGGATGTTAGGGTCAGTCTTATGGCAGATAACATTTCTAAAGATATTCAAACTACAATTTTCACATACACCAGCCTTTTTTGGTGATCAAAGTGAAGCTGACGTTCTGACTGGAGACTATCCCCTTGCACACTCGAGCCACAGCTGTCCCTCATACCGCCACTCTGTCATTCACGCCTTTGATGGACACTCAGTCTAAGCTACTGGTTTCACCTACATTCCATCTCCCCATCGCTGGCCAGTCCTCACAGATTCCTCACCCTCATCATCGATCTCAGCAGAGTCAACAGCCACCGCCACCAGCATCCAGACTCCTGCTGCTGCTCAGGGGCAGATACCATTTGATCACAACCTCCCCAAAGAGTCTGAATGTCGAAGACTTTCTGACAGACTAATCACATATCATCTGCTGGACTTAACATCCTCTCCTGTGTGAAATATATTGTTCTGCTGCCCCCAACCATGTGAACAGACTCCCACCTGATACTCCAAACTACCAACCCCCACTACACTGACTATGGAAAGGTAACAAACGCTCATCTGAGCTAACCCTTATTAAACGACTATGCACAAATACGCTCATTGTACTGCGTTGTCTGTGCACGTGTCTGTATTTACGGTTTATAATGTGACTCAAGCGTTGCGGCATGTTAAAAGCTTCCCCCGTCTCAAAGACTGTTTGTGAGGAGCGCGATCAGCAGAAGCCGCCGGCTGCAGGCTCCTGCTGCCGCATCTGTACAGCAGGGATTTATAGATGGCGATAAGGAAATGTTGTTGTTGTCTTCCATAATTTATGTAGCCGACTGTATTACATTTTTAGAAACAGCTGACGGGCTCCTGAGTGCGCTGAGGTGAAAGGGATTCATAGCTTGTCTGCATGTTGGAAATAAATATCACAAGCGAGAATCGTTTGCGAGGATCTCGGTTGCTGTTTAGTAGCTCGGATCCATCGATTGGCTGGAAATGAAATGGACTCTGGTCAGAGAGGGATGACAGACAAATGTAAATCTATGCAGCAAAACGTAGCGTCGTAGAAATACGTGTCTTTTTTTTAATAAACTGGCTCTTAGAGAGGAAAAAATGAAGCTGTCGGATTAAGTTGAACCATTAAACGTCGGTAAACTTCTGTGATGAGAGAAGGAAAAAGAAGAATCCATTAGTGGATAAACTATTACCACCACCAGATTCCATCTCTTAATTTCCATACAAATGTGGAACTAGGCAAGAATGGAATCTCCTGTGAATCTCAAATGAATCCAATTGTCCCAACACAGTTCAGGGTTTGCCGGAGGCTGGATGAGCGCTGCACAAATCAGCACTTCCAAAATAAAAGCTCCATGTGATTCTTATCTGATTGACAGGACTTGTCTCCTTCTTCCCCAGAAGAGTTAGCATAATTCATCTGCTCGCACCTTGGACCTCAGAAATTGAAATCTCAAGAGAATTCCCCGGTGAGGAATATTTCCTTTTATTATTTAACATTTTCTGAGATGTGTTAGCATATTTTTCCAGCAGCAGAGGATTCGGTTATTGAGCTGATATTAACAGCCGCGGGACAAATTATGGATTAGAATGATGCATTCTCACCTTAACTATGAAGTATTCTCAGAAGTTTTCTGAATGTGAGGAGACCCGCTTTGACCCACTTTAACTTTGTGACATCTCTTAATGTGAGAGACTTTCACTGCTGTGTAGGTATGTTCTCCGGCAGATTCTGCCCGCAGAAGATGAAAAATGCATCCATGATATTGAAACATTGATGAAGTGAGGCGGTGTATAAGGGACCGACGCTGGTGAAAGATTTCCTTTTGTTCATCTAAGAAGCCTCTGGTTTACCTTGAAATTCAAATTGTTCCATGTTTTTTTACACTGTTTTTTCTGTGCATGTAAGCGTGTGCAAGAGACTTCCACCGGTTTGTCAGATTTCGATCAAACTTATCCAGGATATGTAGATATTATACAGTCCTTGTACCTGATTAGGACATTGCTGAGTAACACTGATAATATTTTAAAAGACTAAAGCACACAACACAACACTTTAGAACATATAAGACAACAATCTAAAGCATATATTATACGTGTGTTATATTTATAACACATCAGGCTAGGCCCATTATATACTATGCCATCAGGTGCAATAATAAAGTGTAGAACGTATATTTATATATATATACATATACACATATATCTACGTATACATACATATATATACAAATATCCCTTGAGACGACAATTTGCCTTGAGCGTAAAAGCCTTAAAATGTGTTAATATTTTTAATGTCTGATGGCAGAGTATTCTAAATCTGTGGGAGTTGTACAGAAAAAAAAAAAAAACTGAGCAAATGTCGTTGGCGTTTTGTGGCTTTACAGTCTCCGCTTCCCTCATAGCGCCGCCTTTGCTGTTATACTTTAAAATCCTTTGATCGACTAGTTCTGGGCCAAGCGGCAGCTGTCAGTGGGTGAGATATATGAGGCGGCAAAGTGAACATTATGTCCTGGAAGTTGACGTGCTTAAACCAAGAGTAGGCTTGATGAATGGGTCAGAGCTTCTTGTTGGGTGTTCCCAGTCTGCAGTTGGCAGAACCTACTAAAGTGGATTAGGGACAGATAAGCAGCGAGAAAATCATGAGCACCAAAGGTGCATCAAACATCTGTTTCGGGGGGACTAACATAGTATAAGGCAGGCGGTTTTAATGTTATGGCTGATCAGACTCTCTCATGTATCTCTACAGGATGTCATCTGACATATCCTATCACCTGAAGCTAAAGGTGACATAACAAGGACGAGTTAGTGGTGGCTAGATGACTGGGTCAGAGCATCTTCAAGACCAAGTCTGTCCCGTAGGGACTTCCTGGTCTGTAGAGGTCAGTGCCTTCCAAAATGAACAAGGGAGGGCAACTGTTGAACCGATGATAGGGTCCTTGTTCCCCTAGTCTCTACAAATGGCTAGCCAGTGTTGTGTGATCCGTCAGAACCGAACCTGTGCACCAGAGAACCGTTTTGACAATAAAGGACTACACTAGTAGTTTTAATGTAAAGGCTGATCAGGGTACTTCAGAGTATCAGAGCGTACAGGATTTATCTCCAAGCTCTCATCTGAGGCAAAATGTTGCATCTGTGAACTATAGATGTAAACCCCTCAGAGATGTCACCTGATAACCGGACTGCCCTATCAGCCTGGTAGGCCGCCGTCTCCAGGCAGCATGCCACTGCACCTCTGGAAAGATGACAGACTGTGCATTGGACTCGGCTGCTCGCTGCGCCGCTTGCCAAAAGATCATCTGCTAGAGTGCAGACACAGGCGGCGCGGCGGTATCTGGTCAGCATTTACAAGTCGGGGAAAAAGACTGCTTCACTTTTTTATATGGAAAAGAAAGGAAGGGAAATAGATAAAAGCAGGGAAATAAAAGTCACAAAATGTTTTTTTCTTGTGAAGGCGGTTGCTTCTTTTCTCCGTAGTGGCTTCGTTGACTGTCTGCAGCCAGTTCATAAAGATAAGGACGAACGGAGGAATGTGTCACAGTAGGAAAAAAAACAAACATATACGAGAAATGTTTATTCTGACGACATGCTGTTCACATTGTGTGTCAATTTAAATAAAACTCGATCTCGTGCAATGATGTTAAACGTCACATAAAATCTGTTCGTCCATGGATGCAGGGCAGAATTTGATGTTTCATCTGTTTAGTTTCTTATTCCCCTTTTTTTCCTACCAGTTATAAGCATATGGCAAACAGTGAAAATGAAAAGAAGCTTATTGTACATACAGTCTGCGCCGTCTTCGTCCAGGGCTTAATGAAACACCAGCAAAGTGCTTGGTTTTTATTAATAACCCTCATGTTGGGCTCTGGCCCGCTCTACGTAGGAGAAGAGTAAAGCCTTTTATGTGTGCCATCTACCGCTCCAGGAATAGGACTAGATTATTCATTCTGTGGCCTGAGATTTGACCGTCGTGTTTCTGAGAACTCTGTTAAATGAAAATATTTCATGTGTGAATTAATCATTAGAAGGAGCTCGTCACTCCTTTCATCTGCCGGCATAATCGTCTCTTCTTCCCGCTGGCCTGGATGAATCTTTCATCGTCTTTATCTGTACGAGAGTCGGAACGCACCGCGTTAAAAAAACAGAAACGGATCTTTGAACAATATCGAGGTGTGATTGCTCTCTTTTCAGTTTGTTACGATAATGCATTACTCAATAACAATTACGCTTATACGGGGGAATCTGCTCTCATCTGTGAGGAGAACGAGGCGCCGATGGTGAACATACCTGTTTTGGCGAACTTTGATGGCGCTGTACGGTGCTGGGCTGTGAGCACCAGACCCACTGGGGGACATCAGGCCCTCATGCCACTTTCATGGAGTCTGTTTCTGAGAGTTCGGTCGGAAACACCACGGCAGTAGCCCACCGGCGGTCACCTTGTATTTTCACTGTTGTATTGTACTGTGACACTTTGCTGATTATTTAGAATGCTCTGAGTTAAACGATCAAATCCTGGCTTCCTTTTTTTTTTTTGCTGGTTCAAATCCTTTTTTTTTTTTTTAAAGATTGTAATGAGATGACCTTTGACCTTTGGATTCAAGTAAAAATTCCTCTACAAATGAGCAGCCAAAAGCCATCGCTACCAATTACTTCACAGCAAAGATAGCTTCCCTGCACCAAAGCCTTTTGTTTTTCCTCAGAGGATCTTAGTGAAGCTAAGCTAACAGCAAAAGTGTATAACTGCTTTTATTTGAACCCACTTCACTCTGAGTGAGTTAGTGATAAATAAATCTGCCAAACAGAAAAGGCAGTTTATAATCATGAGGCCATTTTTTTTTTTTTTTCAAACCAGTCACTCTCATGTCTGCTGCCCCAGAACCAATTTGTTAAAAACCAAAATGTCCCATATAATAGAAAAGATATGTCTGCATGAGTGCGCATATTTTAGAGTTAAGGGCAGTTGCTGAATAAAGTCTACATTAACTAAAATTTCAAAAACTCAAAGCACAGAAGCAAAAAAAGCGAGAAGAATAAAGCCTCTGACTCCCACAGGATCATCTCCATCGTGTCCTCGCTCCCCCTCTGCAGTATTTTCCATGAAGTAAACTCAAGTTCATGTTAGACGGGCCGAGAACAGTCCTACTGACTTCTGTTGTTTAGAATTAGGCATGAGCTCAGCAAGAATGGGCATTTCTGTTAGAAAAGGATGTACTGGTACTCTAAGAAATATGATTCAGAATATTAAAGCTCCAGTAAAAACACAAAACACACCCATGGAAATGTATTTTTGTTTTATTTAAGTGTTTTTAAATGTAAATATTTAGAATTTTTCTTCATATATGGTCTATTTTTCGCGAATATTTTTTTTAACTATAGAGAATTTTTAAAAAATTAATTTTTTTAATGTTTTTTTTAAAAATACATAATCAAAATATTATTTTTATTTATTTGTTATTATTTAGCCGATTCATTTATTTGCAGGTTCGACAAACAATAATACCTCCTGTTTGGACCAGGAGTCTTCTCCAGAATTTATTTTTCACATCACTGCAGAAATAGCCGCTGCGCTTGAGCTTCAGATAGACTTCTGGGAAATGTAGTTTTCGCCTTTCCCACTGCTTGATAAGTGAGAGAGCTGAGCAGCTGGTGAGGCGTTCGATTCAGGAAAGAGTGACTTCCTGCTAAGTGCAGCTGAACGAGCAGAGCGCAGCTTCTTGTCGGCGTCTAATCCTTTCTGTCGCTCCTCTTTCTTTTCTAGGTTTCTCCATCCTGCAGGCCATCATGGAGGCGGCGGTCGCCAACAACTGGCAGGTGACGGCTCGCTCCGTGAGCAGCACCTCGGATGCAGCGGAGTTCAAGCGCATCATCGAGGAGATGGACAGGAGGCAGGAGAAACGCTACGTGATCGACTGCGAGGTGGCCAGGATTAACACCATCCTGGAACAGGTGAGCCTCGTACAGAACCAACAGAACTCCAGCAGGTCCTCATGCCGAGGAAAAAAACGATGGAAACCTCGCCGTATGTCTTCTGTCGCTCACTCATTGCTGACATCACATCAAGCGGCCGCATGAAACAAAGGTGCAATCATAATTAAGCCTATTGCAATCCCTTTTTTTTTTTTTTTTTCTACCAAAATAATAAGATTATTGAGTCTTTAATTCTTAAAATCAGCAATAAAGAAGAAAACTAGTCCGGTTGTATCTTCTGGACATCAGTATTATTGGTGGACCTGGTTAGCCTACAGCTAAATGGATCAATTTTGTAACGAAGGACTCATAAAAACCTTGAAACCGTCTGCGGAATGACATCAGGGATGATCAGCCACAATATTATGACCAGCAACTGGTGTTAATGTTGTGGCTGACTGATGTTTGCACCAGTCGGTACAATCAGCTGGTTCTCGTAAAAACCTTATAAGCGTCTGCCGAATGACATCATTTTCCATCTGTGACGATCAGCCACAATATTATAACCATCACCTGATGTTGATGTTGTGGCTGGCTGGTTTGTGAACCTGTAGTTAGAATCAGCTGGTTCTCGTAAAAACCTTATAACCATCTGCCGAATGACATCATTTTCCATCTGTGACGATCAGCCACAATATTATAACCAGCAACTGGTTTTTAAGTGGCTCACTGGTGTGTGGACCTGTTGTTGGAATAAACTGGTTCTGACTCATTTATCTCTTTAATTCAGTAAAAGAGAATTTATAACTTAGTTATTTTTGTTCATTTGGAGAAACGGAGTAAAAAACTTTTTCTCAGGTGAACACAATATTCCTCCATACAACATACAATTCCTCCATACCTCCATACAAGTCAAGATGAATGTAAAATGAAGAGATCGCTCCTCAGCTCTACTGAAAGACCAGATGTAGTATTTTCAGCCTGTTTATTTTGGTTTTAGGGTAGGTAACTTCATTTTTTCCACCAATCTACCAATTTCAGCGGGGATACAAGATAAGAAAACGGGTGGATGGATAAATGGAATAAACACTCACCTCTATGCGGATCTCAGATCCGGGTTTTTGTAGTTCAGGGCTGCCTGTTCGCTGAAGAGTGAGAGGTCGGAGCGTCAGCAGGCGTTTGTAGAAACCACGGGTGATTCATCCCTTTCGGTCCTAAAAACCCTCCATCCTCTGAGGAGCTAAAGAAAGACCCACCAGTCCTTGTAGTCAGGGAAACACGATAACCATGAATGCATGAGTGGTTATTTACGCCATGCCTCACCTCTGTTTGCCCGCCTGGCTCCACCCGACATTCCTCCGCCTGCTTATAAGGCAGCCAGATCCTGAATAGGTTTTATTAAAATTAATTTAGAGTCACTGGGCCTCACAATCTCGCCTCAGCAACTTTTCTTTTCTGTTATTATTATGATTGCAATTTGATCTCGAAGTTCTGACATGAAGTACAAATAGAAGATGAAGGCTGTGTCTAATGTAATTGTTGGGCTGTATTTCTCCTACTTTCTTTTGATCCAGGGCTACACTGAATTAATCTTCCTTTCCCTGATCAGAGTCAGTTTTAGATAAAAACTCAGATATTCATTAAAAATCACATTTTTGTCTGCTAGTGTTTTCAAGCGTTTGTTCCCCTCTTTTACAAAGAGTGATAAAAATGTGAGTCAAGTTTGACTCTCTGAACAAGAGCTAACCTTCAAACTAGCAGCGTGCTACGTGTTTGCCCTCGTTTCAGAACCAAACCCAATGTGGGATTTTTTCTGGTGTCGGAGCTAATCGTAATGATCTGGCTCTGCTCGTATGAACCAGTCACAGT
Source organism: Lophius americanus (assembly GCA_037951165.1). Taxonomy (NCBI): domain Eukaryota; kingdom Metazoa; phylum Chordata; class Actinopteri; order Lophiiformes; family Lophiidae; genus Lophius; species Lophius americanus. The sequence goes on along the minus strand of JBBDHG010000166.1, from coordinate 1,532,312 downwards.
GGACTTATCTCTGCAGTGGACTTATCTCCACTTGGGCGATCATGCGACTGAAGCAGGGGTGAACTGCCCCCCCCCGCGGGGGCAGTCACACCAAAAAGTGTTGCACGGTGTCCACTGTCAGATTCATGGAGCCCTGCTGGATCCTTCCTGCTGCTGGGGTTCTTTTGACCCATGGCTCTAGAAGAGTAGAGTTCATTTCTGCATGAAACCACAGATCGGTGGAACTGTGTCCATGTGATGTAATGTCGACGTCACGCTTCAATCCCTCAAGGTCGCCGCTGCTGAGAGAGGATCGAGAGGCACGGCGGCTCCTCCGTGATTTCTGGGGGAAATAGGAATCAGCTCAGTGGATTTTGTTTTATTATTACAGTTGGACTAATCCCATCACAGAACGAATCTTCTCTTACCGGGACATGAGGCTCGTGGTGTTCAGAATTATCCCCAGATAGGGAAGTGGTACGCATCTGCAATAAGGCTAAACCTTGGCTCACGCAATCTATAACCTTCTGTGTTACCATTTGTTTGCACCGGTGTCGAATAGATCGGCTGATGTCAGTACCTTCTTTTCTCCCTGTGAGAAGTCTTTTCCCTGCCTGTGAGAAGTGGCTGAGCATCGGAGTTGCCTTGGCGACATGACAGGTTGTGTGGATAATAAACAATAAGTAGTCATGAAGTAGAAATTGCAGTTTGTGGCTTGTAGCAACTTAGAAACAAAGACGAAAATGAAAGTTTCACAGCGTTCAGAGCGGCACTAGCTATCAAGTTAACGCTCTATACAGTCAAACGTAGGTAGCTGACCTCAAAGTTTTCCTGCCAAATAGACCCGCCCATATTGGCAACGGCGTTCCAGACACCTACGAATCCAGATATGTCGGCAACTTTAAAAAAAATCACATTCAACTAAGCTAATTTGTTCTAATCAATACTTAGCCAAAAAAATACCTGAACATCCTGCAACTCCTTTGAGTTTATTCCAGTAATGAGGGCGGAGTCTGTGACCAGGTCCTGAGTCCTTCCCGCCTACTTCTGGACCTCAGAGCCGGTGGTTCGTGTAACATTTGAAGATTATCCTCCATGCCCGTTTGCATGTACCTTCATTTTCAGTCGACACAGTTTGACCGAATATGAGCTCAGGCATCGGGGAAGGTATTAATCCAAGATTATGGTATTCCTGTTTCCTGTTAAAGTTTATTCTTTTGATTATGTTTTTGCATTAATTCAGATTTCTATCACAAGGACCCCAGATGACGTCTTCAAAGTCCTTTTTAATAAAAAATATTTTACTCTGTGTTCAAACTCCAGATCAGTTCAACTCAGAATGTCTTAAAATACTTGCCATGGGTTTATTTTGGGTTCAATCCGCTTCATTCCTGAAGTCTTACATTATCAGAAAATCTGGCTAATGCGAGCAGTTTGGATTATTTGAAGTGAGTTTTCTGTATATTTTTATAAGGACATTTGGATCGATCACAGCTGAGCAACGTTTGAAGTCAAGCTGACGACCTTTGAGTTTTCTGCTTCCGTTACAGACCGACGGCGTGTCTCCAGAGTCCCGATCAATCAGGGACTTTATTCCATAAAGAATGACTTAACATTCATGACATTGCTTTTTCATGAATTTAAAATTCTATAGAAACACTTTAAAGCAGCATTTTTAGATCCAAGATTCAAGATGCCAAAGGAAGAAGATATTTGGTAATTTTTCTAAACAAAACAAAAAAAATTTGTTTTAAATAAACCCATTCTTTAAATGAATAGATTAGTTACAGTTTCAAACTGGATTAAAAAATGTTTCCCATTTTTTCTGAAACTTATGAAATTAACCTTTTTTGATTACTTTTTAATGGAAAATAATGAAGATAGTAAACAGTAAATTATTATTCAAACTTCTATAATGGTTATTTATAATAATAGTAATAAGTTATTCGTTGATATCATCATGCTGCCGTCAGTTTTCACATGCGACATGTTTTTCAGATTCTAACCCTTAAGTATAATTTCAAATCTACCTGGATTTCTTAGTTTGATTAACTGTCATGATGGAAAATGTGATAAATTTTTGTTGTATTTGTAAATTGTATTGCTTGGCTGATCTTTCCCCCCCTACAGACCCACAGGGCAGAGGCTGCGGGCTTTAATGAGGTTAGATTAATAATTGAGCATTGGATTAATTTTTAATGTAAATACCGTTGGGCTTTGGTGAAGGTGTGCGCCCTTTGAGCCCCTTTAGGTCCAATCCGTGCCAGGGTGCTGGGGACAGTCGTTTCTTTTAGACAGAACCAGAAGTTGCGTGAATGGTTACCACTCCTGATGAGGCAGGTGACGATGTGCATGGCATCCTGGGTAATTGCTGTACGAATGTTTGTGTGGATGGGTGAATGCTGACCGGTGCTGTAAAGCTGGAAGAGTTCTATTTACCGTTTACATCATGGCAGTTCAAAGAAGCCTCTCCGGGCTGAGCCCCATGGACAAAAGCCCAGTCAATCAGCTCCCCTCCCAGGTCTGGTTCCAGAAACGTAGCCCTGGTCTCTCTACCCCGACCGAGGTCTCACATCTCCCCTGAAGTGTATTCACTGGGGTCTCGGTGTGACCTTCCCCTGAGACCATTTAGCATTCAGGGACCCTACCAAACCCTAGAGAACACAGCTCTCTGGATCACAAGCCTCAGGAAGCGGTTTTCTCGGGGGGTTGTTTTGGGACACTGAGGAGAAAGCAACATCCCATTATTATTATTTTCATGCTGTAACAACCACTCAGGATTTATTGCCCCAGGACTTTCCATCAATAGACTGCACTGCAGATAAATTACCCCGACGGCAGCCCTTCCCCTCCCTTCAGGAGTCTGTGCCAGCGCTGCTCACTGAATCACATCCGAGGACGGTGTTTATTCCGAAAACAGTCTAGGTTGGCGACGTTTCACGATGAGAAAAATGTGATTAAACGGCGAAGGGTGGCTATTAACGAGAACTTTGGAGCATCCTCAAGAACGATTGAGAGGAGCGAACAAGTGGCGTTCAAGCGCTCGTTTTTATTTGTATGAAATCGCGAATACAGCATCATATCTGACTTTACATTCCCACCCCCCCTCCATCCCCCGCGCTCCTTGTAGTGGAGCCTGCTCAGAGGCATCCACCTGCTCATCACAAGCGTAAAAAGGCAGACAGGCAGGGGAGAAAAATGGTGAACGGTGTCTGGGACAGGCCCTGGGCACACAAGCTGTTCAAAGACGGCCAGTCACATTGAACAATCTGCCAGCCGCAAAAACGCATTTTCATGCGGCGGAAAGGATTCACAGAAAGAAGAAGAAAAAAAACCCGAGATAGATCTGGGGATTTGTTAGAACAATATTCCGCCGCCTGTGGAGGCGTGAAGGGTGGCCATATTATCTCTTCATGGAGCGAAAGGAGATCCTCCATATCCCGATTTGGGCTCCTGAATAAAGAACCGGGAGAGAAATCCGCACTTGGATGCGGCGCAGTATGTGAAATCTTAATGATAAATCAAATTCAAGAGAGGGGAGGGGAGGGGGGTGAGAGTGAGAGATAAGGAGTCGCAGGAGTGGGAGAGAATGGACGAGAACGCCAGCAGCTGATGAAAAAAAAAAGAAAGAAAGGTCATGTATCCTCAATATTGTTGATGAAACGGGGAAATAAGAGGCGAATATTGGCCTTCTGTAAAGCAGAGGAAGACTTTTGTATGCTTGTGTAACATATTGGAAAACACACGTGTAAATAGAATCTGTAATAAAGGTACCGCGGCGCCCAGCCTTCCAGTTCGCCTCATGTGAAAAACAATCTATTCAATTTTTCGGTTTCGCAGCACAGGCTTTGACGTAAAAAAATGTTTTTTTTTCCGTTCATAATCATTTATGATAATAATTAAAAAATTAAATATTGAAATTTTTAAATCAACGACTTACCCTTCATGTTCGTCAGTCAACGATTGATCGTTTGAGATTTTTATATCTTTTCAATTAATCAAAAACGAAATATTTTGAAAATAAAAGTTTTCAGTGTTTATTTTTGTCTATCATTTCTTTGAGCGCGTCAGAGGTCGTGACCCGTGTTCAGCTTCCTACTTAAGAGAACATTGGGATTCACCAACGTAAGAACACGGGTGCAAACAACTTGGCGGTTTACGAAGGCTTCTTGAATCTGACCCAGGTTTTTTCTTAGGAGTCTTATTAAGAAACAAAATTTATGAACATTCTGAAGAACATATTGTTGAATGAGGCCGCTGAGAGGAGAGGCCAAGGGTCCATGTAAAGCCGGCGATATGCAGCGCTGGAACCGTTTAGGGTCATTAACTAACTACTATTAAAGCATTAATGGGATTAAATCGTTATCATTAAACAGAAGGTGACCTGCCGAAGCTACGAGTGAATGAGAGGCGGAGAGCAGGGTTCTGTGATCCGCGTGTCGTCGTCAGAGCTTCAAAAAGAAAGTTGTTCGCTAGCCTGAGCTAAAATGATCTTTGTTTTTAACTTTATAAATAAAGACAAATAACCTTGAGCCCTCTCAGTGAATATGTATCTATATAATATAGGTATATTATAAAGTCTATTCTTCTATTGATATTAATCTTCCAATTGTGATGTTTGGTACTTTATGCTATATTTATTTAGGGATAAATGGGTTAGGAACTTTAATCATTATTACCTCACAGAACTCCATTCTGGTTAAAACCTCCGTTTTCTAGTCACGCCCTGAGGAACACCAATTTCCACTCGGTACTGATCTGTTTTTCCTTTTTTTTGTTCCTCTATTCTTTGGGGGAAGTTTTTTATCCACACATTCCCTGACAAATAAAGCCATTTAACTCCGATGCTGGTGTGACTGAAAAAATCCAAACAGCTTTCATTTGTCTGCAGTTGAACAGTTGAACAGAACTTCTGAAGCTCCTGGGCCGATGGCAGACGCAATCATCTCTATATGGTGGAAAGCCAGCAGCAGATATCCTGCTAACTTTGCAGCTTTAATATCACAGTCCTCCACCAAGAGCACTTGTACCGAGAGTGTCGAAGCAGAAATAATGGAGCCTGGAGAAGAGGAATGTCCTTTTTGTATTAAAGTATCCACCTCAAATTCACTCCTCTGTGCTGGGAGGAATGGACCGCTTCTGTTCGGAGCCTATTGAAGAAACAGCCGCCAAGATCGTCTTTGAATAACACTTTGGCCGTTCTGCATGTCGTTACTCCATCCGACTCCTCCATCTCTGCAGGGTTAGCAAACCATGTCATAGTCCAATTATGTGAATTATTGATTCAATTAGTGTTTGCTTTTCATCGTAAGCCTGATGTAGACCCAAACCCCACTGGTGGGATTTTAAATCTCATATGGCCTGGGATGAGCTGGGGAGTTTTGCTGTGGAGAGGGAAGTTCGTCTGGAAAACCCTCTGCGACTCCTTACAAGCAGAAGAAAATGGAAACGGGAAGGTCACCACGCCACCAGAACCTTGGTTCGCACAAAACAAGCGAACAGCCCGTCCTTGAATAAATTGACGGGTAAATTTTCCGACGACCTCTCAGCTTAAGTGTAAGGGGCCCAGGGTGCAGCCCTGGGGGACACCACGGGTAAAAAGGTCCCCCCAAAATTATGTGAGTGGATACTTACCAAAAAACGTTAAATAGGGTTAAATAGTTTTATAAAAACATGGTTTACGTCAAGGTTATGCTAATCAAATCAAAACTATTTTTCATGAAATATGATAATGATAGAAATGAATGTCTTAAATGCAACCAAAGGAATAAAATATGCAACGAAATAATATCTTTACTTTTTTAACTTTTTTCTTAGTGAGGACAATAAAAGGTTAAATTCTTGTTTTTGTTATGACGTTAGAAGAAATTCCCAGAGGGAACACAAAGACATCAGGATCAGTAACGTGTTTTCCTTTTTCTTTTTTCAAAAATCTCTAAGAAAGAAGTTGTTTTTGTTCCGTCCAATAGAACCAAACTTCAAGCAACCTTATAGATTAATTTATCAGTCTTAGTCTGCCTCTCCCCGCGCTGAGGTGACCTCCGCTGAGGAGAGGTCAAACTGGGAGAAAACAGTCTGGCGTTCTTTGCTGAGAATGTGCCGCTGTAGTTTTACATTGGGTTCTCCGTCTGGAGGGGCCAGAGGCACGTCCCAATGTGGATGAGGGTGGATTCAAGGTCGAAGTGGTTGTCTGTCCCCGTCAGGCTTTAAGCGAACTCCGCTCGGCTCTCCTTACGCGGCAGAAGACAAGGTGGTGGTGGTGGTGGTGGTGGAGGAGGTGGGGGTGGAGACAGGCAGCGGATAGTGCAGGAGGGCAGGACGGAAAAGAAAAGGAGGAATCTCATTATTAGAGCACTAAACACATTCATTCTCTCGTGCGCCACTCCAGGAAACAGAATAATTGGTAGCTAGGCTTTTATTTGTGCGTAGCTGCGGTAAAGGTGAGTAACAGCGGAAATCCATTCAAGGAGCGGCGGGGGCCCGGACGAAAATCCAAGATATCTGGGTAATTTTTCAGGATAATATGAAATCTACTGACTGTACGGCGCCCCTGAAGTCCCCTGAGACAAAAAATACATATGTTTTTCACACAAGATGATCTTTCTGTCAATCCACAATCGTCCCTTGATGGACAATGCCCCCACAGAACATAAAATGTACCGGCCAGGGCTTACAAAGTTTGATTTTCACTTCTGGTTTAAGGGAGCGTACATTAATTGTATCAAGTCAGAACACATACACAATGTCCACCAACATTCCTTCCACTTAAAATACACTAGGCAGCCTACGGAAACATAAACATGCGCTGACGCAGTAAACACAAGAAATTGGGTTGAGAATCATAGTCTAACAGCTTCTGCTCGTAGATATGGGATCGTCATCAGCAGGAATTATTGAGTGCGCATACTGAAGCACAACAGGCAAAAGCTACACTAGTGGATTCAGAAGGCCTAACCTTTGCAATGCAGAATGTATCTTGTGCTCACAAGATATATAAATGTTGTCCACAAGATTCAAATAAATTCTCCAGGGACTTCAGGTACGTCTGTGATTTCATTCAAGGAATTATTTTTAAGCTGAAGAGAAAATTTAATCAGCCTCTATTTCTGTTGTCTTCATTTTTTTTTTGTGAGATACAAATATTTTAACTGGAGCTTGGCGCTCTCCCAAGTGAAACAGCCAAACGCCTCCCTGATTAACACACTGTATCTGTAACTGTGAGCTCTCGCCAGAACCGGTCCTCGTAGGTGGAATCTTTCGCCTCCGTATCCACAAACGCTGCGGAGGCATTATGTTGTTGGGGCGTATCTCCATCTGTGTGTCCCATTCTTGTAAATATGAAATATCAGGAAGATGATAGTGGAACGTGTTTTTGGACGTAACGCAATAACTGCTTTGCCAAGACCAAATATCAAACAATAATCCGATACTGAGTTTCTAGAATGGAGGTTGCCCCTAGAGGTAATATGAGGTACTGCATGTGGTACATGAACTTTAAAAAAAGTTATCTAACATGATCGTTAGAATAATTTTACTATAATACATCAAAGGAAATTTTATATTCGGTATTCCCATTTAAAAATGTACAGAAGAGGATTAGAGCCAGGTTTATTTTTTATTTTTATTAAACCTAATGTAAGTCATAATTCTTACTTTAATCTCTTTAATTTCAGAAGAAAATCTTCCTATATTCAACCTGAGTCAGACTATTTAGGATAAAACGGCTCTATAACATGGATTGCACAGACATATTTATGAGAAAACGTTTTATATATCCGGAAAAACACGAAAGAGAAAGAAATGGTCTCGCTAATTGTGCATCATACCTAGTAACAACAAAATCTAGTCCATCTCAACTGGAGCCAGGTCTCGTGTCCAGATGGATTAAAGCGCTTCAGGAGGAAGGTGTGTGTGTGTGTGTGTGTGTGTGTGTGTGTGTGTGTGTGTGTGTGTGTGTGTGTGTGTGTGTGTGTGTGTGTGTGTGCGTGTGTGATCTAGCTGCAGGATCTCCGTATCTCCATGTCATCAGCGACTGTGAAGGTTCCAGCTTGCTGCCGCTGCATTGTCAGACTGGCTGTGACTGCAGGAGGGTGGAGGAGGCTGCAGGTGGGGGTGGGGGGTGGGGGTGCCCAGCTCCAGGACGGGCGTGAGGAGGCTAACGGCCGGAGTTCAAGTTAGAGGAGGGGGCTGCTAAGCTGAGCGGCGTTCGTCCAGGAAAATGCAGCAAAGTTAGAAACCAGGCTTGCGTGAGACGTCACAGCGGGTGGAGAGGCTGTAATCCATCTATCTGTGATAGTGCCGCGCTGGAAGTGCTGCAGAGCTCTTCTTTTCATACAACGCTCCCTTCCTCTAAGCAATTTCTGCATCACAATCAACTAATTTCCTCTTCGCTTCTATGTCACTGTCTTGCTTTTCCTTTCTTTCTTTTTTTTTTTTTACTTCTGTCTGGCTTCCTGCAGCGTCGGAAGTTTAAAGCCTCGTTGATTGGGAAGCTGTCAGAATGTGTTATCTTGTGCATCTTTTTTTTTTTTACCCCCCAACCCGTTTCAGGGACGACCTTCAGATGTCCGTGAAACGTGGAGATAGCTGTTTACTCAATCTGTGAGGCTTCTCGGTCCAACCCAGGATGAGTGTAATGATGTTTGGTGCTACTGTATATCTGAGCAAACGCCCCACTTCACGTCCAGCCCAGACAGATTCTATTATAATTGTTGTCAAAGTGGGAGAAATTTGAAGATTCCTTCCAGCCCGAGATGTGAAGATACAAGCTTTTCATCCATCCGCTCAGCAGGAATGCCGCAAATGATCCAAACACACACACACACACACACACAGACAAACACACACACACACAATAAACTGACAGTTTGTTTTTGTGACGGAGTCAGAGCCAGAACACGTGCAAACATGCTGATTTTGCTGTAAACTCGCGTTGCCGTGTTTGTGGAACGCAGATGAAAAGCGAGACACGGTTGACAGACGCTCAGACGTCCGTGGGCAACAGACGGCAAACTCATAAATAACAGACCTCGCAAAAGGCCGAGACGGCGACGCCGTCCAACACGTTATGCGCAAGAAAAAGCCGACACAGTTTAGCATCACTATTTGATTTATCTGCTAGCAGGGAGCAGAGAGGAAGAGGAAGATGTGGGGAGTAAATTGCAGCATATGGTCCTGTAGCAGAACTCCGCCTACTAATTCTCAGACGCGGCCGCGTAGGTTGAAACATGCTGCTACGATCCAGAAGGTGTGATCTTTTCAAAGCGGCGCGAAATCTACATCTCAGCGTCTCGCTGTAAATTCATTTGAATGTTTTTTTTTGTTTCCATTCCTACACCTTCGCTTCCAACAGTCGTGTGGAGGCGCACGACATTCGACATTTATTTTTTTTTCCTCTTCCTCTCCTACACTTCCTCTTCGCTCCAGGTTTCTCACCGTCAATTTTGCTGTGTTTTAGAATCATTGGCGGAATTTACTGCGGTTGTTGAAGCCGCTCACAGCGGGTTCTGGGGATCTGGGGTTCTGGGGTTCTGGCCTCTCATCTCACGGTTGGTTTACTGTATCGATGTTTCTCTCCTGTAGGTCGTGACCTTGGGGAAGAACAGTCGAGGTTACCATTACATTCTGGCCAATCTGGTGAGTAACAATCAAGCCGCTCTCCTGGGAGGGAGTGGGACTTGTTTTTTTCTGCCTGTGATGGAACTGAGTCTCAGCGAAAAGAAGGAAATGCTGCGATAAAAATGGATTAAAGGCTTTTGTATGAAAAGAGGAACAAAACAAAAAGGTGTTTTTTTTCTGTCTTTACTGCTTAAATAGTTCTTGTCCTTTTCAAATGTTCAGCTGGATTATTATCCCACGTAAATAAATAAATTCTATTTCACTTTTTAACCAGCAACACAGGAAAGTTCTTCCTCTCTGTGCGAAGAAAGGATAATTTAGCATTGATGCTGGTGCAGCGCTCACCGAAAGATACGCTGCTCCAAAAAAAATAAATGAATGGAACACTTAAATCACTCATCAAATTTTTTCTACACTGTAAAAAAAAAAAAAGAAAGAAACTTTTTTGTCACTTTCATTTGAACCAAATCAGACGAAACTGATTTTCACAAACTGGACGGATCCAGATCCCAGAGGTTTTACTGACTTGGTTTTTATTCTGTGATGATTTAAGTGTTCCCTTAAGTATTTTTGAGCAGTGTTCTGATGGATGGGGTGAAGATCCGGCACAGAAAAACAGCAATTTGACCATAAAAAGAAATCCCTCCACACCACAGATCTTAGGGTTAAAAAAAACCAAAACTTAAAGCTGGTAGAAGATCAACTATCAGTAGAAAGAAAAAAAAAAGAAAAGAAAAGAAAAATGTGTAAAACTGCTTGATATGAAGTCAAATATATTGTAATCTAAGAATTAACAGTTTTCCCATTGAAATCTTTTATCACATCTTTAAAAGAATCCGCTCCTCTCATGCTTTAACACTATATAATATATACCTGCATGTTGAATAAGTCGCAGCCTTATATATAAACATCATCTACACTCCATACCCTGTAATAACTAAGTGACAACAGAATTTTAGAAAACACTGAAATATGACATTGTGACTCATCGCTATGACGCGTCATGTGACTCAGGATCTTTGAGATGTTTCTATAACTTGATTGGAGTACGCCTCAGGTAAATTCACCCGATTGGATCAGATTCGGAGGAACACACAGCTGTCTATATGAGGTCACACATCAAAGCCATGAGGTTGAAGGACCTGAATGCAGACCCAGATTGTGTTGAGGATCTGCAAAGATCTGGAGAAGAAGAAGAAGTAAATTGGAGGCTCCTAAGAACCGAGTGGCCTCCATAATTCTCAACCGGAACTCAACTGTGACTCTTCCTAGAGCTGTTCGCCCACCCAAACACAGCAATTGGGGGATAAGGGCCTTGTTGAGAGTAAGAGATGTGGCCAAGAACCTGATGGTGACCCTGGCTGAGCTCCAGAGATCCTGGATGCGGATGGGAGAGACTTTCAGAAGGTCATCCATCACTGCCCACTTGGAGTTCGCGGAAAAGTAAATTCTAGATTTTCTGGTCTCTGGTCTCTGGACTGGGCTGAAGGTTTAAATCCCAACAGGACAACCACACTAAACACAGAGTAATGGCTGAGGGAAGACTCCATGAATTTATATGAGGGGCCCAGCCAGAACCCAATCCAAGATGGGGACCAATGTCGGGTCAATCCAACTTTTATTGAAAAATATGGCGCAGGGACAAGAAGCGATTACATTTCAATAATGGAACTCTGTTAAAATGTAATAATAATAATAATAATAATAATAATATCACCCAATCAAAAAGACAGACCTTTCAGCTTTTTTTTTTACAGTTTAGGTCTAAACTGTAAAAACTAAAAAACAGGGACCAGAAAAAGCGAAAATCCCATCCATCTTGTCAGAGTTTGAGATGATCTGCAGAAACAATGGCAGAACATCACCAGATCCAGGTGTGCAAAGCTGGTTGGGTCATACCTGAGACGACAGGAGGGTGTAACCGCTGCCCAAGGTGCTCCGAATAAGTTCTGAGTGAAGGTCTGAATACTTTTGTGGGTGGGATATTTCAGTACTTCTTCTTAAACAGGTTTGCAAACAATCCGAACTTCTGGTTCTGATTTGTTGTTGCGGGTATGGAGTGTAGATTGATGAGGGGGGGGGGGGTGAATTTAAATGATTTAAGCAGGGATCCACGGATGAAAACAGTGAATACTTTCTAAATACAATGTATATCAGATAATTGTTTCATTCTGTCGTCGGTTCGCGACTCACGAACCGACTACCTGCTCCTGGAGGAACAAACAGGGTCTGAGAACGCAAGATGGAAGAAATAATCAACCGGTTGCTTCTTTCTTTCACTCTTCTCTCGTTTTTGAAAATGCATTAGGAAGTTGTTTTGGATTATGTCCGGCTTTGTTTGTTTTTATTTGATTGTTTACACGTCGGGGTCATCTGGTTCGCGTCAAACACCGATCTTTCCGCACGATCTCGCTGCGCTCCTAAAGTTGGCAGGTCGGTCGACGCTGCACTGCAAAGCGTGGGGAGACACGTTTGAACATTTGCACAACACATGTTCCTGTCACTGCACGGAGTTATATTAGTAATAAAAGCACCGCACACACTTTACTAAGTGTTTTACATAATAGAAAGAGAAAAAAAAAAAAAACCTCAAAGGGAAACGCTCGCGAGGTTCTCTCCCTGACGCCTTTTCTCCCTGCGTCTCATCTCAGGGATTCTCTAATGTGAGCTTGGACAAAGTCTTCGCCGGCGGAGCCAACATCTCAGGGTTTCAGATAGTCAACCCTGAGAACCCGATTGTTCAGCAGTTCATGCAGCGCTGGGAGCGGCTAGATGAAAGAGAATTCCCAGAAGCCCGGAATGCTCCTCTGAAGGTACGTTGTTCGCGAGGCCTTTCATTGTGCGTACGGAATGCAACCACCGTCCCCCGTCTGAAGTCTCCTCCATCCGCTCCTCTCCTCCTTTATTCCTCTGTTTTCTTTTGTCACTCTCTCTCCCTCCCACCTCTCTGCCCCCTCATCTTTGCTTTGCAACCCCTTTTTCAGAAATCAATATATTGAATGGCGGTTGCGAAGGCAAGGTTATATCGCTGCTTCAATTTACATCTAATTAAACAATGATCAAGAAAGAATTGGATTTTGAATGGCATTTAATTAGGTTTTGTCACGGCGCAGCGCTTCACAAACAACCGGCTCAACCCGCAGTGGGGGGGGAGGGTCAAGCGAAGTTGGAGTAACAGACGGTGGTGGATAAAAAGATTAAGAAAGAAGTCAAGACCACCAGAAAAGTCGGCCTAATCAAAGCATATTCATCATGAGGAAGGTGGAGTTGATCTTTTGCAGAGATGAACCTGCATTCATTTTATAAAATATCTGCTTACAATCTTTCTTTTTTTTTACTCCAAATATAAAAGTTTATTCTAATTAGCTGGAATTAAGGCGGCTGGATAGTTCAGTGGGTTTCACCCCTGACGTTTAGACCATGAGACTGGGGTTTGTATCCCAGTCAATAGAAAGTGTAGCAGAAATCAAGTGTGGCAGAAATCAAGTGTGGACCCTCAGACAAGGTCTTCAGTGGTACCAGCCTACCCAGCCACGTCTAGTGCCGGTCCCAAGCCTAGAGAAATGGGAGGGTGTCTCAGGAGGGACATGCAATGTAAAAAAAAAAGCAAGGCCAAATCAATTTTAGGAACAAATCGATCTGCTGTGGCGACCCCTAAATAAAAAATGGGAAAGAGCCAAAAGAAAATATTTGTATTATCTGTAATCCTGTTACCTGTCCTCCTGTTCCGTCAGGTGTAGTTTGCCTCAGGGGTCAGATTTTTTTGGGTTCATCGTTACGCCGATGACACTCCGATGCACTTGCCTGTAAGATCCCGGTGTGCTGATTTAACTTTCCGACGACCTTTTGTGACATAAGAAGTTAGATGCCAAAAAACTTTTTTCCACTGAACTGACAAAACAGAAATTGTTTTAATTGGACCAGAACATATGACAAACAAAGTCTGGCTTTCAGACAGTACTGAGCCTGTAGCAAAGACTTAGACATTCTTCAAAGTAGGATCTGTTTTAAGTTTCAAGGACACCGATGATTTTATACGCTTTTATATCTTCACGGTTAGACTAAACCATTTTACATGTCAGGCTCAAGAACCTCCAGAACTCAGCTGCCTGTTTTCTATCTCCTGCCTCTCTCTAGTCTCACAATGCCGTTTGGCTTTTGTTGCTATTTGTTTGCTTCGCTTTTGAACAGTACACTTCAGCTCTGACCCACGACGCCATCCTGGTGATAGCAGAGGCCTTCAGGTACCTGCGGCGACAACGCGTGGACGTCTCCCGCCGGGGCAGCGCCGGAGACTGCCTGGCCAATCCGGCCGTACCTTGGAGCCAGGGCATCGACATTGAGAGAGCTCTCAAAACGGTACGTGGGGGGACGACGAGACAAAAAGACACGGAGAAGTGGGGGGCGGGGGAAGGGAGAGGGCAGATAAGTGAAGAAAAAGGCTGGAAGAAGTGAAGCTGAGATAGAGAGAGCGGGAGTGTGATAAAGATGGAAAGTGACAGCGAGAAGGGAAGAGAGAGTCGAGTGTTCTCCTCCCTCTGGCCCCAGATATCGCTGCACAGAGCTCTCTCAAATCCAGGCCCTCATTAGCATAAAACTACATATTTTATTAAAGCGTATCCAGTTCATCATTTGATTAAAAGACACTCCACACCCTCCAGTAGCTCCGTGGACATGAGTACCTTAATAACAGCTATATATGGAAGGTGACGGCGGTTACACATTCCCGTGTGTGTGTGCGTGTGTGTGTGTGTGGGTGGGTGTGCATGTGCGTGCGCGTGTCATTCCTGGCAGGTCCAAGTGCACGGCATGACTGGGAACATCCAGTTTGACAACTACGGCCGCAGGACCAACTACACCATAGATGTGTATGAGATGAAAACAGGTGGGCCGAGGAAGGTAAGACAAGGCGCCGACCTTCATCAGCTTTCTGAGCCGACCCGGAGCTGGTCGTGTTGCACTTTCAGGGGGAAATGTGACCAGTGGGGGAGCAAAAACCACTAAGCGTCACCATGTAAGCGTCCATCACCTGCCGAGTTGAATCCCCCTGGATGGGCTGTGAGGAGCCCCTGTTCTGTGGAGAATTTATGTTTAGGAGATCACAATGGCTAGCTCCTTCTCCACTTCTTGAAAACAGATCTTTATATTAACGGTTTCATTGAGATCTTGGTCTGAATTTTAAGCGTTTTATCGGTTCCGTAACTCTTTCCGCCTCTTATGAATTCTGTTTTTATCATTTTGTGCTCGTTTCAATTAGCATTTTAAATGTTTTCACTTATATTCAGTTGTTTCATCCTGCCATTTAATCTACTTTTTGACATGTTTTGAAATGTACTGTGTCAATTAAGTTTAGTATTTCGATTAATATTATTTAGCTCTCAATGGTTTCACCAGTCGGATCTTCATGTTTCATTTGACTGCGTGGTTTCACAAACCCTTCTCTTTTTCTCGTACTAAATGATAAATGCGATCGTCCATTTCTCAAGACACAAAACAGTAAAGCAGCAAAAAACGTATCCATCGTCTTCTTCCTCGCCGGTTTTTAGAGCAAAACATTCCATCATCGTCATCCTGCCACTTAAACATATAAACGTGAAGATCCCTCTCTAAAGCCAGAACCTCGGTCTGTCCACTCAGGTGGACCTGCTCCCTCTGGAGATATAAAGTACTTCTTCAAAGCTAATGTAAACAGTTTTTATATTCACCTGATTATACCCTACAAACGAATACTTCTGACTCTCATTATCCTTTTATTCAAAGGAATCCCCCTGAATTTTACAGACTGCACTTTTAACGGTTGGTTCATTTCCTGTCGACAACCAGTAAAATCTGTCAGCAGCCAAACGTCAACGATTCCTGGCTCCACTGCGGTGAAGAAGGGAAATTCGCTGAATGCTGGCCACATGTTGCGGAGCGTACCAGAATTTCACCCTGAACCGTTCTGGGAAAAACTCGTGTTTGTGTGAACGTTTCCAAACAAGGCTCTACCTCCCTAAAGTACTGAGGGCTTACGCAGTCATTTGGCATCAGCCAAGCTGACAGGCCTGTGTAGATTAATGCTGATTACCTTTCTCAACCTCGGGTAGGTCGCGGGAGTGATGAGCCAAAAAATGACAAGCCCTGCACATCAGACGCAGCCTCAGATCTGATAAGTGAAATTGTTCCATCAGAAGAACGACATGAGACGTCTCCATGCTGAGAGACGGCGCTGATAAGATTCAACGCCAATTACCAAATTCCCAAATACAATAAAGTGGGGGGGGGGATCCACGTAGTCCTCTTCAGAACCGTAATTTTCACCAGGACGTTCACAAACATCCTGTCAGCCACAACATTAAATCCACTTGTCAAATATTGTGTATGTCCGCTTTTCGCTGCCAAAACATCTCGTTGACAGATTGTGTGAGATTAATAAACTTCTGTGAGTTTGGAACAACACAGGCTAGCGTTTGCTCCACACAGACATGACAGGGCGCCTTTGACCCTGACGACCTTTCACCGGTTGTCCTTCCTAAGACCACGCTGATTAAGCACTAACCACCGCAGACCAGGAACACCCAACAAGTCCCACAGATTCAACTTCAGGACAACTTTATTTGTCCGAGGAGGGCGATTCATTTGTTGCTTTCAGAGTCCAAACATTCACCCTCAACAGACAACCAGGCAGAGTGTCATGTCAGAGGAAACATATTAAAGGGCATGTGACAGTACAAGGGACACGTCCAACGCACCATGTGCCGGTGGTTATAATGTTATGGCTGATGGGAGTGTGATATTTCTTTGTTCACAACCTCGCCATGTTCCTTAACGTTACTGTGAGGACTTGTTAGCCGGATAAATGTGAGCAGAGTCCCATGTGGCGTGTGATTATGTCACCTGCCTCCGTGGCCACAGATCCGTTAGCGCCCCACGCCGCTCCCGCAGACCTCCAGCCGGCGCCAGGGAGAATGGCGGGAAGTGAGTGGTAGAAAGGAGGTGGAAAGTGGAGGGAACAAGGCAAAAAACAGACAAGCTGGGCAGCAGTTTGTCAGGACCCGGAGCCCGAGTCACCCCGCTGACAGTAAGCGGATGAAGGTTCTTAGCTGTGACTGTCAGGAGTGATGTATGGGCTGATATCGGTCCCGGTCGCTCACGGTGAGGTCAGGAGCAGCACTCCCTGACTCCGCTCCTCTCGGCCTCATCCATCCATGCAGCACTGATCAAATATCCCTGTCAAGAGGACGAGAGAATAAATATTTAGAGCTCTCTCCGGTCTGACTCGGGCGCTAACTGGCATCTGAAACCGGAGCCGCTGAAGTCCGAGAAGTCCGACGCCCTCCGCTGCAGCACCGGCTCGGTCGTTTAAGTCCCATCCACTACATTACACCTGTTGGCCTGAGCATTATAAGATCTGAGGCAAAAAAGAAAAACTAAAAAGGGAGTAAAACGAGGACCAGATGTCACAGGGATAATCCCGGCCAGCAACAGTTCGACTATTGGCAGCGGAATGTGCAACACGTTTCATCGCGAGCCAGAGCCGCCATTATTTTAGATGGGCAAACAAACACTTGACACTGGTTTGACTTAAGCATCTGTACGGCAGAATGCAGCAGAACTGCAATGGCAGGGCCGCGCGGAGCCGCCGCATTATCATGCTAAATTATTTAAACATGTATGCAGTTCAAAAGCCCGAATATCAATTATTTACCATAAAACCTGTGAAGCTGAAGGTGGGAGCCATTGAAGTTTTTCTGCCATATGCGCGTGCAGACTTGCTCCCGCACATTCGGCTATTTTATCTTCGATCGTGACATTTACAGCCGGCTGATTGTAAAAAAAAAAATGTAAAAAAAAAATGTAAAAAACAAAAAAATACACTTTTACATTTTTTTTCTACCTTTAATATTTTTCAGATTTTTTTGTCCAAAAAAACAACAACTCATTGCTCTTCTTATAAAACGCAATCTGTAAGAACTGATGGGTTCAAAAATAGCCCAACTTGGATTATTTATAGCCATAGGTTATTAAAAGACAGCAGGCTTGGATTATGGGATTGAACCAGAATGTTTTCTATCAAAATATTGGTAAAAATTACGTAATTCAAATATTCGTTTTGAGTATTTCCAATAAACTTAAAGCCATGAAATACTGAAACATCAGCTTCGTTTTTCATTCCAAGCAGGGCTTGAATCTAGAACAGTGTTACTACTATCCGGCTTAGAATAAGTTAAATGCACCTGAAAATGAAGAGGTTCACCTGGACGGTAGCAAAAAACAAAACGCTAATGCTAATTTTGGAGACATTCCTAATATTAGTCCACAAATAGTTCCAAATTAGTTTATTTCAAGAACTCCTGTATCTAAATATAACATCTTATTTCAATAACTCTTACCAAGCAAATGTTCACTTGTTCTATTAGTTGACTGTTTTGACTTCTTTCATGCTAAAAGAAAAAAACACAAACAATTTTTTTAACTCATTTAGAACGGGGATGTTTTTCCCCGCGTGTCAACTTTTTGTTTGTCCGATGCTTCGTCGACTGTACAACATGCGCAATTTCTGTATTTGTTTAATCCCCTGCTACTTTGGCAGATGCCAGAGGGAAATCCCGAGAAGTATCGCCGCCATAACCTCACTTACATACCGCCGGTGTATCGGATCGCATCGCTAACCACTCTTTTCTCTTTTCAGATCGGGTACTGGAACGAGTACAAGCGATTTGTAAATATTATGGACCCGCAGGTCTCCAACGACTCCTCAGTGGAAAACCGAACCATTGTGGTCACTACTATTATGGTACACTTTCCATGCAGTTTTAAATGTTTCACATATTCTGCCACTCAAGGTCATGGTGTTGATTCCAATGAGTGATACATTCTGTCCTGGGCGGGTAGAACCACATCTTTTTTGTGTTGCTTTTCATCCACTCACTACACGTCGAAACAGTCGGGCCGTCGCGGCCGAGTGTTTCGACTGTATCCGTGTGGGTGTCAAAGCATTTTGATTTTCCATACTTCAGTGGCCTGTCGTAGCAGTGACATCACAATAATGGTGTAAATGATAATGGTTGTCCATCAGTTGTTTGAAAAAAGAACTAAATCAATTAAAAAAAAAGCATACAAACACATACGTAAGTAGAACTGTCTGTCCTCATCAAGTAAATGTTCAATGACAGCCGGGACGGACGGGCCAAAGAACGAATAGAGAACGATGGCGCGATGGGTTTATCTCAAGCGGGGCAAAGCAAAATAAGCAGCGTTGGAGGCGGGACTAGTGTAGGCTATCGCCTCTCTCTCCAATCTATTTTGCATTGCTGCTTCATTTTGTTCTGTGTTGAAGTATCCTTTCCAATCAGTGATTCAGGAAGGGATTATTGGGTCCTTCTGTCGCCGCGGCAAAGACATAACAAACAAAAACACCTTCAATTTATTTCTATTCAGTCATATTTATTCAACTAGATTGCGTCTGCCTCCTGATGCAAACCTATTTAATAAATGCGTCTGGGAAGCTGCGACTCTGTGTTTACTTGGAGTCTGCAAACAATCCGATAAAGATCGCCGGCATTTATGCGCACTTACATTTCCTTTGTTTTCCGAGGAGTAAGCTGGCGCCGCTCAACGGCAAGATGAGATTGTTATTTTATTTCTTTTTTCTTTTTTTTTTACATCTAGAGATGAGCGATACGCCGAGGAGGTAAACATGTTAAGTGGGGAGGAGCGGTCCGAGGATACATTCAGCACAGAACAAACAAATCATTGCGCTCTAACTTGCTCTCTAATCATGTGTGGCTCTAACGACGACGTCTGAGCGGCACCGTTGTTTAATAATGCCCGGCAAGAAAATAACAGAGAAGCTGCAGAAGAGTTTTGAGGAGGAGAGGAAAACTAGCATGCCGCTGCTCTCCCAATCTTATTATATTATTACATACGGAGCTATTTGTTTTGTTGTTTACCTCTGCCAAGGAGATGATGTTTTCCATACATGTCTGTGGGTTTGGTGGTCGTTTGTGTGCTTGACAGCAGGATTATGCAGAAAGAATATATATATATATATATATATATATATGTTTATATATATATACTGGAAACTCCAGAGAAAGAAGAACGAACCAGTTTATAGTTAATCTTAATAACCAGCTATATAATGATAATAATCTGGGGATCCATGACTTTTTTATTTCCGTATTTAATATCAGAATAGAGGGATTTCTTTTTTTTCCCCCCCCGATATTTTCCCAAATAATAAACTCAAAACGTATTTTTTTCCCCAATTTATTAAATTAAAGATTTGTGGTCCAGCAAAGAAGATAAACAGACATGTGTGGGATTATACAGCCTTGGCCGAGGTATTCGCTCCACTGAGGGACAAACTCATTTTCTTTTGTGTTTTTTTTTTTCTATCGAATCGGAGCTTTTTTTTTTTTTTTTTGGAATGATAAACTTTAAGCGCACATATAAAGTTGCTATGTGCTTGAGACACAAAGGGCACTCTCTGATCCCTCTCCTGTCAATGGCATTTACTTATGAAACCCATCCCCACCCCCATCCCACCCACCGCTCAGCCGACCCACGCCTCGCCTGTCACCGACCTCCCAGCCCTTTCCAAATCTCGTTTTGGCCTCCTGTCTTCTCCTACATGAAACGATGAAATATCCCCCCCCCCCCCCTTACGCCCTCCTTTATTATGCACCCATGAGCTCAAAAATGGGTCGGGGGGTCGAATCGGGCTTGGTGTCTGCCGGCTGCCACAGCTTGATGACCGCACTGTGATCACATGACCGCGCTGCTGTTATCAACTTCTATCTGTGCCTTCGTGAGGCATCATCTGTGTACGCATGACTGCACGAATGTGGTTATAGCAGCTTATAATCTGTTGAATGTGTGTGTGTGTGTGTGTGTGTGTGAGAGAGTGTGTGAGCGTGTGCACGGGCGCATCATTTAAGTGCATGCAGGCATATTTCTGTATTACTGAATGTGTGCCAGGGCATGGGAGTGAATAAACCAGCGTGTGTTTGAATCAACAGGAAGCTCCTTATGTGATGTACAAGAAAAATTATATGCATCTGGATGGGAATGACAGATATGAAGGCTACTGCGTCGATTTAGCATCTGAGATTGCCAAACATGTTGGAATTAAGTACAAACTGTCTATAGTAATGGATGGGAAGTACGGAGCCCGAGACCCCGAGACCAAGACGTGGAACGGGATGGTGGGTGAACTGGTCTATGGGGTGAGTACTGGGAGCCTTAATTTTCGCTGATTACATGACAGTTTGCAAGGAACTTCAACATGAGAGGAGATCTCATTTTTCTGTCTTAAGGTTATCACCAACTCATGTTGAACTCAGCTCTGAACATCAGCTCTGGCCCACTTGGAGGTCTCACGCTGTCTGGAGTAGCTCAGCTGGGAGTGAATTTGTCAAATGCAGCCTCAAGCATTGAGGGGGGGGTTGGTGATCATCTTGAGACGGAGAAAATGAAATCATTTCTCAGTGCTGTTCATTGCAATTAATGCTCCTTGCTTAGCCCAGGCATTGCTCTCTCTCTCTTTTACAGTGCAAAGCGAGGTAAGGTACATGAAAACAATGAGTCCATATGGCAAACATACTGTAATCACTTTGATGAATGAGCGATTGCGATGCCTTTGAAGCCATCGTGTGATTATGTTGGATGTTTGATGTGTATGATGAATATGCCACGTTGTAAATTCACAGCTGAGAAAAAAAAAATCGGCTTTAGCATCAACAGCTAGAAAAGGTGCTTTGCGGTTTCAAAACCAGTTCCACATGTGCGGCGCTGCAGAGAGGGTGAAACCCCTCGCGTTCGATAAGAGCCGCGCCGTGTTTTACATCTGACAGCGCGTGCAGCCCCTCAGAAGAGTGCGTGTGTGCGTGTGTAAGTGTGTGTGTGTATGCATCTCAAGACTCCCGCACATTCTCGTTTTTCTTCAAGGCCACAATACCTGAATGGAGGCCAAATGCAAAATGTATGAGGCTCAGCCTTCCTCATCTGTTCAATTTCCCGACCATCAGCCGGAGAGATTGCTTGGTTTGATGCGCTATTCCCACCAAATTATCTTTCAAATGGGAAAAGTCCACTCCGCCACAGACGGGAAGTGCGAGAAAAAATAATATCCCAATCACATGGCTGTCAAGTCAGTCCAGGTCTATAATTCGGAGTAATACGGTTGTACATGTTGACCTTTTGACCAGTAAATTAATTGGATTTTAGCGGTCTTTTAAAGGTTATACCTGAGGCAGCTTTTTATTGCTCTGTTTCCCCTACGACGCTGATTGAAGGCCGCTCACGCCTGCATGAGGATTAAATGGTTATAGCCCTTCACAATGTTATGTTGACAGGGCAAAAAAAAGGAACAATCCTGTTTATTGGGTCAATTCGTGTCGCTCCCAGTTCGACCTCGTTGGAAGCGTTTTTGCACGTCTCAATTCAGACGTTTAAAAAAAAACGAAGAGATAAAAAAAAAGACAATTCGGCACAATGCGACGAATTGTTCCCCGCCGGATGCATCCTTTGAAGAGGAGCAGTTATTTAATTAATCACGCCCGTACCAGCCGCACTGACACTGTCTAATGTGGTTCATTATTTTCCGCCGCTTTTACAAGGAAGTCCATTGTGATTCCTGAAAAAGGAAGCGCCACTACGGCGGATGTGTGTTTTGATAATGTGCGATTTGAAGCGGCAGAGTTAAGAGTTTGGGAAATTAAGAAAAACAATAAAGCCGGCTGTGTTTAGGAAAGTTAGCAAGTGAACCAACTAAAGCTAACTAAATTTAGCAGTAATGGCCCTAGATGACCACCTTAAATATGGGTTAAAATTACTGACTTGTTTTTATAAACATTAACATCAACATTTGATGCAATAACTAGCCAGTCTGCTAGAATGCAGTGCAGAAAGTTAGCAAGTGAACTAACTAAAGCTCAAATTATTTACTTTATTTTACAAAAACATTTCCATCAACATCTGTTGAAATAACAAGCTAGACAGTTTGATATGCGGAAATGTAAGCAAGCTAACCAGCTAATGCTCATTTAGTTTAGCAGTAATGGCCATAGCGGAGAGCATATATAAAGTGAAGTAAGGTTAGTAAAACAGTCGGAACACATAACTTTGAGTTACCTTTATCTGTAAAAATGTATTATACTGATTTATTAAGGTAGCATATGTTCAATTTCTTCTGAGCAACAGTTTTTAAACCAGTTCTGTGCAATTGTCATCTCGATTATATAACTTATAAAGCACCCAGAGAGCGCAAACATCCGCCGAAGCACAACAGTAAATTTCATGGAAATTTGTCCTTTAACTTATGAGTTAAAATGTTACCATGATGTACATCATGACCTCACGATTCCAAAAAATTCCAAAAAAATTCATGCAAATGTGTCCATTTTTTCCATAATCTTGCAATAAGCAAACCAACCATATCCATTTGGATAGCCAATTTATCCAAAACCTGCCTAAAATGGGATTTTGACCCTAAAAAGGGATTTTGGTTGAAAAATACCACCTATGTCCACTAGGTGGGGAGCTACATGCAAATACTAAAACCTTTGGTTGTGACACAAACCTAATGTTGTATAAAATTAGCATGAATTGGGTAGATGTCCGATTATGGGCCTTTGAAGGTTTTAACATTTTCTTACATGCTGGAACAAAAGTTGAAGATAAGATCAAGTTCTGAATAAAAATGGCGAAATTTCAAACATTGTTAGCCATGATTTCAGGTCACATCTGCACCCCATTTTGCTGCGTCACTATCCATAAGCAAACATTAAGTTAAACCATCCCGACCTATTAGCCAGCAGCATCAAGCCAGCATCCAAGTTATTAAAATAACCCAGCATTTTTTAGCGTGAAGGCATCAAAGGCTACGCTACATCGAAATCATTCCCTTTAACATGCAATTCAATAGCCTTGAGCGTCATGTTGTATAAACTGCTTTTTAAGAATTTCACAATCGAGAGTTTTCCCCCCCCTCTCCTTGTGTCCCGATTAATGAAGCGTGTGGTCCAATATGACTCAAACACCCCGATCGGCGTTGTTGATCGTTTCCCAGCTGTTTCTCCGAAAGTCTCCTCTCCATCTTAACTCCTAATTCACGTGACAAATGTGATGAAATTTACATTACAAAGTCCGAACATATGCCACTAGGCCTTTCACGTGTGTTTGCGTGTGTATGCCTCTGTGTTAGTAATGGCTTATTCCAAATAATAATTATGTAAAACATGTGTGATGTATGACATTGTTTTTTACCCTCCAGCTCCACCCATTCACTCACACATTTAAAAAAAAAAAAATGACCTCTGTCCGTGTGCAGGTCATGACTAATGCTTGCTGTGCATGTCCCTGTTTCCAGAGAGCAGATATAGCCGTTGCGCCTCTCACCATAACTCTGGTTCGAGAGGAGGTGATAGACTTTTCCAAGCCCTTTATGAGCTTGGGCATCTCCATTATGATAAAGAAGCCGCAAAAATCCAAGCCTGGCGTTTTCTCCTTCCTGGACCCGCTGGCCTATGAGATCTGGATGTGTATAGTGTTTGCCTATATTGGGGTGAGCGTGGTCCTGTTCCTGGTCAGTCGCTTCAGTCCATATGAGTGGAATCTGGAGGACCAGGATGAGACCAAAGACCTCCAGACGCCCCCCGATCCGCCCAATGACTTTGGCATCTTCAATTCCCTCTGGTTCTCGCTGGGCGCCTTCATGCAGCAGGGCTGTGACATCTCACCCAGGTGGGTCAGCAGAGGCTTAGTGGAGAAAAACAGACAACTGCAACATCAAATTTTGACTAAAGTAGAGGCACTGCCGATAAATAAACACGTTCAAGTCTTTTTCATTTCCTGTCTGGTTCCTTTAGGGGTTTGTTATTCGATGCTAATCTCATTTCACACTAACTCCTGCAATGATATGTGTCACTGAGTTTTTATGGCGAAATTACCATAATCACAATAGTTCCATCGATGTTTTCTCCAGGCTGTGAAATAAAACTTTGGTCCGGATCGTTTGACAGCGGATTAAAGCCTTGGATGAGGGTCCATTTTTAACAACTTAGAACTTTTCTTGGAAAAAAAAGTGCTGCTGTTGACAAAGGAAATTATGATGGTGATGATGATGATGGTGGTACTATTTTGTGCAATAGAAAAACACAATTGGCACCACCGATGACACCACTGCCGATGTGTAATTACATTGTAATAATAATAACATTACAGTTCTTTTACAGATATAGCTAAAAACACATAAAATGTACACACCTGTGAGTCTTTTATATATATATGTGCCTAGATTTATGTTGACTTGGCATTTTTTTATCATAGATTTATGTTGACTTGGCATTTTTTTATCATAGATTTATGTTGCATATGTTTCTCTGAGAATTTGCTGGCACTGAAATTATGATGACTATACAGATGCTAAAAAAAAACCCTAAAAAAAACACTTGTAACACATACTACTATGTAATAACACTGTAATAACAATAACATTTACATTTTTTGTTTTAGTTTATAAAAAAAACAACATTATTTGCGGGTACTGTTTGTTGTAGATGTTTCTATTTTTATATTTATGTTCACTTGCATTTTACGCACCGGTCCAAATTCCTTGTAGGTGTACCCTACAATATCAGGCAGTGAAGTGTTTTTGGTTGTAGACCTGATTATGTGTCCCTTTCATCAACCTCCCCTCTTGTTTTGTAGGTCTCTATCAGGTCGTATCGTCGGTGGGGTTTGGTGGTTCTTCACCCTCATCATCATCTCCTCCTACACTGCCAACCTGGCTGCCTTCTTGACTGTGGAGAGGATGGTTTCTCCCATAGAAAGTGCAGAAGATCTGGCCAAGCAGACAGAGATAGCATATGGTACTCTGGACTCAGGCTCCACAAAGGAGTTTTTTAGGGTGAGTAGAGTCAGGAAAACGTTTTCACACACAGCAACTTAAAATAACGCTTGTTTTCAGCTAGAAATGTTTTTAAAAAAAAAGGAAAAAAAGTCTTGGAGCATCATGAAAACCATTTTGTGAAAAAAAAAATTCAAACTCCTTGCAGCTTTCCCATTCCAGTTCAGCGATTCCGTTCCAAATGAGACGTGTTGACAGAGAAGCGGCTCTTGAACTCCTGTGTCACGAACGTGAAATTTATGCGGCAACGCTGCGGCGTACAACCTGGAGGCACCGGGTCTGTCAGCAGAAGGTGCGATAACGCCGTGGAAGACACGGAGGTGATAAAAACAGAAGGCTAATCAAAGCACTCACATCAGACTCAAACTCGGAGAGAATCACCTCGCGGAACATAATTAGCTCGCCCGGCCACGGCTGGCAAATCGTACCTGATGAAGAGGAGCCCTGTAGGTCAAACAGCGCACTCCTCAAGACGCTTCAAATGGAACCAACGATACGTCCACTGGCGTTTGGAGCTTCGGCTCCATGTTAAGTCATAGGCTGAAGTATGAAAGCATTTCACGCGCCGAGTGTTAAACAGAAGTTAAATAGCACTGCATATCTTTAGGGGACGCCATAGCTTGCGGTGGGGCTTCATAAGCAGTCTAAAATAGTGCATTTGCAGAACAAGCAATCAGAATTAATGGAAGAGCACTCTCCCCGTGATGACGGAAAGGGAATATGACAGTCTTTTATCTTACACTCCTCATTACTCATCAGCGGGAGACAAACGATTCATATGTTACACAGCTGCAGTCTGTTAGCAGGGCGAAGAATTCATTACATTACCCCCTAATGGAGATGCAAAAACAGGGAGATGCAAAATAAAAGCTGTTGTGTTCGACGGTCATGAGAGTTTTGTTTTAAACCTGCGAGCTGCTGGGATTCCTGGCTCACGACGTAAGTGAGGGGACGCATTTTCATCCTGCGTGAGGCTCCCTCATTCCAAAACGCTAAACAGGTTGTGTCTTTGCGTCGCAGACACGCCGGACGCCGGTGACAGCCTTTAACAAAAGAGACACCTCGGGTCTTCTGGATCCCAGATTCGGTTTGGGCGTTCTCTTTAATGAGTGCCCTAGTTCTATCCAGCAGTCTTCAAACAGGAGACGACATGTGTGGACTGTTATTCCAGGGGACTTTTAATTAGAGCTGAAGAGGGCTGACGAGAAGAAAAAAAAGAGCGCTGATTAACGGGAGTTAAAGTTCCACTCATGGTCTGTTTTTCAGGAACGACACTGGGAGCGTAATTAGACCCATACGGCATCAACCAGCTGGAATGTTTTTTTCACATCAAGCCCCAGACATATGTCATCGTCTCCACCACACCTGGCCACGGGATTTCACCTGGTTCATTTCTGAAAAGCTGCTTGATATGCGGAGCAAAACTTGAGAGTGTTCTGTGCTTTTCGTTTTGCCACTAGCGTCTGCTGACATTTGTTTTACAAATCTCTCTTCGGGCTGCTTCCTGTTCTTCTTTCTACGTACAGGCGTAATTACGTATTATGCTCTGAAGATATTCTACATATGGCGTCTCCCAGAGTCAGAACCGGGTTAAAGAAACCTTCCTCTGGGAATAATCTACGGTAAAACTGACGGGGCTTGTTACTTTGGAAGAGGTTGACTCTACCTTTAAAGATTTGGAAAATATCACTCTTGGTTTAATTGCGCTGCAATCACTCTGCACTTGATTTAATTAAACTTTTATTTCATCATATTATCATTTTCAAATTTGATAGCCACATTGATCTTAGTGCGAGGAAGAACTGGGTTGATTTTGCTTAAGTTCAGTTGTATAATTCCGACACTAGGGGTAGCTAGTGCTGGAAAGTTTCCGAGCCAAAATTTCTCAACCGATTATTATGACCTACCTTTTTATTATTATTAATTATTATTATTATTATTATTATTATTATTATTATTATTATTATTATCCCAACTGATTTCACTAATTTATTAAGATGTATTGTTTCTTCTTATTGTACCTCTTTACGTTTAAAACCGACTAGAGGAGATAAATCTAATATACTATATATTAGATTTTACTCCACAGGTATGTAATTTAACCACTAGGGGGAGCTTGTTTAAGAAACATTTAACTTGTACACAATCTGTCTTGTATATAATATGTTTGAAACTAATAGCTGGGATAGGCTCCAGCCCCCTGCGACCCTGAACAGGATATGCGGTTCCAGAGAATGTATTAATCATATATTTACTCTAATAGTTCATATTTTTCACACTAGAGGGAGAATTTCTATGATTTTTTTTCAGACATTCCTTTTTTTTTATTCAATCAGGGCGGATTTCTGGTACAATGCAGGGGATTGGAGGCTTTCGGGGATTTAACCCTGCTGTCACGGTCAATAGCGTAGGCCTCGTCTTTCATTATATTTATGTAAGGTGTAATTACTTTCTATTAGTTTATTAGTTTATATTTCTATACTGCTCTGTCTTGGCAGCATATTAATATATAATATAATATAAAGTATATATACTATATATAATAATATACTGCTCACACATATAAAAATAAAGGATTTTGGTACTTTTCCAAATAGAAAGAAGATGGCAGGACCGGACCCTCATGTGTGCCGTCACCGAAATTATCTCATCCGCTCCTGTGGTTTAACGAGACCGTTTGGATTTAGGCTCTTTGCCAACAGTGCTGTTAGTATCGATCTCGCCGCCTCTCTTCAGCTTTCAAACTCTTTGAAAGGAACTTTCAGAGAGTTTTTTTCCCCTACATGAAAGCCTTAACTCTGCTCCTCAGCGGCAGCAATGGCGGCCTGGGAGTCTGCTGACGAACCCATTGGAGGCCTGGATGGCTCCAGGCGCTTGGCGTTGAGGCTCTGCCCGCTTTTTGGCTCCTCTTCCCTCGACAACCCGCCTTGTTTGGGCGTCACCTTCTACGTTTCCTGCCTGTCTGTCGCTTCACCTTGAGACAAAGCGGGATAGCTTCAAGCCTTTGTGTCGCCGTTCCTCAACAGAGCAGCTGTCATCTGCATCATCCGCCGCACCACCGCGATTTACTTCATTTCCATTCCTGTCACGGATCTTTTCATGCAGTTCGGCTGAATATTTGTTGTTTTCGGGGTGATTAGAAAATGATGAGTTGCACCAGCGAGGCCATGTTTATCCTCTTGATGAGCTTTTTATTCCGTGGAAAAGCCTCGGCTCGGTTACATTTCCGGACGTGCATCGCAGCAGAGGCTGGGTTGCAGTAATGGCTATGATGATAAAATGGACTGATGTGGCTGTTTAATTATGTGTAAAGAGCGAGGTGAGACCATCAAAGACAGCCTCACCCGCTGTCCCATCATGCACCTCATTTAACAGCGTAACAATGAAAGGATGATGATCGCGAGGAGGAATGAGTCTGCGACGTTGTTTTTCCGGTTCCCTCACAAAAGATTATGCATGACCCAAAGCCTCAGCAGCACACAGCCGGCATCTCACAGATCTGCAGGTGTGCTGAAGAGCGCCACGAGATGATGAGTCAGCAATCTGTTTCACTAAGCACATCTCGGCTATATATTTCAATAGTGGCTCCTGAATGGAGAGCAGGGTAAGATGCAGGAGAGCATGCTGGGAGATGTCTGTAATCAAATACTACAGTAATGTGCAGCACATTCTTACTGGACTAGTAATGAGTGAAGAGGGAGATCCACTAAAGATTAGAGTCCATTTGGATAAAAGAGAAAAACTGACAAAAGTGATGAAAGTGACGTTACAATTTTCTTCTTTTTTTTAGTCTTGTGTTTCTTGCTGTTTGGTCTTCGTTTAAACGACGACTGAATTGCGAGGGAATTAAAAAACCCAGCCACGAAGGGGTTCACAAGTCAGTGTACTGCTAAAGCCGGTCCCAAGCCCGGATTAATGGGGAGGGTGGCTTCAGGAAGGATGTGGAACACAAAACCAATGTCTAATCCGGATCCATATGGGGCTCAGGCTAACAAATGCTGTTACTACCGGTACTGTAAGCCAGCAAGGTACCACCGGTATCTATGGATGGAAGCAGATGATCCGCTTTTGCGGAGGGGGGGATCCGAAAGAAGAAGAAGAAGAAGAAGAAGAAGAAGAAGAAAATTGTGAGGGAAAGAAAACACAAACTTTGGAAAATGGGTTCCACAATGTTATCTCACATTGACGTCTATGGTGACAACTCCCAATTCTTCTTGGAACTCTCGCAGCCTAGACCCACTTTGAATATATGTTGGGGAAAGATTTGTTCCAACCGTGACAAAGAAAAGATCTGGAACTCTTCACCAAAAACACTTCCAAAAATCTGATTTCCATTCCATTTGCCTCCACTGCTTCAAGGTTCGCGGGGGCAGCAGGCCAAGTATATAAGTGATTCCAGCAGTCCCTCTCCCCAGCAATGCTCTCCAGCTCATCTTAGGGGATCCTGAGGCGTTCCCAGGTCAGATGAGATAACATAGTCCCTCCAGCAAGTTCTGTCAGAGTCTCCTGAAAAATGGCAGGTCCTGATCAGATGCCTGAACCGCCTCAACTAGCTCCTTTCATCGGGAAGGAGCCATTATGATCCCAGCCATTCTACGAAGGAAGCTCATTTCAGCCACTTGTATCCTTGACCTCTTCCTTTGGGTTCTACCCAGCGCTCGTGATGGTTAGATTGTGTATCAACCGGTAAATTAAGAGCTTTGCCGTAGGGCTCAACTCTCAATTCACCACATCGGACCGAAACAGCACCATCAAAACTGCTGATGCTGCACAAAATCGCCTTTAAATCTCAAGGTCCATTTCGCTATCACTCGAGAAATAGATACTTGAACTCTCTCCCCTTAAGGCTAGAAACTCTCCCCCGTCCTCGGATTTTTGCAGTATCTTGGTATCGTTCCCTAAATTCGAGCGTGGTTATTTGGAAATATGATATCATAACATTTTGAGATTCATTTTTGCAACAACACATGGCCTTTTCAGCCTAATAGCCGTGTTGGACAGAATAACAAAAACAATCACGGACGAGTGAGCATCTACGGACTGCCAAGTTTATTCATGCTCCTTCAACAAAATATGAATTTGTTGCATGATCGCTGTCATCAGTGGAGACATTGTCCGCTCTTTGTTTGTCTACTCACTACTTTATACAAGAAGCCATTCGGTGCCGGGAGTCATTCTGTGCTGTTGACGTTGAAAAGCTGCACTGCCAACTACCAGTCTGGCAAACAGGCGGCTGCGTTTTCAGTTTTTTTTGCAAATCGACGTCCATCAGGATCCGTTTAGCAAAGTTGGCGGATGAACATGGAACATTTTTTAAATTCAAAGGATAAATATTAGCTATTTTTAGAAAAAACCCATTGTCATGTAAGTGAGGGCTCTGTCTTTGTTTGTGCCTTATGTGAGCAGCAGGAACGGCAGCTATGAGGCAACGAGCATAAAAAACCCTCCAAAAGAACATTCCATTGGTATTCAGAGCTTCGCACGTGACAACGAAACCCTCAACTTTCATTTTGCATTCTTGAAAACGCAGGAAGTCCTGACCCACTGAATATTCAGGAGGTGGCGATGTCCACAAAGGAAATGGAAGGGAATGCAGTGGTGGGAATGGCCGTTAGCGCACAAGCCGGGGAGCATATGCGGGGAAAGCAGCCCGCGGTGCCAAAGGAAGAATGGAAATCAGGCTTCAGCCGGAGGCGCAGTGGACAGACGCCTGGAAACGCTGCATCACCCT
Organism: Lophius americanus; assembly: GCA_037951165.1. Lineage (NCBI taxonomy): Eukaryota > Metazoa > Chordata > Actinopteri > Lophiiformes > Lophiidae > Lophius > Lophius americanus. Next base: position 1,501,092 of record JBBDHG010000166.1, on the reverse strand, counting down.
CAATCAATACGCATGAAGTGGTTGTCCAGAAAGGAGAGGGCAAAGTCTTGACTCTGGAGTTTAATCAGTTCATTCTTTCTTTCAAGGAACGTTTTTGGAGATTTCAGAGAAAATTAATCTCCTGTTTCAAGATTTTACCAATGAATTTTGAGTTTTTGCCTTTATATACATATATACATACATATATATATACATATATATATATGTATATATACATACATATATATATACATGTATATATATGTATGTTTATATATATATATACACCTGTCGTCTTTCCTTCTATTTAATTTAGTTCAAAGACTTTAAAACTTACGGTTTGACAAAAATATACATTTAATGTAAGAAAAGTCATATTATTCAGATGGTAATCGTATTAATTATTTATACTTTTCTGGTTTTTAATAAATAATTATATAATATACATATAGTTAAACCAAAAATATTATTAAAAATGTATTCAACACTACACTACTCCAAAGATCATTCGTTCTAAACGTACACATATACACAGCGGACGGCACTTTCGGATTCTGGATACCAAGGGGACCTTCGTCGTCAATATTTCCAATCTGGGTCCGCATCTTGTATATTTCATATTTTACTCACAAAGGGAGCTTTTTTTTAAATAAGACGCTGTTATTACAAACCCCATTTGAAAGGAGATAAACCGTGTATTTGTCATTTTTACTCTAATTGTTTATTGCACTCACTAGAGTTTTTTTTATCATCCCTGAGCTCAGAAATGATCTCTGTATTTATCTTCATGACTGAGTAAATATGGGATCTGATCTTAGAGCAGACTGCTGACTTCATAGAAACCATTTTAGTCAACATTTAGTCAATATGGACTGTTTGAGATTTTAACAGTCAGTTAATTGGAGTGGGATTGCTTGTACAACGCAGCAGATTGGGGGCTTTTCTGCGACATCCCTTTTACCGCCAGGGATGAGAACGTAGGTGAAGATCAATCATTTATTCCTAATAGTTTGAAGGGGTAGATATTTTCTCTCAGAAGAACATTCTACTCCGGTCCTGCTACCACCTGGCAGGCTCACTTCTTCTATACAGGCTTCAATTCGGCGCTGCCTCCTCCTTCTCCACCTCCTCCTCCACCTGAGAGGTGGAACAACCATGACCAACCCGCCTCCGTACCTGTGGTGGAGAACGGCGAGGTACAATAAGGCGCAACACACCCACCTGGAGCAGGTTGTGTAAAAGGGTCTTATGACGAGCAGAAGGCGGAAGGTAGCGTCAAGCTTCAGATAGATTTACAGGAGCGACACCTACACAGATGATGTAACCGTCGCCGAGGTAGGAGGTTTGGCCGATATCAACTATTTTGATGCTTCATTATGAATAGAGCCGCCATAAGAGGAGGATAATTCCATCTGCAGGTCCAACACAGACTCGTGTTCCTTTTCATTTAATGAAAACGCAGCTTCTGCTTGTTAATAGTCTGGAAAATCACAGAGCGGCGAGAGGGCTGTTGTATGAAGGCGCCGCGTGGCGAGCTGCCTACTTATGGCGGTATATAATTATTCAGCGATGTTTTCCATTCATCGGGGATGGACGCTCTCGTGCATTATCCTCCTAATTGAATTTTAAGTGACCAGAATGTGACCAGAAGGTGAAGTTTAACGATTTAAAAGGAGTGGACTTTCATTGTCTGCATTACGTTGTGTTTTATTTGTGTGCAGAATTCTTTGGCGGCAGAATAATCAAATACGTCTCTTTGTCTTCTGGGCACTCTCACTGAATATTGTCTTCTTTTTTTACCATTCTGTGTCAGAACCTACCGTTAGTGTCTGACTGGGGACTTTATTTATATATTTATCTTTTCTTCTTTTTTTTGTCTGCATTTATATTTATGGTTAGTGCCTTAAACACACATTTTGGACTTGCAGCAGATGCAGTTTTGTTTTTTCTGTGCGTTTGTTGGTTTGACCTTCACCAGTTCTCTTTGAGGGACTAATTCATGTTTCTCATCGAAGTGTGCGAAATACAACAACTACAAACACAGAGACGAGAGAAGACAAACACGGACTAAAGGACATGCAGTTAACTCGGTGGTTATTAAAGGACACGTAGTTAACTCAGTGGTTATGAAAGGACATGCAGTTAACTCAGTGGTTATGAAAGGACATGCAGTTAACTCGTGGTTATTAAAGGACACGCAGTTAACTCGTGGTTATTAAAGGACACGCAGTTAACTCAGTGGTTATGAAAGGACATGCAGTTAACTCGTGGTTATTAAAGGACACGCAGTTAACTCAGTGGTTATGAAAGGACATGCAGTTAACTCGTGGTTATTAAAGGACATGCAGTTAACTCGTGGTTATTAAAGGACATGCAGTTAACTCGTGGTTATTAAAGGACATGCAGTTAACTCGGTGGTTATGAAAGGACATGCAGTTAACTCGGTGGTTATGAAAGGACATGCAGTTAACTCGTGGTTATGAAAGGACATGCAGTTAACTCGTGGTTATTAAAGGACATGCAGTTAACTCTGTGGTTATGAAAGGACATGCAGTTAACTCGTGGTTATTAAAGGACATGCAGTTAACTCTGTGGTTATGAAAGGACATGCTGTTAACTCGGTGGTTATTAAAGGACATGCAGTTAACTGACTGGTGATTTTAGTCGCGTGGAATCATCCTAGTCAGACTTTGGACTCGGTCTCGGCTCTCACATTGATGAATGGACTTCATAAGGCTGGGAGGCGGCACACTCTGTCGCCAGTAATCGATGCCCAGATTCCTCCTTTTTTCTTCATTTCAGACGCGTCTGGATGTTCCTCTCTGCTCAGCAGATGAGCCCCCGGTGTTTGGGGATAATGTCATCCAAACTAGCATCTTTCCCTGATGTCTGACACACGCAAATTGAGCACATTTAACAATATTAAGAAAAACATCCCATCTAACTCTGACTGACTCCCCCCTCACACACACACACACACACACACACACACACACACACACACACACACACACACACACACACACACACACACACACACAGCCAACCATCATTGCTGCATCACACACGGATGGCCATCACCCAAGCTTCAGAGTGTTTCCATCTGAGCAGAAGGATGTTCTTGATGTTTTTGATTTGTGTTCTGGTGCCGTTTCAGCTCCCTCTCACCTTTGACCCGATGCTCTCAGACACATGCCTGCCATCAGATTGTTTTCGGTAACACAAAGCCATTGACGTAAGGCCATTAGAGGAAGGTTAATGCTCTTATTTATCAATAGGAGTGCATTAGGGATCGTTACGCTGCTGTGATGTTGACGATGATGAAGATGATGATGGTGGTGTGTGTGTGTGTGTTAAAGCGTGTAATGATCAATATGTTTGGACAGGAAAAACTTCAGGGCTCACAATCTATCTTCTTTTCTTCATTTGCATGTGTTTTCTTACGTTGTGGTGAGTTTGCGGCTGTAGGCAACCGTAGAAATGTCCAGATAAACTGAAGACCCGGTTGACATCCCATCCCGCTCAGCACACGGAACAAACACGAGTTTGTTCCTCCTGAATGAAGTTGTCTCGTCTTTTAACAAGCAAGAAAAGACAAAGCTAAGCGACCCTGTTTTGTCAGGTGGCACTGGTTTCCTTGGTAACTGCAAGAATCGGATGGCAACTTTAACACTTAGAGTTTTGTCAGGTTTAGGGACCAAGACTACTGGATTTGGGACCTTAGTCACATTAGGGGCGTTTATTTATCAGTTTGATTTTTTGAAACAGGCTGTCAGACTAATTATCTTTGGATCCAGTGGGAGATTTTAGGTATACACTCCAAGAAAAAAGGAAAAAAGGAAGAAATGTCTGGTTGTGACATGAACTTGAATGTAATTTTATATGAAATAATTTCACGTTTACAAGATAACCAGGATTACATCAAGTTGGACTTGCATGAAATGTTTTATGGACAATCTTTGATTGGAAGCCGCATTGAAACTTCAATTTCTGTTACCGTTCACCATTCCGTTCAGAATAAAGTCAGAATAAAGTCAAACTTAATCAGAGGAAGATTATTTTTATTTTTATTTTGCATTTCTATGCCTCTACCAGCGCAAAGTTAATCTGGGCGTCCTCCCAAGCGCACAATGGATGTGATGAAGTAGTCTATTACCTTGGGGTCCTTGTTTGTTCCGTGGGCCTCCGTCCACACAACGTAGATACTAAAACCATCAATACAACCACTGATGGCGTCTGGGTTCAGCTCGTCATACCAATCCTTATTTCTGCGTTATTCCCTAAATGCAGAATAAAAAAATTAAAAACTCTCTCCTCTGATTTAGTCCGACTTTATTCTCAACGCTTTTTACTTTTGTTCTCTACATTTCTACTTTATTCTCGACATTTCGACTTTTTTCTCGTCATTTCGGCCTTTTTCTCGACATTTGGACTTTTTTGTCGACATTTCGACTTTATTCTCGTCATTTCAACTTTATTCTTCACATTTTGACTTTTATCTCGAAATTAGGATTTTTTCCTCATCATGAAATATGAAAAAAAGAAATCTTCAATCCTCTAATTATTTTTCCTCACGTCTGGCCCTAATACTCCTTCGTACTGTAATTCTGTTGTGCCGACTTCGTTAAATTGGGTTGGATGAACTCGACTCAGCGGGGTAGTTTTACCGCTGCAACATCAACTGCACCAACTCCAATAGATTAAGTTAGAACTAATCCAAGAAATTTAGTTAAATCAATCCAAATGCTTTAAATTGCACTTAATCCAAGTAACTTAGTTTAATCAAGCTTAAATAAATAAGTATAATAGGCCCTTCGATAAGTGGTATGGTAGTTGACATTTGTATTTTTAATATTCGTCCCAGTATTTGGTTATAAATAGATGAATCTGTTGATTGGTATAACATTCCTTTTTTTTTTCTCCCTCGTCACCCCCCCATCACTGCATGAAAAAAAAAATTCAGCAGGAATATAGTTATTCCTGATCGATCCTCTCTTGTCCTCATTCTTCCGGTGGAAGTAGGTCTGTGGATTGAGCCAGTTCTTGAAAACATCCCTTCTTCATCATCCTCTGGCCTTCAATAAGATGATGAATATTCTCGTGTTGGATCCACTCTGCGTCACCACTGTGCGAAATGCCAAAATAAATCCAGAGGCATTGAATAATTTAATTGATGCTTATTATAGATAGCGCTCAACTCCCACAGATTTTACAGGCTCGCTCAGCCTGACCTCGGGCGCCGGGGAAAATCTCATCTGTGTCACTTTGTAACGGGCTGCTTTTCTTTTTCACTTTTTCTTTCTCTCAGACGCCTCACCTCTGAGCCTCGGCAGAGATTCTGCACTAATTAGAAAACAGTAAAAGTTCTCATTATAAATGGATCTAATTTTATTGGATTATATTGGATATTATAGAGAGTGTGATGTTGATAATGACATCATTATCTCTGTTCATGTTTATAACACAGTAATTATACATGCGATGTGAGTACATGTATATTCTCCCACAGTTATACCATCATATATTTACATGTCCTATTATTCTACTCTATTATTAGATTATACTGCATATTTATATATGGGTATTTATGTAAAGTCATGTATTTATTATAACCATGCCCATTAAACACTGTCTTCTCTATTATTAATACTATTTTATCTGTTGCTGTATCACATACCTAACACACATATACACACACACACACACACAAGTCACATGCACATGTTTGCTATTTGATGTCATAACAAGTTCACGCTTTAAAAAGAGAAATATTCTACATTGATAAGATAACTAAATTAATTAATTGATTGGATTATGTAGATTATAATGGCATTTACATTTTTTTTTATTATTTATAATATAGTAATAACATATGCAATGCATTTGTAATCTATAATGATATTTGATCTTTTGGCAATTTCATTATCGCATTATAATAATGAGAATACGTTCTGATGTTATTTCATTATTAGGTTATTTAGTTACTATATTAATATTTATGTAAAATTATGCATTTATTTATTCATAACAGTGCTCCTTAACACTGCTCATAATATTATTTTTATCTACTTCTGCCTCGCACACACTTATTTTACGCTTGTTTTTTTTGTTTTTACGTTTAAATAAAGCAGAAATTCTACATTCAGGGTAGCTTTCTATCAAATTATTCACACTTTATAATAATAATGAATAATAATAATAATAATACATTTTATTCATGACACCTTTTACATTTGGATCAAATCTCAAAGTGCTACAAGATAAAAGTAGATAAAAGCATCAATAAAAAAATTCATGTACAGAAATTGTTTTTTTGAATAAATTATTATTAATCAACTGTTTAGTTAATGAAGATTTTTCTTCCATAATATTTATATTTCTAATAAATAATGACTGTTTCGAGTCACAAACTGCAGCACGATGTTTGACCGAAAACACGCGCTGAGGAAGAGCGATGGGTTTTGTCAAATTCTTGTACTTCATGATCGTGCGAAGAATCCAGCAGCTGCATTTTTCGGGAAGTATTTAAAGATATCACAGCGCCACTTTCCCAGGTGTCTATAAATACTTCGCCGCCCGTTGAGTTTAAGTGATGTGATCATTAAGCACAAAAATCCCGCAAAATCCAAGCGACTCGTTTTTGTTTCGCCCCTGAGATTTCTAAACTACGTTTCTTTCTCTCCCTTCGCAGCGATCCAAAATAGCCGTGTACGAGAAGATGTGGTCGTACATGAAATCCGCCGAGCCCTCGGTGTTTGTTAAGACCACGCCCGACGGCGTAGCCAGGGTACGAAAGTCGAAGGGCAAGTTCGCCTTTCTCCTCGAGTCCACCATGAACGAGTACATCGAGCAGCGGAAGCCGTGCGACACCATGAAAGTGGGCGGGAACCTCGACTCGAAAGGCTACGGCGTGGCCACGCCAAAAGGCTCAGCATTAAGGTGGGTGGAATAATATAACAATATTCTCCGTGTTGTTATAGTATTCCACCTACCCTGATGTCCCCTGTTTGTTATTGTCTTCTCTTTTTGTTTGTTTCTGACGGACGCAGAGGTAACGGTGGTATGCCTTTCATTGTTCTTGGCTTAAAAACAAACGGTTAAATGTGTTTTTCAGTGTTTATTACATGCATATGTGACAAATAGCTAATTTTCTAGTGGAAAAATCCAGGTGATGAGGCTTGAAGCTAAAGATCATTTCATATTGATGTCTTTTACTGTGGCTTTCTCTCTCTCCTCCTGTCTCTCCTCCTGTCTCTCCTCCTGTCTCTCCTCCTGTCTCTCCTCCTGTCTCTCCTCCTGTCTCTCCTCCTGTCTCTCCTCCTGTCTCTCCTCCTGTCTCTCCTCCTGTCTCTCCTCCTGTCCTGTGTGCCATCCTCCTACCTGACTTTTGTGATGTCACTTTTAATTTAACAGTTCAATGGTTTTTCAATTTAGCCTTTAAAAGCCGCGCCGTCACTTGTGACGAATGCTAATTGCATGATGTTTGTTGTTGTTACTTTCCTTCTCAGTGACAAGTGTCCCCATCCCGCACACTTCAGTTCTCTGAACTACGTTACCCTTCATGCCACCTTTTTTAACCAGATTTAACACTCTGTTTACCTTATCTCTCCACATCCCTTACATTCTGAAACAATTTGTCCTTCCCCTAGATCATTCTGATTAACAGATAGCATTCTGTGCATAAGCCCCCCGACCCAACCCCCCCTGCGTTGACAGCGGTGGTCTGGCTGCCATTAACCTGCCATTATTATGATGCTTTAGTGCAATTATCACTTTTCATTAGATTTCTCACGGACCTGTGCATATTCTTACAAGTTATGTTTTATCGTTTCAAGAAATGCTGTTAACCTGGCAGTTTTAAAACTGAATGAGCAAGGCCTCTTGGACAAATTGAAAAACAAATGGTGGTACGACAAGGGAGAGTGCGGCAGCGGGGGAGGTGACTCCAAGGTCAGCCTCGATGTCACCACAATCGGGTACTATAGTGCAGAGTAATCGGCAAGGCTGTTGCAACAGTAGAACCTAAACCACACCGAGGGACCGCCCCAACCAACCAACCAACAAACCAAACGACCAACCAACCAACCGGCTGCTGCTGGCAGATAACGGAATCATCAGCGAGTCTGACCAGGTGTTTGAAGATCAGATCAGACTAAGGAGCTTCTTGCAGACAGAATTATAATAATACATTTAATTTATAACGCACTTTACATTTGGATCAAATCTCAAAGTGCTACAAAGTAAAAGCAGATAAAAGCATCAATGAAAAAAAATAATAACGATATAAAAACCTGACCAAAAAGCAGCAATGTCAATTAAAGTATAAGTTCTGCTAAAAAGGAAAGTTTTAAGTCTTTTTTTAAATGTGTCAGTCGTCTGTGGAGCCCTCAGATGGTCAGGGAATAAATAATAAGAATGATAATACTAGTTTCTCGGGGAGGACCGTTCAGAGCAACCAGGAGTGACAGAGAAGTATGTTGGCATGGTAGAGGATGAGAGCAGTGGTGAGGTGTGAGGTAGGGGTGATGGGTGGGTTCAAGGTTGAAGTTGGACTGCATCAAGGATCGGCTCTAACCAACATCTTCTTTACTATGGTGAAGGACAGGCTGACAGATGAGATCAGGCAGGAATCTATGGGACTAGGTTGAAGCAGCTGAGATGTTCGAGAAACTGCCCGGTAAGAATGAACAACTTGCTAAAAAAAAGGAAAAAGGATGCTGGAGATGCCAGCTTGGAGAGAAAGGGAAAAACCAAAGAGGAGGTTTCTGTATTAGGTGAAAAAGGACAAGCGGAGGACAGGGGTAGAGGGGAAGAGATGATCCTTTGGGGCGACCCTGAAAAAAGAAGATTCGTGTTAGAAGAGGAGAGTTTTCCTTTTTGTTGATCATTGAAGTTTGTGAAGATCCACTCAGAGAGAGAAACTTTTGGGACAATATGTCTGCCCTGCATTCGTGAAAGGTTTACCATTACTCATCTGCAAGGCAGGTCATCCACCATCCCATAGTAGGTTACCATGGATGCTTTGGGAGTGCACTCAATTCAAGAGGAAGTTTGGCCAGTGATAGAAGATTTATATAGTAAAGGTTGTAAACGTCCAGCCTTCCTTCTCGAGGGTAAAGTCTGGTAACTGTTCCATATAATGATTGTGTAATAATCGTGTAATACAGGATGGCTTCGTTACACTGCTGCTTCACAATAATAATAATAATAATACTGCAACTGATCCCTGCATCCCATAAACTTTCCAAATCTACACGATAAATCCTACTTAAAACCTCAACATAGCTGCTGCGCCGAGGCCGCCAGGAGAGCGAGGGGAACAGCGGCGTCTTGAGGGGACTAAGCATTACAGGCAAACGTGAGAATTCTAATAAACAACAGATGTATAATTTCCTTTTTCCTTGTTTTTTTTTGAACAGGTCATCGGATAAACTGCATGTGGTTTGAGCCAACCACGAGCGGTTCCTATCCTTCACTCATTAATAACACCGCCGCGACCCCCTTTGACCAGCAGATCTCTCCGTCTTGCTTTGCGGTTAAATGACAAATGATTTTTCCATTATAGGGTCTAATCGCTGGAGAGCGCCAAACCCTGTTCCATGATGACAATTTAATGTAATCTTAGAAAGATTATGTGCCGTGAAGCGTTGTGACATTTTTTACCAGATCATCTACAAGGCGGTGTCATTATATTCCACACAATGTGGGTCACTTTGATGACAGACGAGCCTTTCAGCACCTGTACGATGGCAGGAGTTGATTTTCTAGATTACAGACAACCAAGTGTTTAACAGACGGTGTCTCAAGAACTGCAGCTCGCGTCATTGCGGCGCTAATGTCATTAGTCATGGATTGGCCGAGAACACAATGAGAACTGGAGCTGAAGCCATTTAGCCGTAAAGTATCACCACCACAAGAGAAATGGATGACAGATTGATCAAGTAAATGCTGACGATCCATTCCAGGAATGGTGTTTGCTCTGCTAGAAATGCTCTATCCTATGTAGCCCCGCCCCCCTTCCTATACTCAGAGTGGCCACTCTCGTAGTGCCCAAACATGAGGGGGGATACCAAGTCAGCTTGCTTGGTGAAATTTGTCAATCAAAGTTGAGCGGCGTACACACAGAGGGCATCCAAGTCTGCTCAGAGAGAGAGAGAGAGAGAGAGAGAGAGAGAGAGAGAGAGAGAGAGAGAGAGAGAGAGAGAGAGAGAGAGAGAGAGAGAGAGAGAGAGAGAGAGAGAGAGAGAGAGAGAGAGAGAGAGAGAGAGAGAGAGAGAGAGAGAGAGAGAGAGAGAGAGAGAGAGAGACGGCGTGCGTTAGAGAGAGAGAAAGTAAGAATCTGAATTTGTGGACAAATATTAAGCTTAATTACTCCATCAGTCAACAATCATAAACAATATAAAATAATAGTCATTAAATTATAGTATTTAATGTTTTGTAATATTTATTAATTTGTTTGTATTAGACATAAAAACATGTACAGCCGCGGGGCTCTTTTTTTTGGGGGGGGGGGGGGGTGCCAAGCAAATTCCGCTTCGGGCAACAATTGGCTAGGGGCGGTCCTGATCCCATGAGCCCAGGTGGCCAACGTGGGCCGACTCAGAATCTCTCTCTTGTGCCGGCGTTGATATTTTATAGCGCTCAGCTACGAACTGTCCCTTTTTCCTGGATTGTTTTGACTTCTGGGGACTCAGGTTGTGGAAAAGCCCGATTAGATGGAAGAAAGCCGCCTGGAGCGCTTGGCTCCAAACACTTTATCGCTTGACCCCCGTCCCGCTCACCTCTTCACGTTCCGACGGGCAGCAGATGCACACAGCCGCAATGCACACCCCACTGGCGGCGCTGCCTTTGTGCCCTCGGGCGAACACGGAGCCGCCTTGATTGAGTTTCAGACACAGTGCATGTTGCAGGGTAATTGCATTGTTAATCAATGTCTCTCCGAGCCGAGGAGCCGAGGAGCCGAGGAGCCGGGACAATGCTCGGGTCTTCACAGTCCCTTTCTCCGCATTGGCTATGAGGGACATCCAGTGGTGTAATCTTCTCTCAGTGCATTATGCATTACACGGATTCCCTCTGGGGACATTGTTCACAAAGTGGAGTCTCATTTATCAATATGCTGTTATCCCCCCCCCACCCCCCCCCCCCCCCCCCCTCCCATTGTTACACAGATTGATCCCAAACACAAATGTTGTGTTATGACTATGCCTTCGTGTCATTTACAGCAAAAGCAGATGGTTTTTAGTTTAACTGCAGCTTTATTTTTAAACCTTATGATGTAACTCTGAACAGTAGAGTTAGGAAAAATAATAGTAATGGAGTAAACGTGTCTAAATCGCAGTCCAACGTTCAAAAACATTCCTGAAGTCTAAGCATCCATTTATTTAAACCCCTTTGGATCCTAAGATCACGCCAAATGATGTATTTTAATTCCATGTTGGAATTCCATGTATTTGATGACATCATTTTAACAAAGTAAAAAACTTAATGCGATACATTTTTATCATTCAATTATGAATGAAACAAGTTAAAAAAAAAATGATATTTATGAAGTAGTTCTGATTTACCTTATGTGTTTTAAATACAATTACCCATTCAAAACAACATAATACGTAAACTAATCTCATAAATGTTAACTAATTTAATCCTGCTTCTTCTACAATGATACGTATGTAAACCTTCTTCTTATTTAATATATTATTGTGTTAAACAATGTTATTGTTTACATAATAAACATTCATGCTGGTTCTATGCAACTTGAGTAGATGTATTTTAAAAACATGATTATTTAAATAAAATCAATGCTTACACTTCTAATCAATCAATCAATTCTAATCAATGAAATTAGGTGGAATTATCAAAATTGAAGTGATTTTATTTCCTTTCAGTGGAGCAGCTCATTGTGATCATGGATTTCTTCCTCTTCCCAGTAAAACAAACAGAATTAACGCTCGCTTTTACAAATAAGAGAACATTTCCGCTCTTATTTTTCCCACTATGTGGCCACAGAGTTATAGAAATCTGAAAACCCCCTCAGCTTCTATACAAAAAATGATCCACATATTACAGGAGAACCCTAATTACAATTGTATTACAACTACACCTTTAAACCTTTTTTTTTTTCATATTTGATTTCATTTATACTTTTAATATCCTAGCCACTATACATTTTATATAAAATGACAAACTGTTTGAAAACAGTTTAAAAGAAATCAGACTTTCATGGGAAATAGTACATTTTCTTTACGTTTAAAGCGAAATCTCTTAAACTGTTTGGGTTAATCATGTATTTAGAAAAACTATTTGACCCTTATTAGACTATTTTTAGTTAAATCAAATTATATCATTCTGTTCGGTAAGTCCTCATATTCAAAATCCTACTTGTGGAATATGACTCCTATCAATAGCCACGGTTAACGCCTCCTCCTCTGTCACCCCGTATCACCTGTGGCGTCCCCCAGGGCTCCATCTTTGGCCCCTTCCTCTTTAGCACGATACATGGTGCCACTGGGTATCATGTAAATGTCGTTGGAAATGACTGAACTGGATGATTCTGAAACTTCATGTTAAATAAGATACATAGGTTGAAAAAGATAAATAGTGGGCAAAAACTATTTGTTTAATTAAGATTATTAAAGCAGACGGGACAGAGGATCTTGCATGACGTTTGGACTTGCAGAGATTAAGAGAGTATCAACGTCTCACCCACTTCTCCTGCTTCCAACACATCACCTTACATTTATTTGCTGCCAGGCATATCCGACAGCCGTAAGTTGATTGGATGTTATTCTATCCTCAATTGTCAGTGGTTATAATGTTATGGCTGCTCCGTTTATGCTAGCAAGAAGTACAGTGTTCACCTCGGAGGTGTAATGGAAGCATAAATACAAAACCAAAGCCTAAATGCCTTGAATTCTTCCTTCAGTGCAGTTCTTGAGTACATTTGATGAGACACTTTCCCCCCACTGATAGCAGGAAGCAGCTGTGTCAGGGAGATTATTCAGCCACAGGCCAGTGTGAGAAGGATTATTCCACTGATAGGTCCAGGGTTAGTCTCACAACTCTGTGCACTCTGCCTGGGACACACTCCGTTTGACAATAATCTGGGTTAATTGATAGATAAGATTCTTTCTTTGATGACATGTTGGGATGGAATGTTGGAGAATTAATCAAGCCGTCACTTTTGTGCACAGTTGTTTGGGTTTGAAACCTGGAAAACGGATTGAACTTGGTAATTAAACGTCACATTATTTTGCTGAGAGGGAGAGTTTCTCTCTCAAGTTTTTCTGTTACCACTTTACAGGGACTTGGCTCATAAAAGGGTTTATGAATGCGTTATTACTGGTTTATTAACTAGTTATAAACGTTTAGTAAGAAGCTGCTAAAACTCACTAGGTACAATTGTTTATTAATGATTTATAAATTGTGTTCAACCTAATTCACGATTATAAACTTATTAAAAGGACGTCTTTAAGACTAGATTGTTCTGTTTGTTAAGAAAAAGCTCCTGTCAGACTGAACTCACCGGTCAGAAAAAGCAGCCGGACCCCCGCCCCCCCCCAAACAAAACAAAACCAGCGCACCTCCATTGGTTGTAATACTCACAGACTTGCAGATCGTACGTTCCGTACCTGCTGGTCGCCCTGTTAACAGCGTCTGCCGATTACTCAAAGCGATACGGGCAGGTCCTGGCTCTAGACTAGGGGTTTTTTAAGGTGCTAGGTACAGAATGCCTGCTCTCTTTGATGTTGCCACAGCCAGGAGCCCTGCTTTATCGCTTTGTAAAGTATGTAGTAGTTTAAAAAGTTGAATAACATAAAATAACATAATATAATGTTATTTATGTTATTTCCCACGTGAAGAACTCCTGTAAACCTTGCAGTATTGAAACTCAGTGAACAAGGCATCTTAGACAAGCTGAAAAACAAATGGTGGTACGATAAGGGTGAATGTGGAACCAAGGACTCTGGAAGTAAGGTCAGTCGCTGCAGGTCTTTTGTACTGATTCCAAATTGCATTGTGACCTATTGTTCATATGCAAGACAAAACTATTTTTCTAACATCTATAGTCAACATTTTCGTTTATTTGTTACACATTTATCTTTTTGTTATCTTTTACTTTTCCACTTTTTAAGCCATAAACTGTAACTCAGTTTTGGCAAGGCACCGCTTCCCCAAAATTCTTCTTCTTTTTTTTTTTATTCCTTTTTTCTTTTTTTATGCCATAGAATTGAAACATTTTTTTTTAAAGCGATATAAATGTTAAAAGTGTAATGTTAATATTTTGGGGGAAATGGCCTTTCAGAAAAAAAACAGTTCCAATTCAATCACAGCAGTTAACAGTTGTTGAAATGCTTTTGCTCATTTTCACTCTTCATGATATTTTGACCATTATGCTGCTGTTCCCATTTACCAAACTGTCAGGGAAAATTTTATTTATTTGCGTTGTTACTAGTTTGCATCGTTCCGTGTTTATTAGATTCCCTGGCCTCCTGTGGTGTGATGAACAGGCGAAGCCTCTCACTTGGACGGGTGTCTTCTAAAGAGGGGGTCGTCGGGCGTCATTTATCATGCAGAGTACGGGGTGGGTGGGGGATTGGGTCGCTCCCGGATGTTTGTTGGACATTCCGATTGTTTTCCGAAATATCCAATATGTTTTGTAGGACTTAATCACTACTAAAAAAATGTTGTGGTAAATAAGAAGGCGCAGTTTGTGGCTGGTAGTAACTGCGTAGCTAGGAAGAAAAAGGTTCTTAGCTAACAGAGCAGTGCTAGCTATCAAGTTATCAGCCTGTACAATAAAACGTAGCTAACTTACGTCCGATCCTCTCGGCAAGATGGACCAGCCTTACTGTCCATGGTGTCCGAGTTACCTACGAGTTCGTATATGCTGGCGCTCGGTGTTTACGGTGTTGCTAGCCAAACAAACTTGTTTCTTCCTCAGAACTTTCAAACAAAACTTTATTGACAATTGTCCAAAGCGACAATGGGCGACAGGGGCGGTCCGACGCGGGTACACCAATTCTGAGCGTCCATAAACAATTCATTCGTACAATGCGAGTCGAAATCAGAGATCCGCGACTCTCAAACCAACGTAAATCTCAGGGCTGAGGTCGGAGGCTTTATTTGCACATTACAAGAAGTCGAGGAATGTAATAAACCCACTATTTAACCCACCGAGATCCGAACCCTCAGATCACCAGTTCGATAGCTTTATAATCGCAAACGCTCGTTGGGTTAAAAACTGCAAATAGTAAAACTCTAATGAACAACATTTTAATGAGTACGTTCGGTAGGCGAGCAGCAGCAAAATGGTCGGATCCTTCTTTAAGTGAGCTATCATTCATCTACTATGAATTTGACTGCACTGTTATGACAATGTTGCCATGAGAGCTTAAGAGGATGTCAAAGACAGGGAGTTATGGACCCATGCGGTACTGACCAGCTTCCTCACATCATCACAAGTAGCGAGCATTCACCAGCAGATAGAGCATTCAGCCTAGCCGTAGGAGAACTACCTCTAGCCTTAGCTTCTCAATGTAGCGTCAGTTTTTTGTTAGCTTGCACCAGTCAGTCCAGCACATGTAGCGCCAGTACGGCTCACCAGGGCAGGTTGAAAGATCCAGGCTGCATTTTGTTCTGCTGTCCTGGCCCCACTGCAAAGCTCTTAACTCTGCTCTTCACTTTCCTCCCAGGACAAGACAAGTGCTCTCAGCCTAAGCAATGTGGCGGGTGTCTTCTATATTCTGGTTGGAGGGCTGGGGCTGGCCATGATGGTGGCTCTGGTAGAGTTCTGTTATAAGTCACGGCAAGAAACCAAACGGCTGAAATTGGCCAAGAATGCCCAGAGTTTTAAGCCGGCTCCCCCGACCAACACCCAGAACTTTGCCACATACAGAGAAGGCTACAACGTATACGGAACCGAGAGCGTTAAGATCTAGAGGTAAGTCGCAGCGCCCACCCCCCCACCCCCTCGTTGTTCTCGCCGTCACAGGGCAGTATGGGAGATGAATCATTCGGCACGCTGTTATATCGGCAGTAAATTATTCATTTGCATGTGTAGCTGCTGCTGCTGCTGGAGGGATTGTTTATGGCTGTCATGTTGGGCTAAACGGAACACACGTGCACAGTCGGATACAAAACTCCTGTTTGCATGTTACATGTAGATGCATGGACGGCGCCGCAGGCTGCATGAACGCCATCTCGGCACCGCATCATGTGCTCCCCTCTTGTTCCCTGCATCACAGACGTGTTTACGCGTTAGCTCCGTGAGAAAAACGGTTACTATGTGTTTTTTTGCTGTGTTTGCAATTTGTCCTCTGAAGGGGATCAAAGTCAAGTCAGTCGATTACTCCTTTTTGGCGGGAAAAATGCGCTTAATGTGCATAGAATAATAGGCCCTCGATTCAATTCAATTTTATTTATATAGTGCTAAATCATAAATGATGTCTTCTCATGGGGACTTTTCAATAAGAGCTGGTGGGGAAAAAACAGACAGAGCAAGAGGGAGAGAGAGAAAGATAGAGAGAGCGACAGAAAGCGATAAAGAGAGAGAGCGAGAGCAAATGAGAGAAAGATAGCGAGAACGACCGATAGAGAGCTAGAGAGCAAGCCAGAGAGAGCGAGAGTGAGGGAGAGAGAGAGGGCAAACGAGAAATATAGAGAGCGCGAGCGAGAGAAAGAGGGAGAGAGAGAGGGAGAGAGAGAGGGAGAGAGAGAGGGGGAAAGAGGCATTTAGACTAGGCGTAGGATGTCGTTCCCACCACTAGTGGCATTTTCCTGGAAAGTCCCCAATCCCCTGTGTTGTACAAGCAATCCCCCTGATTGAAAATAAAGGTGACGTATTAATGATGTGAAACAGTCCATATCGACTCAACCTCATTCATTGTGACGACAGGAACCAGACAGCAGCATAAGACAAGAAGCCATTCGTCCATTAAGTTCTGGCTTGTTGCCAAAATAAAAACCTCTCAAAGTTCCCGGTCTCTCAATCGATAAGATATGTTATTATGGTGTCACGTCGTGAGGTCACGATCTAACGTCCCTGAAATCTGATCATCTCTAGGATCTGCCAAAAACTGCCTGTGGGCGAAATTTCCTCCAAATCCGGCCGTTGGCTTTTCCGTAATCCAAAAAGATAAACAGACAAACATCGGTACGAACATCCTCTCTTTGAAAAATGGATGAGAAATGAAGATTTATCGCGGTTTTAATCTTAAAAAAAACTTTTTTGTCTTAAAAATTGTACGCCTGTGACTCAGGATAATCCCCAGAATGCATTTGGGATAGTTCTAATTGTAGATTAATTCTTCTTATTTCCCCCTTACTACGATAAAAAATGACAAATGTCTTTATGGATCACTCCTCAGCTCCTAACTGAGCAGAACCAGTTGGAACGTACCCTGATAATAATAAATAGTCAGATTGTCAGATATGGGTCTGAGAGTTCTGTTGCATATAAAAAAAGAAAAGTTGGACGCATGTTTACCGAAGTGCAGCTGCAAAACAGATAAAAAAAACAATATAAAGTCTTTGAAAACATATTTTCTTAATAAGCTTAAAGGAATTTGTCGTTTTTATTAGTAGGAGCCTTCTTTTTGTGTGAAGCCCTCTAACGGCGCTCCTATCTATTAATACATGAGATTATTATTATTATTGTTGCCTGTTTAGTGAGAAGTTTTCATTTCTTTCCCAATGTTTTATTGGGAAAGAAAAGCTTTTTAAAATCACAGTTCCATTTTTCAACCCGCATGAACGAAACCAATGAATTTTTTTTTTTAAGATTTGCCGATAATTAGGCTCGACAGCATCCGATAATTATTGATAATTAATTGTTGTGTAATTGCAGCCATTATCACATAGTGCGATAATAGAAATGAGACATTTCTGGGTTCTGTGGTGTTTGCACATCATCCGAAGGCTTCAGGAACAGCCGATCGCTCCGACGGACCCGCCGCAGTGGAGTCCGTCAAAGTTCAGCGAACGCGGGATCCGCAGAGATTTGTTATATTTTCAGCATTAGCGGTTTTGACAGCTCTACCCTTTTTACGGCAAATGTGAAAAAATCACCTCCACCGAAACACGCGGCTCTCGTTTATCATTTGGCTTCAAAGCTGAGATCCTGACAACTGAAAGCTGCTCCTTTAAGATCTTGATGACCTCTTCTCATTGTTTTTATAGTTAAATTATGATCCTAATGGCTTGAATGTCGATGACATCATCATCATTTTCAACTATTTTCTCTCCTTAAATTACAACTTCTTCTCGTAATATATCAACTTAACTCTCCTAAAATGACAGCTTTAATTTTAGTAAAATAAGGACTTTTTTTCTTATAACGGTTCTTCCCTTAATATTAAAAGGTTATTACCCTTAAAATTAAAACTTTCTCTTGAAAAATGACTTTATCTTGTAAAATGAAAAACTTTTTTCTCGTAGAGTTACAACATAATATTACGACTTTATTCTTCTAAATTTATGACCTACTTCTTTTGAAACTATCAACTTCCTTCTCATAAAATTACTACTTTTTCTCGTAAAATCATGACCTATTTTTTTTTCTCGTGAAATTACGAGTTTATTCTCATACTATAACAACGTTATTGTCATAAAATCACTACCTTTTCTTGTAAAAATTACGACTTTATTCTCATAATATAACAGCTTTAGTCACGTTATACTATGACTTTATTCTTTTAAATGTACAACCCACTTTTTGTAAAACTAAAAAATGATTTCTCATAAAATCCTTTTTTTTTTTTCTTGTAACATTGCGACTTTATTCTGGCAAAAATCGCGGCTTCAAGCTTGTAAAATTACAACTTTTTTCTCTTAATGTTATGACTTTAACCCAAAAACAAATTACAACTCTTTAAATTTCTGACTTTATTTCCGTAAAAAATAACAACTTAAAATTCCAACTTAATTCAGAGGTCAGGATTCTCCAAATCCTGACTTTGTGCAGCAGACGTGACACGCTCTATCCCAGAATCTCCTTTATTTGTATGTAAACGTTGCCCCTAAGATCTCTGTCTTTTCATCCGTCCGTTTAAATACGGATAAATTGAGCCAATTCTAACAGTTATGTAAAATAATTCATCTGTTAATGCCGAGATTCAAACCGGTTAATAATAAAAACTGTGATTCATCTTCCTACTGATGATAAAATGATTAATGGATGTCCTCTCCTTGTGTTTCCCTCCTCTCCGTCTGTTTACGCAGGTTCATACAACATTTCCTTTGTCCCTAACAACTGTGACTCAACATCTATATGAAAGGACGGGATGCAGGGGGGGGTTGGGGTGGGATGGGGGCAGACCTCCGAGCCGAATCCTCTCGGACGGACACGGTACGATAATCTGCAATGATGACACGACTGGACTGGACTGGTGACGGGAACAACCGCTTCCCTTCCTCTCAGTGCCTTATGGAACTCCGAGTCCAATCAATGCAACTCTTTCACAACGATATTGCTTATTGCTTGAAACTCATACAAAACAGAAGAATGGTGCAGTGACTGTCCGTACAGGAATATATATACACACACACGTATATATACATATATGTATATATATATATGTATATATGTATGTATGTATATGAATGCACACATATATACATATATATGAGTGAGAGAACTAAAGCCATCAACTCTAAGCACATCTTGAAGTGCCGGAAAAGAGGACGATTGACGATTGTGATATGAAAAGTGTCTAAATTGGTTTCCTCGGATTACTCTTCATCCTTCTGCCGCCGGATTTTCACTGGTCACGTGTTCAAAAATGATTTCATCAGATCTGCTCGCCGCCCTGTACGTACCACACTGGCGATTAGGACCGTATAGCTTCTTCTTCTTCTTCTTTTTTTTTTACTGCAGTGAGTCACTTACGGCGACCTCCTCGTCCATTCGGACGCCGTAGATTTGAATTCTAGCGGAGAAGATAGAGACAAATAGTGAGGGTGATCGTTTGAACTTTAAACTCTGCTGCCGCCGTTTCCGCTCCACCGATGGAGCACCGAGAAGGCGGAGACAACCGTCCCATTTGGCTTATAATCAACACTTCCAATACTGCCAAGAGTGTGTTTTTGTACGACAGGAAGTGAAGAATCCAAGCTCCAGCGGGAAAAGTACTCTGCGATTTGTAAAATATTGACCCGGCCGAGGTCGGCCGCTCCCACAAATCTTTCCCCTAGATTTTTTTTTTTTTTTATGCACATGACGGTGAAAACCAAACAGAAAAAAAAAAAAAAAGGGTAATTCAACTGTAGATGAACTGCAATCCAATTAAACGGATAACAGTAATGGCTTTTAAACTGTAGTATTTTTGGATTACCTCACTGTTTTTTTTTTTTTTCTTTTACCAATCGCACATTTTACAAGAAGCTGTAGTTTTGCTTTGGATTTGGATTTCCCTTCCACGAGCATTACAGTGTTTGGTGACTTAGTAAAAATGGAAATATACGACTGCAAAGTGGACAATTTATACAAGGTTCTGCCCACCGGAGGGTCCTGACGACGCTTAGCACATTTCTATATCGCTGTGAGAATTCCTTGAAAGACTGTGATTTCATAGGATTAGTACGATAATGTGGGGGAAAAAAGTGATAATAACATAATCAAGTAACAGTTAATAAAGATGTATACATTTAGATAAATGAGAATTATTTATATTACACAAGGACACATCGGCTTCCCTTTCACTTTTTACTTTTTTTATTTTATTTTCGGTTATACGTTTGGGGTTTTTTTTTTTTTCAGAGACATTGCATGATGAATCATTAACGCTTTATGAACTCTGCTATACTCACTAAAACCTGACCTTAGGTTTACGTTAGGAAAAAAAAAATCCAGCCCCGGCTACTTCTCTATTCTTTTTTGTAAATCCGTTTCGACCTTTTTTTTCCTTTTTGTATGCCTCACATCCTGCCAAAAAAGGAATGACAAAAAAAATAAATAAAATAAATGAATAAATTCCAGGCATTGCAGCGGGTACAAAAGAAGAAGAGATGCATGCATAATTTGCTCAACCTCATTAGCGAGGCGCTGTACGGAGAATTTTAATACATTTTGTAAATAAATTGTACAGAAATGAGTGTTGATGTGTGTTTGGGTTCTTTAACGGCGCTGCTACGTGTCTCTGTTTCAACGTGTCTCTGTTCGACCCTTTAATGTGCTCGCCAAGATAAAAACAAAACAGAGTCAACAATTATTTTACTGCTTGTTTAATTTCTTCATTTAATATTATGGATGTTCTAGACTCACCATAAAATGATAAATTGTTTGGTTTAATTGTTTGATCGGGTTCATTTTTAAAGTCTCTGAACTGTTTGAACTGTTTTTGAACTGAGTTTGTTTTTAGTATTTGAGTTCTTTTGGTTTTATGGAGTTCCATAATACTGTTTAATAAGTCCTCACATGCGTAAATCTGACAACAAAAGAAAAAAAGTTACTTATTGAATTATATTATTTCCTAAAATGAATTTTTTTTTCTTTATTTCCAATTTTTACCAAGAAATGATCCACATATTACAGGATTATAAAAGCGTAATTACAATTTTATTACAACTACACCTTTAAACCCTTTAATGTCCTCACTAATTTTATTTCATTCATAAATTAAACATAAAATGACAAACTGTTTCAGTATAAAGGGAAATCTCTAAACTGTTTTGGTGAAGCATTTGTTTAAAAAAATATTTGACCCTTATTAGACTGTTTTTAGTTAAATCGAGTTATACAATCCTGTTAAGTAAGTCCTCAAATGCCCCAAAAAAAACCAAACAATTCCTTATCCTTATTCCTTATCGAATATGACGCTGCTACTGGATCAGAATAAAAACCATTTTAGTCGTATTTTTCCAAGAAGAAAGAGAGAGACTCGAAATGAGCTGGACCAAACGGTCGAACGGGACATTAAAGAGTTAATAAAACGCTGGAACGACCTGCAGGAATTACAGAAGATCATCTCCGCTCAGGTTAAACACGCCGCATGCTTACGCCCCTGCAGACAAACACACACGGAGATGAGTTTTTCCTGTAATGGTCGGATATTGAGCCGTTAGTCAGTGGAAGTGTATATGTTTGGGATCAATAGTAGCACCATCTGCCTCGCTCTCGCTCTCCTGCCTCGCCTCTCCGTGATTGAGGGCTCCTTTGACAGCTTCATCTGGCATGTGATCTTTCTCTCGCTCTCTCTCTCTCTCTCCACCTTCATAGGATGCTTTGTGACACGATCAATAATGGATTATTATAACCGCCGATGGCTTACACGGCATCATGCACCGGGACGCCGCGTCGCATCTTATTCAAGAAGTGATTCCGAAGGAACGTTTTCACCAGGATTCAGCCGCGTAAATACCGCCAAATGAAGAGTTCATCATATAAACCCGGCTTATTCCCACGGTGTAGATTGTGGAATCAGCCCAGGCGGTCTGTGTCCCCTTTCCCAGGTGTCTGGTTCTGCCTTAAAAATGAACCCCTGCGTCCAGAGAAGCAGCTCAAATCACAAATCCACCCAAACAACATATTGTGAAACAGTTTTTTTCCTCCTCTCATTTTTTTGGATGCGTACTCTTATTCAGGATTATTCAGCGCACCAGTCCAGTGGAACAGACTCAGGCTATATGCAATACTCTGCACCATCCAAACAACCCGTTTCTGACAAAGCATGAAAGGATATTGCTTTTTTTGTTTTCTCCCCCTTGCTTCACTGATTCTTTCCCTTTTTTCTTTTTTTTTTTCTTTGTTATGCCTGGACTGCTTTCAAACAGGAACAAGGCAACGCGGGGGAATGGTGCGAGAGGACGGCGTTGCACTGCAGTGCATGATGCTCATGAGACGATTCTCTGGAAATGACTTTCGCTCAACTATCAAAGGCTGCGTTCAAACTGTGGGCCAACATCTGACTTTTTTTTCTTTCTTTTTTAATCGTGTGATTGTTTTCGTGACTGTGTTAACGGCGCACATCAGAAGGAATCTGATCTTTTGTGAAACCTCTTGGTCGTGAATCAGATATCTATTTTATACTAGACCTGTGCTGTCGTCCTCCACAGCAAGGGGTTTATCCCCAATAAAGCCCCCGACCCCAAGCGTTGTACAAGCCTTCTCCTCAAATTAAATGTGAAGTTATGTCCACAGTATTTTTTGGGAAAAAAATCTCCCCTAGTGGCTAAAGCATGAACTTCTAGATGAAAATATTATATACACAAGATCGATCTCCTGGTGATGATTCGTACGCACTTAATCTGGAATAAATCGGACCATTAGGAAGTTTTTCTTCTTCTTGAAAAAGCTTCCCCAGATGGGTAAAATGTGACATATTAGAGTAAACCAATATATAAATAAGATAAATGTCCTCGATTCACTTCAAATGCATCAAATTTGGACCGAATCGGGTTTAACAATGGTTGAGAAATGATAAAGCTCCCTCTAGTGTCAGAAATATAAAATGGAACTTTCCCAAAATCCTTCCAGTTCTTCCTCACACAACAATCTACGTGGTTAGAAAATGATCCATGTGATAGTTTTTGAGTTAAGACGAAGCGTCTGCGGAGGGCGGCGGCGATGATGATTGCACAATATCCCCCGACTTGTGATTTGTTGATCACAACTCACTTGCAAAGATGAATCAGAAGCCCATGGCCGGGATTTCAACTTTGGGTGGGCCCAAATCATATTTGTCTGGCAAACTTTGTGCCTTCTTTTGATAGTTCTTCACAGAAATCACTCATCTGGTTTATGAGGTTTATGTCGGATCCAAAGGTTTGAAAAAGTCAATGCAGATTTATCCTATTATTTACACGCAGTCTGAGTTTGAAGGGATTAAAACACCACACACGTGTATATAAAGGTATATATTTACACCAACTATTATGTTCATCTAACAGTTTGTTAGATCTTCATGTTGGGACGGAAAGAGAGAAAGAGAGAGATTGATTGATGGGTGAGCTACATTGACTTTTTTTCGCTTTTTTGTTTTTTTAACCTTTCCTGTCCTGCTGGTTTGCAAATACTCCACCTCCCCTTCTCCGTCCAGTCCTCATCATTCATCCGTCTCAGCAGAGTCATCAGCCACCACCACCACCAGTTTCATATCCTTTCCATCACAGTCTTACTGAAGAGTCTGAGCACACGAGACTTTCTGATGGAAATATTTCATCTTAACTTCATCCGTCGTCTTTCCTGATCAAAACACCTGCTGCTCTGATTTGGCGCTAGGACAAATAAAATTAGCCTCAATAGACTCAAAAAGATTACATTTGAGGGGGAAACAAATCAGAGTTGCGTCCCAACTGAAGTGTCCTTGTCCAGTAACAACCGTGGAAAACCGAGAGGCAACAGTAATCAGGAGGAATCCTTTCAGTTAGACGGAAACAGAAGCAGAGGACGTGTGAATCCCCTTCAAAGCTAATTGTCCTCCACCGGGGCGTCACACACACACACACTTCTCGCACGTGTCAAAATGGGCCACGGCGGGCCCGGCTTCTTGCGCTCGCTGTCTCGCCGAGTCTGTGGGCGTGAAGGTTAATCTGATCTGGCATGGGTTTCGGTTCTTTGACTGAGCAGGAGGATGGTTTCACGTAGATGAGAACAGAGGAGGAGAGAGAGAACTCACGAGGGCCATGCATCGATTACAGCCGTGAATAAAAAGCTTTTTTGTCCCTCATTTAGCAGATCAAACATTCATTCACCTCCTCTCTCTCTCTCTCTCTCGCCCTCTCACTATCTCTCTCGATACCTCTCACTCTGTCTCTCTCTCTCTCCCTCACGTCCTCTCACTATCTCTCTCACTCTCCCTCTCTCTCTGTCTCTCTCTCACTCTCTCCCTCTCACTATCTCTCTCAGTACCTCTCACTCTGTCTCTCTCTCTCTCCCTCTCGTCCTCTCACTATCTCTCTCACTCTCCCTCTCTCTCTCTCTCTGTCTCTCTCTCTGTCTCTCCCTCTCACTATCTCTCTCAGTACCTCTCGCTCTGTCTCTCTGTCTCTCTTTCTCTCTTTCTCTCTCTCTCTCTCTCTTAGATATCCATTATATTCACTCATATTGAATGTGATATATAATTGATATTATGTGATTTGCATGTATATAATATTGTACAATATAATATGTTATGTTGTATAATAAAATATAATAAAACAGTCAGTAACGTACGGATAAGGGGTCGGATTAAATAAGTTCGTACTTCTTCTCACTCCTTTTCGAATATGTAATCCAAGTCTAGTGTTTGACAATTTATTTTGCTTTATGCTTTTCATAGTCAGTAAATATCATTATTTATTTATTTTTATTATTTTTTCTGTCCGTCCCCTGTGCTTCTTATTTAATTTTTGTTATTTATTATTATCATTTATTGTTCTTATTGTTCTTTAAACATTAAATTTCATGCTGTATCTCACTTGTTTTTTTTTTTACATATTAGAAATCAAAATTTTAATCATATAATCGATCGATGAATCAAATTGCTCCTCCCTCTCTCTCTCTCTCTCTCTCTCTCCAAAAAGATCAAATAAATAAATCAGATTCCAAAGCCCTCCTCTCATTCCTCCACATCGGGTATTCAGCTATCTTAGATTTCAGCTGAAGAGATACGCTCTGGACTTTCAACTCCAGTTGACATTGAACGGATTCTCAAGCACAGTCCAATGTTATTTGATAAATCAGACATTTCTGGATTGCTTTTTTGACTTTTTGTCTCACGTTGACGGTTGTATCGTCTGTTTGCCTTACTTCCCTCGTTCCCCTTATTACAGCTCTAAAGTCCGTTTTCACGTTGATTGGGTTCTTATTAGCACATTTTAATGGCGGTAAAGACAATATGCATGGAGAGGAAGGACTCGTGGTTTCTTAACTTGTTGCTTTCGGGGCATTACTAAAATAACGAGTTATAAGAGGAAAAGACACCATTAGCATTCCGCTCTGCAAGAATAAGAGATTTCCAAGAGCTGCGGTCGTTAAACTTCATAACTTTAACAAAACATCTATAATATGCATGATTTTGTGGGGACGTCTCCCGTTTGTACAAAGACACACTGGTGCGGACAGTGTGCAACAGAAGATTGACTCAGATTTAGCGTTGTGAGTCACGGCCATCGATGATTTCCCTTTGAACACAGTGGGATCGCTGGCGTTTGATTAGCCAGCTCCGGCACGGAGAGTCCCGTGAGAGTTTACGAGGTCGAGTTCAACAAACTCTGCAATTTAGAAGAAAGAACAAATTGTTCCAAGCAGAGCTGGAGACCGGTTAGGTTGCACAAACCGCGGAGGACGTGTGACTGGTGGGGGAGCGAACTCTCTAAACTGTGCAATCCTGTAGGCGGATTGTTCGGACACTGACATTCACCTCTCAATTGTTTCAGGAGAAGGCTCTTTGTGTTTCCTTTGATGGCAGGGTTTCACGTTCATTACTTTTTCTTTAGCAACATCGTGAGTATGATCCTCTTTGTCAACGAAAACCCCCAAAATATTTATCCAACAACAGCTTCTTCATCATCTCAGAGGCAAAACATTTCCTCATCATCTTTCTGCCACGTCAACCTTAAAAAAAAAAACGTGTTCCGTCTGTAAGTCAGTGTTCAGTTTGTCTATTCAGACAAATAGAAGACTATAAGAAGTCCTGATCCCTCCCCTCTCCCTCCAGACTAACCATCCAAACGTTTATTTATGTTCAGCTGATTATACAGTAAGAAACATAGTTATGGATCTTATATTCCATTTACTCTAAGAGAAACCCCTCAATTGTACACACTGCACCTTTAATTTGATAGTTATTAGTTCAAGATGCTACATTGTCCTCCAGAGCTTGGTTCATGAAATCAAAACCAGGGTGAGAAATGTTTGTGATGTAACACAATTTTTTTTTTGCATGTGGACTCCTGCATGTCCTCAGATCTTCTTGACAGACATTTCAACATTGGCGTGGCACCATGACCCAAAAACATGGTCTCTCCAGTTCCAGCATTTACTCAGTTAGTCTGTCAGAAAGTGGTTAGACTCTTCGAGTGGATTGAGTTTGAAGGCCATCTGTTCTTAGTCGCAGCAGGGAGTCCAGAGGCTGGTGGTGGTGGTGGCTGATGACTCTGATCAATGATGAAGTTAAAGAATCTGCGAATACTGAGAGGAGTGAGGAATCAGTGCAAACTCAACCTCCCCACAGCATGAAGGAACTAGAGATACAGGAAGAGTAATATTTTTTTTTAAAAAGGAAACTGAACATGATACATTTAGATGACATCATAATGAAGCCAATAATCAGGATGTTGGACGGCCCAGATCATAATAGAAGGAAATTAAGAGTGAGCACGCATGACTTCACGGAATGAGTGCGCAAAGGGAAATTGTTCGTGACTGAACTTTCACTGGAGGTTCACTCATTAGCTTTTGACCGTTAAGCTCCATATTTTCTCATCAGTGTTGGTTTCATTTTCTTTCACCTCCAGTCGTAGTGAGGATGACAAAGGTCATTAGCTTCTCTCATTTCCATCCAGAAAGTGACCTCAGGGAGGTTTTATGGCAGATGCTGCTCCTCTCATTTAGCTCAGCTGCAGATGCCTTCATTTAGGAGGGTCGGTGGATGGATTGGTATTCTCTCACAGCGTTTCTCTCAGCGACGGTCGGACATGCCGAGGATAAAATATCCCTGCATTTTAGATTCTGAGGATTAGGTGGTTAAAAACGGATGCTAGATTTAGTTATTATACCTTGATTTTTCCAGGAGTGACCTTGCCAAGAGACCAAGACCATGGTGCTGGCCTTCACAGAAGAAGACCATCTCCCTACAGGAAAATAAAATACTTTTTCCAAATTAAGATTAAAACATTTGTTTGTTTTCAGAGGATTAAAAAAAAAACGTAGTTATTAATATTAAATTCCATTTATTGAAAGAAAACCCTGCATCCATACCATTAGGATGTTTTGCAGAAACCCGTGTGCAGACAAGAGACAGAGAAGACGCAGTGATTTAATGTGCAATTAAAAGTTACATCCTTGTTCAAGAAAGGCAAGGTTTAAAAAAAAAACACAAAGGCAGTCTGATAATGCAATCAATCCAAACTAAAAAAAGCAACTAGCAAAGGTGAAGTCCAAAGGAACCAACAGTCATTAAAACATGTCTTTAAAAAAAAAGAAAAATCTAGAAACACAACTAAGACCTTACTCAAGACGATTGGGGAAAGGCGGGACCTCATCAATAAAACGGCGGTGGAGGGAGAACACAGGTGAACATGATGGACAGGCACACAAGAGGATAAAAGAAGACACAGGAGACAAAGACACAGGGAGGGAGAATGAAGACAGGCGATGACTAATCTACGATTGGAGGGGAAAGGAAGGGAAACAGACGTTAAACGAAGGGAATGAAAGTGCAAAACAGATTAAAAAAATAATCTGTTTTGCATTTTTTATATGAATATATTTTTACAGTGTACCCACAAAAGCGTTTTTCTGTAACCACAGTCACGACAGGAGATCGGTGTGTTTTCCACATGGAGAGACTTCATCGACATCGACTCTGGGAGAGTCAGTCCATCAGAGGCTCAATGTATTAAAAAGCAGAAAGGTTCCGTGAGCAGCTGGTGGTGCATTAAGGCCCATCGTTATTTTTTTGAAATACCAGACTTCCACTACAGCCCCTTTAACAAAGTGCAGGCATTGCTCGAATATCAAGAACGAGCAGAACCAGAGACGTGAATTCATTCATTCGCCCGAGCATCAAAAGAGGAAACCGGAGCGTTTCTCTGAGTGAGTCTGCAAGGACGAGGAAAGCGTGGCGTAATACTCCAGTTGTTTGATGTTTCTATTCATAACTCACTGTAGTTAATAATGGCAGGGCTTTTAAAATTCTGACAAGCCCTTGAGCAAATAAATCGCATGTACCATCTGAAAGCGAGAATGTGGGAGACTAAATCTGCAGGAGGCAGAACAGAAAGGGACGAGCCCGGCTCATTACTGCTACTGTAGCAGAGTCCATGTCTTTTAACAGGAAGCGATGTTTCCCGTCACCGTCACTCTTCTAGAACCTCGTTAGAGCTTTAAAGACAGGGCGGCTCTTCCTCCTCGTCAATGAAAGATTCTATCAAAGCTACGATCAGAGCTCAACCTCCTCGGTCACGGCGGATGAGATGACGTCATCCACGTTTAACCCACAAATCCGATGTTTGTACATCTGTGACTGTGTAAAAATTGTCTCAGTAACCGGGTTAAGATCCCATCCCGATTTTGGGAAACCTCGAGTTTTATAGCCGGGTTTCCTCCGGGAAGAATACGAAATACTGTTTTCTGTGTTTCTGTGTACTGTGTTACTGTTGTCAACTTCTTATCCTGGTTTCGACATCACTCTGCAGGCGGTCAGTGGCGACAGAGACGACGTTACACAGATGTACTTGTGTCTTTAGTCTTTTAAGGGACGATCCCTGTCTATTCATGAATGTTGAGGCTCCCTGTCGCAGAAATAACTGAAGTTTTAGATTGGAAAATTAAGGAGGTTATGATTCTTTCACACAGTTGTTGGAACTTAATAGAGCTAAGTGTCTCTTAAGACGGATACAAGCTCTCTCAAAGTTCCATATCACAAAAGGAGGCGGGGTTAAAAATGTTCCCCATGATGTTCCAGACTCGATTCTCCCTCAACCTGGAAAATTGGTTCAGTCTGTACAATTCAGGTCGGAACTTTATTTTGTAGCGTTATAAAATGTTTACATCCAAAGATTTATTTATTACTCTGTTCGACCAAGGCCTGATGGGAATAAACAAAAAGAAAACAACACAAAAACCCTGAAATCCAGCCTAGTTTGAAAAACATTTGCGGTCTTCCGCACAAATTGCATCCGTTTCCGGAGATGGTATCGTTTCACATCATCTCCAAGGTGAAATTCTTGCCAACATCATCATGGGGAAGCCTGCGAAGGAACCAGGGGGGTTGTGGTGGCTCGGGTTGGATGGGAACACTGCCTTGTCTACATTCTGAGGATTCAGGAGGAGGAATTGCTGTTTCAAAGCGGAGTCATCAGCATATTTTCAAATTCCAACCATCATTTCCTTCATTGACCATAACAGAAGAAAATAAACATGAACATCTCGTCTGCTGTGCCGCTCGACGGACGCTATTCAACAGGGATCCGCTGAATAGGAGAGCCGAGGCGGCAAGAAAGCCTCGTCCAATCAGAAGGTAGAAAGACCAGACTACGCCAGAGAGAGAGAGAGAGACAGAGCAGCAGGAGAGATGTTCTTGTTCAGAAATTGCATTAGAGAAGATGGGATATAATAGCAGGAATTGGGTCCGGCCAATATATTCTCTGTAATTCCCTCTAAATGTCCGACAGGCATTCTCAGAATGCCTTGTGCAAAGAGGGCACAGAGTTTTAAAAGCGATGGGGTTTCAGCTGGAATACAGAGTAAAAAGTCTGCGTATTAAAAATACATCGTACCGCGTACTGTGAATATTCATGCTGTTACTGTAATGCAAAAGATTTTCTGCACTTCGGCGGTAATGAAAAAAGAAAAGGAAATAATCATTAACCTGTTCTGCTCATTGGTTATTTTAAGTTCAGCCTCGCCTGAACTCCGTACCAGAAACTAGAAACTACGCTGTCGTAACGTCCCCAATCCCCTGCGTTGTGCAAGCAATCCCCCTGATTGAACTCCTTTTTCTTTTCATAAAAAAGGTTTAGTCTAGGTTTAGGTCTTTATGAGTAAAATACAAACTATTAGAGTGAAACACCATGTGTACAAGCCAGTACTTTTGGAGATAAAGCTCCCCCTAGTGTTGGACAAATATAGCTCACCTTTCCCCAAATCAATCCAGTTCTTCCTCACTCACATAGACCTCAACTAAAGTCTATGTGTGTACAACATTTGAAAATTAGATTTACAAGACGGATCTCCTTGAGTCAATTCATACGCACCGAATTTGGACTAAATCGGACTAACGATTAGAAAATTAAGTCCGAAAACTGTGTTCTTTGTAAAGAAAAGCTCCCCCTAGTGAGTAGAATATGAGCTATTAATGTAAAAACCCGACGTCTACAAGTTAGGACTCCTCAGGCGGATTCATATGCACCAGGTTTGGACTACAAAAATTGTAATTTGACCCTGGAGAGGGATTTTGGCTGCATAATACCACTTACGTCCACTCGAGGGAGCTGTATGCACATACTGCAATCCGTCCGTGACATGAATCTATATTTTTTATTATAACCTAGAGTTGTACACAGTAAAAGAAGAATTGCAAAAATTAAATAGAAGCCCGCCTGTCTGGAAGAAGAAGTTGTTTAATCTGAGTTTTCAATTGCCTGGGCAAAACATCCATGTCTTATGTCAAAGTTTTATTTGAGTCCTCTCCCTCGGCAACAGTTCAATTTAATAGAACAGCAAAAGGATAGCAGCCTGGAACACTCCTCAATGTGATTACACACTTCGTGGGGACTGAAGACTTTGATAAAGGATTGATTTATTTTTGCGGGGATCTTGAAATAATAATCCTCTGATTATTACGGCCTCCAGCCTCACACTTTTAATAATATTATGAGAGGATGAGAATTGGTCATCACTCCGGGCCTGGATTGGCCAGTCAGCCATTCCGTACAACGGGCTCTTCCATCGCTGTCGGTGCATGATGGGTTGTTTGTTTTTGTTTTGTTCGTACGCTTCTAAGTCATCGGGGAATTTGCCCTTGGGTTGAGCTTAAAAGTCATATGTGCACTTGTATAACCTGCGCTATTAATCACAGCGCTGTTGAGCGTTCACAAAGACAATACCAGCCTTTAATAGGAGAGGCCGCGGAATCTTTTCGTACAGTGCTGAGGCCTGTTATTAAATACCAGAAGAGATCAAAAAGGTAATAAGCTTCACAGGATGCAACCAAATGCAAAATGAAGAAAGTCTGGGATGAAGGCACATGAGGGAGGCTGTGATATAAACAGGCTGAAACTGCCTCGAACTGACACCGGGGGGCTCATAAAAATGGAATTGTCACAATGCTTTGTGTGAATTATTTAAATATGAAGGGCAAAAAGCATTCAGATGTTCCTTTTGATACGAGAAGGTTCAGGCACGAACGTCGGGGCTGACACAGTCACGGCGTGATCAGGTGAAAGGATGTGGGAACGTCTAAATTAAAGGTGCAGTCTGTAGAAATTTAGAGGTATATCTTTGAATAAATGGAATAGAAGATTCATGCATGTGTTTTTCAGCTCCCATCCTGCTGGAAAATACATTTTTTGAACAAACGTTTTGAAAAATTCCAATATATATGCAGATGATCTGATGTGTAGTATAACAGAACAGGAACTTCACCAACAGATGTCATCATTTTACACACTGCGCCTTTAAAACTCAACAACTGTATTTTATGTGTTAGTAGTCAAACTGACTATTGAAACAGCATTTCAATCAGGAGAAACAACTAGATTAAGTACTATCAGAATGTCTCGATGAAGAAGCAGCAATATTCATCCTCTCAAAGACTCAAGAATCTGGTGGTGGTGGCTGATGACTCCGCTGAGGCGGTTGAAATAATGAAAGACATGCAGAACAGCAAAACTAGAGGTACAGAGGGAATCATATTTAAATACATTTTTCCGGCTAGAGGTGCACCGACTGAATTTTTTTCTTCTGATCACCGATTTTTTTGGCCGAACTGCAATTTAATCCGATTCCTATTTCTTTTTCACGAAAGTTTTAAAAACATATATAATAGTGCATTTTAATTGCTCTTATTTTGCAGGATTACGTCTTTTATCAGGGAATTCAGGGCTCGCGTCTTGATCTGAACTATCGCTAGCTTTAGCCGCTTTGCCAACATTAGCTTCTTAAAACTTGCTATCGTCCTTGGGGTGATTCAATTTGAAGGGTGTAATCAAGTTTGTTGCGCTGAACGTTTTTGGGGATGTTCTTCCACGGCTTATTTTGTCCTTACTGCTGTTATTTATCGCAAGCTTTGTGATGTTCTGGTGTTTTAGGGTTTACTTGTCAGATCTTTGGAGCCGTCGTAGTTCAGGGTTGGCGTGCCGGCTTGGAATCGCCTGAGTGAGGCTAATCGTCCGTTTGCCGATTAAATCAAACTAAGCCTCCCGGCGCCGATCAATCGCCCACCTCTATTCCTGACTGAACTGTTATTAGTGCTTTATTTAAATGGTAGAGTCACACATAGCAAAAAGTAAAGAGTGGCAGAAAATAATACCCGAAATTAGCCATGAATTGGTTACCAAAAATGGATAAAAGAGCATTATGTAAATGAATTTCAAAGTAAAGTACCACAAGTCTGTGTTGCGATTAATCTTGATACCAACAGAGGGAGACGTCTTCATTTATATCTGACCAAAGGCCTCAGGTTGACTCTTACTCAGTCGCCTCAAACAACCAGTCACATTACCGTGTGACTTGAGACATGAGGAAGGACATGTGTCTGTTCATGGACAAGAGATTATAGTGGTATTTAAGGAATACAAAATGCTTTTGGAGATTTTTGGCGATTTTAAGTCCCATATTATCTTCGCCTTTAGCTTTATTTTTTCTCTGTAGCTACTCGTTTCTAGCCTGTTCTTTTGATTCAAGACTCAGTAAATCTGCATTAATCCATAAGAACCCAAACCTATTTCTACTTAACGGAAACTTATTATTATTATAATTATAAGGATATGAAAATAGGCCAAATTTGCTCTTATTGACGCCAACTTTCAGGCTGGAGGACAACGCCTCCACCTACGGAGCTACAGCCTCTCCCCCCTACAGATGAAATGTTTTATATAGATTTTGCTCCAGATATGAGGTCAGAACCGATGAAATGTAACAAAGGATATTTTATCAAAGCAAATTAACTTTTGTAACAGAAAAACTGAAGTTGAAAATTATCATTGAAGGATTTCATATATATATACATATATATACATATATATATACTTTATTAATTCATATTAATTCATAGTAGAACTTAAAGTGTAGCATGCAAGAAGCAGATAAAAAAATGCAGGATAAAGAAAATAGAAAGCTGTGATAAAATAGATCTAAACCTAGAAAACTAGAAGGATAATAAATCAAATAGTATAGCAAATGTAAATATATGTACAGGAGATTCAGCAGAATGTGTTGCCCTGCGGCAGAGACTCGACAGATGCCTTTAAATATTATCAACGTGCTGATTCGGCAAATGTGTTTGTCAAAAAGGTTGTTTTTACATTCAGATAAGAAGCAATAATGACATTAATTTCCGCTCATGTTGGCAACAAGCTAAGAGCTATCTTTTTCAGCTGAGGCAGTTAACAATCTGTGGATTCTTGGAGCTTCCCTTTTTTTTTTTCTCACTATGCAGCTGCCGGCTGCACTTGAAACCGACTCTGTGGAGATAAAAGTTGAGCAAAACTGCGTGCCCTACAGCAAAAACAATGAGCTCACATGCTAATGCGCTATGGAGCTGCCGATACGGGTAATTATTCTGTGGATTTGTCGTGACTAAAAAAACTTTTTCTCCTCACACAGTAACAGCAGTCTCTCCCAATCATAGACTCTACGAGCCGCCCAGGTAAATTAAGACCGGCCCAGGTAGATTCACACTGACCTGCGGACAAATATGTTTCATTTGATCCTGTTTCATTCTGCTCTCCCTGAACGTTAGCGTTCACTATGGCAGATAAACAGTTCTTCAGATGAGACAAATGTTCGCCTTACAACAACATGGAAATCTTAATTATCGCTTTGGCTGTTAGCTTAAAGCTAACATATAATGGGAATTGCCATGTACATGCTAAGCTCAATTTAGCTCAATGGCTAGAGCAGTCGTCCCTCAACGGGGACCCTGACGCAACAAGCAGTTGGACTTTGAGCAAGACCCTGAAACCTCAGCTTCCCCGGGTGCTTCCCAGGCTCCGCCCACTGCTCCCTCAGGTTCGGCTTGAATGCAGAGATAAATTTCTCGACGTTGTGCTGTATATATAACGATTATTATTATTATTATACTATCTCCCGCGTGTCATCACATGATTAGCTCATGATGTGATATGCGTCTGGATTTATTCTCCATCATCAGAACAAGATGATATTGTCCCAGCAGCCGGCGCCGCTCTCCCACCGTCACTAAAGCTCATTACAATTGATAACTGATAGCATCGCTTAATCACGTCTGGACAAAGGCCACGGCCATCCAAACAAGTCCCTCGATTGAATTAATGGTATTCATTAAGCCACAATAAAAGCCTTTACAGATGGCATGACCTTATCCTGCTACTTCATCTTCTCGGGAATTGACTGGAGTAAAATACAAGCTCAGGGGCGGGAAGGGGGTGGAGATGGAAAGAAGGAAAGAAGGAGAGAGAGAGAGAGAGAGAGAGAAAGAAAGAAAGAAAGAATTAGAGAGAAGAAGAAAGAAAGAGAGAGAGTGAGAGAAAGAAAGAAAGAAAGTAAGAGAGAGAGAGAGAGAGAGAGAGAGAAGAGGGGGGGGGGGGGGGGGGGGGGGGGGGGGAGAAGTATGACAGGTGTTCATTCACTGCTAATAGACTGACACGTCCCAACTAGGGGGACGGCGCCCACGCAGATTGTCTTGGAGCAGATCCAGTAACTCAGAGCCGGCCTGGAATAATGGCGTCGATACCTCAGGAAACATATGTGAACAACATTACAGAGAGCAGGAGAATCACCTCCTCCTCATTAAGAGGACTAACCTGAGGCTTAATATCCGCTCAGGGACCCCAGACCTTCAGTCAGAGGACATCATTCAGCTGCTGCTTTCAAAAAAACGGGCTCCAGAATGACCTCCCTGCCTGCCTGTCCGGTATAAATCATTTACAGACGTGCTCAAATTTCTTTTCTTTCGATGAACCCGGAGCTCGGGTATTCACGATGATTCTGACCCCAGAGTTTGAGGCAGAGGAGATGTGTGACGTAGAAGAGGGAATGCATCTTTCTTCTTCTTCTTCTTCTTCTCCTGGTGCTGCTCCAGAACTAGTTTGGACCGGACGGAAACAAAATTATTAAGTTTTTCTCATTTCTATGAGATATTATCTCTGGGTTTCTGATTGGTGAAATGCTTTTTCTTCATATTCGGGTAGATAAAAACAATAAAGGTCACCTCAGGACTACTCAGGTAAATTGAAGGAGACTTGTGTTTACATGCACTACATTATCATCAGGTTTTCTGGAACATCCCCTAATAACCTGATCTCAAATATCCTTATGCCCTTCTGAGAAACCCCAATATTCTGAAGAACGTCCAAGTTTAATCAAATCACTTCTCATTGTATTAATGTAGCGTCAGCTCACGACAAATGTTGTCTTGAGCTGCTTTCCAAAAAGAGCATTAAGAGACCAAACTCTTTATTGATTATTTGAAAGAGAGCCAGCAAATTCCTCCATGAGCAGTACTTGGCAAAAGTGGGCGAGAAAAAACTGCCTTTTAACAGGCAGAAACCTCGGGCAGATCCAAGATGACCGAATGGGTTGGAAATGTGAAACAGATACCCCCGGTGAAAGAGGGAGGGGCGAGGGAGTGCAAAAGAGAGGGAGAGGGTGAAGAAAAGGGGTGGAGGGGACGATGATAACAGCCTCCACCCATCCATCCACTTTCTTACGCCTTGCCAGGGTCGAGCTGCGGCGGCAGCCGGACAAACAGGCCGCCGAAAAAACTTCCCTTTCCCCAGCATCACTCTCCATCTCATCACAGGAATCCAACGTAATAAAAATAACATCAATAATAGTATGATTGCATTTAGTGATCACTTCTGCTGTCATGAACGGTTAAACTAAGCCACAGCTGAAAAAAGGACGATACGGAATTTAACTCTCCACCCGGTGTCGCAGAACTCCATCATGACGAGTCTCTTCTCCGTCATGATGGAGTTCGTGACCTACGAGGAGTTGGACCAGCAACTGTTTAATATTATCTCCTTTGCAGGCAATGAGGTGAATAAACATCCACAACACCGTGTTTGTATTTAATGCTGCTGATATAATCTGAAGTAGCCTCATTTTCTTCAGACACAGTCTAATTAACTTAAAGTTAGGATACCAGTAGCAGAAAGGTTTGATTAAATGACCGGACTGTAAACATTACAAGCGCCAGGATAACCATATCGTATAATGAGATATACATAGGACCTACAGGACTTATAAACCATTTATAAGTCCGATAGGGTAATACTACAGGATTTATAAACCATTTATAAATCTTACAGGACTCAAAATGTATGAAAAAATATATATAATTAGGTCACAAAGTAGGTTTTGGTCCCTTCATGAGTCATTAGTTAACGTTTATCAACAGCTTATAACATAGCTCTTAATTTATCAATGTGGGTCACTATATGGCAATATCCAGATAGCAGTGCAGATATGTGGGCTCACTATTTGGCACGCATCAGGATCTCTGATATCATTTATATTTAATGAGTTACAGAAGCTTATTTACTATTTGTCTCGAGTTTAAACCTTAATTAGTAAACTATATTTGTAAGTAACTTTTAAATCCTTTATTATTTCAGTCTTAGAGAAAAGTGCTACCAGACATTTTATGCTTGTTTCAAGATGTCTGAGAGAAAACTGGATAAAACAAATGCAGAGAACGAGAGAAGAAAACAACTAGATCTCTGCTCTCAGCCCCCACAGCCTCGGATTTATCCCCTATAAGTCCCCAATCCCCTGCATTGTGCGAGCAATTATCCTGATTGAACTCCTCGAAGATCCAGAGTATTTTTTTGAGTAAAATATGAACTATAGAGTCGAGAAAGTATAGCTCCAAAACTTAATTATTGAGGCCTTGAACAGGAAGAAGTTTTTTGGACTGGATTGCATTTAAAGTATGTCTCAAGCCTGAAACTGTAAGAGCGGAGATCAGAGGCGGCGGGGCGAGTAATGAATATGAACGGCTTTAATAATCCAGAGGCTCCACTCACGGAGATTTGGGATGGAGCTCACTCGCTTTATCGCAGAGTTAAAAACAACAACACCAAAATAATCTACTAACACCCCTCATGCCTCAGCCCATAAAATAAACACTTCTACTTAAGAATCAAAATCAGAACACGAGCTTGTAACATGAGAATTATTAACCCCAGATAAATCTAGTGGAGTATAAAGTCCGATATTTCAGGGACATGGTGGGATAAAAGTATAAAAAATATAAAACTAAAAAAGAGTGATCCATTATTATAATCACTTATAATGATAAGTGTACTTAAGTACATAAGTTGAGTAAATGCACTTCACCATTAGGTGCGTAATATAAAGAAATATATTCACTTGAGATTCCACAGGATCAAAATAAATCTTTGAATTATGAGAATAAATCTATTAAATTAGTTGATAAATATGAAAAAGGTTCAAATATGTCTCACTGTAAAGTAAGCGGAATCAAACTTGTTTTAAAACACATAATGTATTTAAAACACATAAGTTTTGGTAGAATTATTACACAAATTTCAGTTTTACTAGTTTCATTTCACCTTTAAAGACAAATATGTTTCAAATTAAGTTTATTTCTCTGCTTTCGTTAAAAGCATGTAATACTCTCAGGTTAAATTCATGTATCTCAAGAGGGAGCCGGTCCACCATGTTTCCAGTGGCGTCAAAAACCAACATGAAATCCGGACTCATGACCTGAGATCTGACTCGGTGCCAGGGGATTCGACTCGGCGGGCAACGGCGCAGTGAAGATCGCTCTCTCCTCCGCCGTCTAAAGCTCCTCCACAGCGCCGCAATGAAACCTGTTCCAGGCCTGCTAGGAAGGGGTCAGGGGACTGTGGTTCACCGCTTACCCAAGCGCTGAAAAGAACAGTAATATTTTATGTTGCTACCCCCACAGCTAATGTTGGGTTGGCTGGATCCACTGCGCTCCAGCCAACAATCATATGTGGATATGGGAACCATCTTCCCCTGGTCCCTTGGAAGTCGACCCGCATCACATCACCATGAATGAAATGTGACTAGTGAGGGAGCAAGGATCCTGCGTCGTCCGGCATCCTATCGCTTACGCACTTTTAATACCCTGGGTGGACAGAATGGACCTCGCCAGTTTGCCTCTCTACAGGTTCTTAGGGGGGATTGCAATGACAGTGCAACCAACAGTTTCACAGAAAATATAACAAAATAGAATTTCTAACTATGCTGTCAGCACCGATAGGAAGTGCATATCCCCGAAAACTCCCCGATCCCCTGCCTTGTACAAACAATCCCCCTGATTGAACTCCTCAAATGAATTGATGAGTTACAGGAAAGAAAATGCTGAATACATGCCATCAGGGCGTAGGACTGAATCTGGACCTCAGTCACACAACAACAGCAAACATATACAACAAGCAATAATCAACAGCTATTTAAGATACTAAAAAATTAGACTCGCCAAAGCTGTTCCTCATCTGAAGCTATAGAGTCTGTCCTCCTTTCTGTCTTTGAAGAATAGTCCAATAACACGGTCGTAGGGAACATCGGTGCGTATCACTTCCTTTATAAATTCCTTTCCCATATCCTGACAGTTTGTCAGGTCCTTTTTTTTTCCAAATAAGTTTTAATTTGTTGAGAATGAACGCACAGGAGCTGCAGACGAAAATTAGTACCTTTAGGACACGTAATAAGTAAGCCATAAAAAAACACGCCCAGCCCGCTTTTGGGGCTAGCTAGCTAGCCCTGGCTTGTCAAAGAACACCCCCGAAAATGACTACTTCGAAATCTGATTGATTAAAAAATACGACAACCAACAAAGTCATCTTGTGTTTTATTTTACGGGCAGAGTTAGATGTTTCACAGTCTCAGACCGCAGTGGAGAAATCTGATTGGATAAAACAAAGCTAGCTTATATGAGCTCACTGGAAGCAGCCGAGAGAGAAGCCACGGAAAAAATGAAATGGATTCTTAGATTCTTGAATAGGGGCGGGTGAGCCGCTGTGCAATAAATCACAATCTGCGCCTTCGACCGCTAGACGCCACGATTTTTTGCCCACTGCACCTTTAAACAAAGCGGGCAAATCTTTGTCTGCGGTCTGGTCACAGCAGAACCTCTCTCGTCGATACTGCTTGTGTGGTAAACCCTCGGCTTCTTTCATCTAATCACCGCTCAGTGTGCAATTACACAGAGAGATGGCTATCAGAGCGGCGCCCATTGTGTCAGGCTTTACTGGGTCATCTGCAGCCAGAGAGAACGGAAGGTGGAGGGAGGGACGATGTTGGTATAACATTTCAAGGTATCATATTTAGAAGCCGCAGTGAGGGGCGAGACTGCGGAAGAGCTACTAAATGTTTAATTATCGAGGGAGTTGGGCGGAATGTCACCTGTGGGTGTCGATTTAAAGCTTCTGTCACTGTGGCATAGATGAAAGTTAATGAACGGACTCTGGAGCTCACAGGTCAAACAACTTTTACTTTTGTTCCCTGCTTTCTCCCTCTCTCTCTCTCTCGCTGTTTCTCTCTCTCTTTTTTTCCTCATTCCTCCTGCAGTGTGGGCGAAACAGCCGCGAATCATCTATGAGCCTATTAATTAGTCCAATCACTGGCAAACAGGCGTACGTTATCACTGCAGCACGACAGTCTTCCAGAGCTGAAATTAAACCGTGCACACCACTGTTTCAGTGCCAAAGGGGAGAAGAGATTTAGCTCCACCGGCGCCGTGCAGGGATAAATCACCAGCACTAAGCAGCCTGTAGCTCTGGCATGGTGAAAAAGGAAAGGGCAAATAAAATATGCTGCGATTTATGACGGCAAAAATAAAAAAAGGACCGTAATGCATAATGACAAACTAATGACGAGCGTTTCCATTCAAAGACAAACCGGAGCTTTGAGAAAGGAGGGCAGAGACAAAAGGGGAGCTTAAGACCAAAGAATGTGAGCGAGTGAGGAGAGAGAGACGACAGAAAAGGGCTTCGCCGAAACCAAGGTCTCCTTTCATCAAAGGAGAAAGATGAATGGCGGAAGACGTGGAATTTAAATGACGGAAAGCGTGAAGGACGGCGAGCAGGAATAGGAAACCGTTGGAAAGAATGTAATACCGTCTGCATGTGAGCGAGTTTGTGTCCAAAACCCAGATATTTCTTGTCCATCATCAGACAGAATTCCTGCTTAAGCCCTATTTACTCACTTTAAATGCAGATGTTGGTAATAAATCCCGTGTTTGCTCATCTACTAGGTGGGTTGGGTGGTACCGCACCTTGCTTTATTAAACCCATCCATCACTCAGGGCTCCTGAATCAATGGTGTGCTGAGGAACGCGGCGTCAGCACCGAAGCCGGTACAAGCCGGAGGACCGAGGAGCACCGGAGGAGGAATGGATCAAAATATCTGTCGCCCATTGTCAATGTGTGGTGACGGGTAATTTAAGGTGTGTGTTAATACAGAAAGATAAAAAAGGATCACACAGCGAGGCGCGGGAGTCTTGTGCCATCAATGTATCGTGTGATGAAGACGAGAATTATCTTTGAAATGACTGAACATTAAGAGTGAGGAGCAGCGGGTAAATACAAACCTGAACGCGGTCAGGTCGTTAATCAAACTCAATCTGCACTAAGTCATCAGATATGCTCTGTTATCCCATATGGAGCTCATCCAGGGGAACCGGAGGTGAAGTGCTTCAAACTGGGCCCATCTGGAGGCTCCCTCCCTGGGACGCACTCTCCTGTGGTAGGGCACCGCATCAGCCGCTTCTCCGCAGCTGCCACATCCATCCTGCCCCGGCCTTGTTAAATAAGTCAGCCCGCGGACCTCAGCTCCATGAATATGGAAGAGATGAGAGGAAGAAGGATGTGAGAGAAGAAAGTTGGAGCGATAAAAGTGAGAATGGGATGGGGAGGAGAGGGAGGCGAGATGGAGTGGCAGCGCAAACGGACTTCAAAGACTCCGGATGGGTTTGTGCGCTTAAGAGTCGCTGCTAAAAAGAGCCGCCGCTTTGACTGGAGGGGGACGCTGCATGGGAGGCAGAAATGTTCTCAAAGGTGTGAGGAGAGCCTCCTTACGTCGTTCACCTG
This sequence comes from Lophius americanus, assembly GCA_037951165.1. NCBI lineage: Eukaryota > Metazoa > Chordata > Actinopteri > Lophiiformes > Lophiidae > Lophius > Lophius americanus. The sequence goes on along the minus strand of JBBDHG010000166.1, from coordinate 1,459,188 downwards.
GAGTGACGCATGGAGGCCGGTGGCTGATGGGAGTGAGCTCTCCATTACTCAGTAATCAGCGATTTGGCGATGACGTGTGTGTCTGTCCGCCGCTCTCTTCTTACTCATCCACAAGGTGTGGCTGTGAAACAAAGTGCACAATCTCAACATCTAACGGGAGGTCGGAAACCGGAGATGTGATATTAAAGTAGGGCTTAGTGACAAGGACTTTGAATCGCGATTGTTTTTGGTGAGATCAGTGGCAGGAGGGAGAAGGTGAGAGTGGGTCAGGGAATGGTGCCAGGAAGAGAAAGTCTAATTAGCTAGGTTAATGAAAGCCATGAATGTACATGAACAGAAAAGTTTCTCCACATCTGCTGGATGTAGAAGTGTTTTTTTCTAACATCTGGAGAATCTGACTTAAGTGCAACTCTTGGCAATTTTTTTTTTGGTGAAAATTTCAGCTTGTTCTGAAGCATGTGGGACTTCCAGGAGTTTTAGGGCTGAGCAGAAGACAGAAAATAAATTAGAGGAAGAATTTTATTCTTTCTTCATATATCATTTCAAGAAAAAGTGTTAATGTTGAGAATAAACTTGACATTTCAACATTAAAGTCAACCTCTGGAGACTTTATCAAACCGTACATACGACGGCTTCCACAAGATGCCATGTGTAGATGAATTGGTGACATCGTTGTTGTAACACAAGACATAATGAGACGATCGATCAAGTTGTTTGATCTTGAAGGTGTGGCAGGCGCGGCAGTTCAGAACCGTGGACAAGCTGAAACCATACGGCACCGCCGCTAACGGACGTGTTGATGGTTTTCATGGCTACGTTGTGTCCATGGAGGCATACATGACAAACAACGACCTCAAAGTAATAGCTGACTACTTCCTCACATCCATTGCGTGCTTGGGAGGATGAGCGGCGCGACTGCACAGAAAATTTGCACAGAAATGCAAAGTTAAAAACATTTATCTTCCTCTGATTTAGTTTTTTCAACATGTAAAAAATTTTTTTCTCGAAATATATGGGAAAAAAAGTCCAATACTCATTTTTTCCCTATTCCTGGCCTTAATACGCCTTTGCAAATCAACATAATTCTACTAATGTCAAGTAATTCAATGAATACATTCTGCAATGCGTGTTTACATGAACTGTCCCTGAACACATCTTTCATGCTCAGTTACACGGCTCCACTCTGTCAAACAAATACTTGTCTCTGATACAGTTTGGCCCAAAAACAGGAACCAAATGCAAACATCGGCCAAATGGTAATTAGGCCGAGGCTGTCTTTCCCCGTCAGCAATGGTATATCCCCGAGAAGTCCCGAATCCCCTTTGCTGTAATCCCTCTGATTGGACACCGTAATTAAATGTGACATTATAATCGAAAAAGTGATTTTCGTTACGAAAAACTCTAACGTACTGAATAAAATCCGGAAACTTCTGCAGACAAAGCTCTCCTGGTATTGGAAATATAGAACCAATCTTTTCCCAAATCACTCCAGTTCTTCCTCTCAGTAGGGTCTATGTAAGTATAGAATTCAAAAGTGATCCATCAAATAGTTTTTGAGTTATCGCGTTGACACGATCAGCGTCATTCATGGCGGCGGCGATGACGATTCCAAAATATCTCAGATTTTTCGGGGACATAAATAGTTGTAGTACGGAAATAAAAAAGCAGAGAAAATTGAAAAGCATTGGTATGAAAGTAATAAACTATAGAAGTAAACAGTACTAGTATAAAAGCAAAATTCAGTAGTATGAAAGCACAAAGGATAACAAAAAAAAAAAGTAGCTTTCATGAAGATGGTAAAATCTGTCCAAACGTTTAACTGGTTCTGTTTGTTTTGTTCGTATAGTTTATCGAGATATCAGGAAACACATCTTCTTCTTCTTCTTCGACTTTCGGCTGCTACCTTTCGGGGCCGTCACAGCGGATCACCTGTGACGACGGGGAATAAGTTTTTTACTTACTCCTAAGTAAAAAAGTTGTAATAAAAATAAAAATATATATTTCTCCTGTGATTTAGTTCCACTTTATTCTCATCATTTTGTCACTTTTCTCTAAGTGAAATATGGAAGAAGAAAAAAATCCTCTTTTTTTTCTTCTTATGACTGGCCCTATTACTCTTAAGTAAAAACTTTCTAAGAAAAAGGTGAAGTAGAGATACTTCAGACATTTCAAACTAAGGTCCAGTAAAAAAAACAAAGAAAGAATCGTACACATTGAGTACAGTGTTACTTCCCAGCGCTGGTGTCTACTATTGTGATGGCGGCCGTCCGTCAGAGCTAACAGGGCGACTCTGGGGGACCTGACAGCAGCTGTACACACAGAGGCTGTCTGGACATTTTATCCCAGGGTCAACAGCCTCGTGAGATGAGCTCACCAGAAGGTCAATGCCCATATTACTCCTCTGACTCGCATATAAACATCAATCTCCATCGTAATTTACATCTAATGCTGGCAAATCAGGCAATTATGACCACTTAATTGCAGGTGATGTGAGCAAAAGCCCAAAGTCAAACAGAGACGTGCAACGAACTGAATCCTGAATGTTGTCTGAACACAACATGACAGCGTACAAAATGTCCCCTAATGGCTTCGTGCAAGCGTTTGGTAAACATACAAACAAACAAGCCACTGTTATCTCCTGCTTCCTGGTTAAACACTTCTGCAGCCGTGTTTCCACACATTCACAGAGGGTCCTGTGAGCGATGATGTGGAGGGGACTGAACAAACACGTTCAGGACAGCGAACGAAAAGCTCCTCTTCCAGAATTTAAAGGGTTTTTGTTGGGTTTGGTTTTAAGGTTGCCGGGATGCTCATGCATAAATCATGCAATCATCATCAACGCATATTGAGCAAAGCTGCATCACTCCGCTTCTCAATGGGAGATTAGAGGGAGCCCGGACTGTGACAAAACCCAGCTGATTGTAATGAGCTTTTTTGTGGCTTCCTGCTCCGACAAAACAAGCCTAAATTAATCACGATACTACCCTCCCACTGTGGCGAGGAAGTTTTAAGCTTCCACCAGCGCGCCCCGTTGTAAATTGGGCCCTGAGACAGAGTTTTCTGTGATGCAGGGTGAATTAGACTCCCAACACTTTCATTTAAGTCATTCATAGCATAGAGTGTTTTCAATAATTGGTGCTCTGTATAAAACAGGTCTCAAATGCCTCCAGTTTATAGACCGCACCATCTGCAGTCAGTCAGTGAGGTGGTGAGCAGCGTGAGAGAATAAACAGAAGCAGAACAACACATTGGATCACACAAAGTGTGTGTTTGTGTATGTGTGTGTATGGGTATGTGTGTGAGTGTGTGGTTTTTGCTATTTTTTCCGTTTTAATTCATTTCTTTATTAGTCTGCAGCGGCTTTCTGACTCAATCTGCAGGCATCTTAAGCTGCCTGCATTTCTTTAGCATTTCAGCTAATAATGGAGAATCCTCTAAATGAACTCCTCGCGTCTCTCCCCCTCCTGTCACTCACACTGAAGGTCCTGCACAGACCAAGAGTCGACTTATGAAGTTGTGAAATGAGTAAGTCCATCATTCTTTTCTGCCTTATTGTACTACAACTACGTAAATATGGTGGCTCTTGGCTGGAAGGTCATCATCAGCGAGCTGAGAACTTCTTCATCTCTCATAAAAACCTGCATTCTTATGACTGCAGGTTGCTATTTCCTTTGGGGCTACTTAATTTTGAATTGTCTGATTAAGTTTGTTGTGCCGAACGTTCTCGGGTTTGTTCCCACTCAGCTGATAAACGCACAGACTTAACACAATCATCAAACAGTCTCGCAATCCACGTCGTTACCAAGGTAACCGACTAACTGACTTTTAATGACCTCGCTTTCTCAAAAAGAAATCCCAGACTCTCCCTCACCTCATAGTTTATTTTCTTGATTTCTTGAATTCATCAACACACTTAATTAATTTTCCTTATTTCCTGGAGGTGAAACTCTCCAAGTGGCGTTATCAGTCTACGCATACATCCATAATTCAACGGACCCACTCGCACCGCCACATTTGCATTCAGAGGTCTTTGGCAATGTTTTTAAAGCAATTTTCTTACTTACTAAGAAAGAAAAACAAGAGATCGCTGGTTGCGGTACGTTGCGCTTGTATGGTTTCGTATTGGAGTTTTCGATCCGTCTTTTCCGGCCTATAAATTATTTAAACGAGTTATAGTCCCGTCTGTCCTCGAAGCGATCCTCTCTGCCCCTCCCTTTTGCCGCCGTACACACAGGCGACTGTCCTGGATTGAGTCATTTAGAAATAAAATTTACAAGAAAAGTGTGGGAAGAGGGAAGTCGATTAAAAGGTTCGGATTCAACCTCGAGGTTTGGTTCATCCGGATCCCATCTCTGATTCAAGTGTCCCCTTCACTTTCTTGAGAAGGTCGTTTAACACTTGAGATTCACTGTGCAGAATGTTATAACGTGACTGTTTAAACAATCAGCAGCTGATAGTGGGAAGTTTTTCTGCTCTATTATAAAATGTAATTTTAAAGGGCGGTCCAACCAGCATGATTAGTGACGGACTAACTAGCTTGTGATGTGGAAACGGAATACCTGCAGTGCACCAACACACGGTGTTCCTATTTAATTACAGGGAAGGCGATTTTCTATCTTGGCCTAATCACGTTCAGCGGGATACTTTAGTATTATTGTGGATAGATTACAAAGATATATGATAAAGAATGAATTAACAGAGAGGGTTTTACATGCACTCTTCAAAAGCGTTCTATCTGTGCAGACGTTATCATCCAGGTTTAGTGACATTCCTTTATCAGTCAATCCTTCTGTCTGCCGCGATGATTCTGTGGATGCTCTGATATGACAGGAGGAGGAAGACATGTCTTATCAGACCCTTTAGTCACACCGAAAAGACCCTTAACTATCTCTATGTCCAGCTGATAATCGTCTCATGATTCCATTACCTGAGGTGCTAAAGGGCTTCTGGGGAAGCAGCCGTTCACAGACAGCCAGGATGTGGGTGGAGGCAGGGATGAGATGAAGGCCGGTGCTCAGTGGTCGGTGCGACATGAATATATCAAGAAAAGCTTGAATGTCTCTTTCACTGGCAAACAGATTGCCTGAGTTGGGTGGATTTCAATCCCGCCATATGCCTCCAGGATATACTGGGTCTTCCATTTTTAAGGCTCATCGTCTCGTTTTTTGCACGTTCAACATTTTGTGATAATGGAGAAACTGGGTCAAACTGGCGCTCACATTCCGCTCACATAACTTCCCTGGTGAGAGAACTTTTGAGCGTTTGCATTGTGCTCCAGAGAGAGAGCTGGAAAGGAGAGAGCAAGTTAACATTCAGCGGGTGAACTTTGGTGTCCTCTGTTCTCCAGCGGGACATGGAAGGAGTTACTGTGTGACCACTTACGCAATCGCAGTGTGGGAATAAAGTAAGGGGAAAAAGGGTTGTAAGAATTACTTCAGCACCAAGAATCCCGGTGAGGTTATCAAACCCAAAGACTCACAAATGTAACAAAATCTTTGTGCTGCACATAAAATATTTACCGTCAAACATGTAATTAGGCCTACGCTGTTGTCCTCGACAGCGTAGCTTTCATTCTGTTAAAAAAGTATGCATAATACACAAACATTTCATTATATTTTGATTAGCAGTGCTAGCTTCACCTTACTTCCGGGTCTTGGGGTCATGTGACTTAATGAAATGTTAATTAACACAGTGAAAAGAACAAAGACACCTAATAATGACCCGAACATGTACAGAGTTTCCAAAGCCAAAACAAAGCAGCTTTAATATCTGCAGTTCTGATCGTTGTGTACATGTTGCCATGGCGACACCTGAAGTCAGAATATCATGAATTGTTTGTGTATTATATCTGTTTATTTTGCTAAAAGAAGCATCAAAAAAATACGTCGGGGGGTGCATCCCTATTAAGTGTCCTCCGTAAACATTTCCGTTGTGTTGTGGCTTTTACAGCGCTCCTATATTGTGAAATTGAGGAAGATGTTTTCTTTATTTGCCTTTGCTTTATCTATTTGCATGTGTTTTCCAAAGTTTAAGTGCGTTTGCTCCTGTAGGGCCACCATAGCATATGCCTGAAAAGCCTCCTCTCCCCTGCATTGTACAAGCAACCCCCATGAATGAAATCCTCAAATTAAATCTGAAGTTACGTCTACAGTATTTTTGGTTAAAAAAAGCTGAACTATTAGAGTAAAACATGATGTATAAAAGACAGATCTCCTCGAGTCGACTCATACGCACCAAATGTGGAATAAATCAGAACAATGGTTGAGAAGTTATGGCCCAAAACTTTTGGAGTGAAAGTACCTCCTAGAGTCAGAAATAAACAACCAACCTTTCCAAAAATCAATCATGGTCTTCCTCATATGCGGGTGTAAAATTTAAAAATCATCAATGAAACAGTTTTTTGAGTTATCACGTTAAGAAGGGTTCCTCGCGGACGCAATGACGATTTCATAATATCCTCAACTTTTCAGAGATGTAATCATTTTGCCTGAAATAATTTCTAATGTGTCACATGAATAATTAACAAAGGACATAAAAATCTCAAAAATAGCCTTACCTCATCTCATCCAAACTGTCCCAAATGTGACATTACAGAAAAATATTATGGCAACAGCAGCTACAAAAGCAATTTAAGCGACAATAAAAGTTGCTGAGTGCAGTAAATATGACTCCCGTCTCGGCAGACGGTTCACCGGGTGCAGAAAGGTACTGAACTGAAGACTCTACAGGCTGAAGGAACTCTGTCAAGGAATTCAATTTAATGCAGAATCGTCTTTTTCAGAAGGCGTTCACAAAGACTGGAGGAACAGATGCGGGGAAGGTAAGTGATGTGTGAAAGAGACAGTAGTCGCGCCAATGTAGGAGGAGAGGCGGGAAATATGGGGGCCAGGACTGTTCCTTTGTAAATGAGTGAAGACTATAGGCAGCTTTTCTGTTATCAGGTAGCAGCGAGCGGACCTTTCAGAGGAGTGTGAAGGAGAAACCGGGGCTCAGCACTTACGGGCCTTTCAGGGCTCTTCCCTTCTGATGATGTTGGAATTTCAAAGCAGGTTGAGCTGTAAAGGGCAGCAGGTGGGACCCCTGTTTCTCACTCAGCTTTAGAGCTTGGGTTTGATAGAAGGAGGGGACAGATGGACTTTTAAAACGGCGAGGGGGCAGCTTCTGCAGCAGCGTTATACTCCGGGAGCAGAACAGGATGTTCAGCCTGTGATGCATCTGAAAGTTTGCAGCTGAACTATTAACCGCACAGAAAGTAGATGTACTTACAAAAACTGACGTATTGTTGGTTTACAAAGAAAAGATTTATTTTCTAAGTCTTTGCCCCCATAGTTCCTCAAGAGGCGATTCTTTTTTTGGACATAACTCCCTAATTGTTGTTCAGATTTAGTCCACATTTGGTGAATATGAATCGACTCGAGGAAATCTATCTTGTATACATCCTGTTTTTATTCACTGGAATAAAACATATAACTTCACATTTAACTTGAGGAGTCCAATCATGTGGATTCCTTGCACTACGCATCGGATAGGGACGGCGGCGGTGATGCGGCTGTGATAACGGTTCCATAATATCCCCGACTTTTCCGTGGATATAAACACACAGGTCATCTAATGGCACATCTCAGTGGAGGGAGAATTAATGGACAGCAATGAAAATTTTTGTCCATGGAGCTAATGTGTTTGAAGCAGGAACAAATGTCAAGCGTAAGGATATGGGTGACTCTGACGAGGACTACATTGTGATGTCGTTGAGAACAACTGAACCAGCAACATAGACATCAAAGGCACATTGATGCTTGTGGTAAGAGAAAGTTCTGTTGTCTGACCCCACAGATGAGTAACTGTCGCAGAAATTGCCAAAAAAGTTGATACTGTTTTTTGATAGAAAGCTATCTGAAGTCCTGCAGACCAATCAGAACTCCCATGCTGACCCCTGGCTTCTGCTGAAAGCACCTATTATGGCCACATCACACTTTGTATAATGTTCGTCTGGGAATCACTGACTCGTACCACCTGCCTAAATATTGTTGCAGACCAAGTACTCGTCTTCTTGGAAGCAGTGTTCCCTAATAGCCTCTTTCATCTGGATCATGCCCCCTGCCAGTCTGCAAAAATGGTTGAGCAGCAGGTCCCTGCCCGAGCAAAACCAATTCAAGATGTTGACTTGGCTTCCAAATTCCCCAGATTTAAACCCATTCCAGGGTCTATGGGATGTGCTGGACAATCTCGTCCAATACATAGAGGTCCCATCTCGCATTTCTTGTTGCCAGATACCACAGCTCACCTTCAGAGGTCATTCTTCAACAGGTTAGAGCCAATTCAGGTGGCCAAAGGGGGACAATGTTTGAAGGGTGGTTTTAAGACGATATATCAGATTTGGCCGTGAGGTTAGAACCTTAAAGGAAAATGCCCGGTACGATAAATTACGATAAGATATTAAGACACTGGCAAAACTCCAACCTGTTAAGCCTGGTTCAAATCTGACTTCTTCTCCCCCATCAGGTCTATTTTCTTATATAGTTGACACTTATACTTCGGTTGTCATGGTGTTTTCTTTCATAGCTGTTTAAAATCTTAACTTGCAACGTGTAAATAAACCCAGTCAACAGACAAACATGCTGAATCCTTCATTTGTCCTCCTAGAAAACTAATAAAGTAAATATAAAACCAACTTATTCTCACAAAAGTGCTTGGGTAATTAAACTTTTCCCCACTGATGATTGATCTTGAAACTTCTTTTGACCGGAGAGAACACAACACTTAGAGTTTGTTTCTACGACCACATTGGATGCTGAATATATGAAAACAGGACGTCTTTACAGCAACTAGAGAGTTCTGCTCAAACCCGCCGCCATGAAAGCCTGACAGTCATTCATCTTTACCTGCTGTTCTGACTGAATGATGCTTGAAGGAATAATAGAAGGAGGAAGAGGAGAAGGAGGGTTATTCTTTTTTCCTTCCATTGAGCGCTGGTCCTGCTTTCTGTCAGTCAGTGCTGATCCAGCCTTTTTGTTTCCTCGCTTATTCCTCCGCTATCCCCTCTGAAATGCTAATATTGCAACTCAGTACGCTAACGTCAGCCATTCCCAGCCCTTGCATCTCATGTTAATATCTCCACTCTCTCTCTCCCTCTCTCTCCCTCTACCTTTTCTGTCCCTCTGTTTTGTCTCCCAGACAAGTTCCAGCTTATTTAAAGCAACCATAAACGGGAGAAGGTCAGCGGCCATGTAAATGTTGCATCCTCCTCGAACAGAAAAAAAAAAAAAAAGAAAAAACAGCCACATGCTATTAAACGCAACCTCTCATCCCAGCTCGCCACCGCCGTGACCTTTCTGCGTATTGTTCTGAGGAGAACGAATCTCAGGCACCTTTGCATGTGGACGAAAGCTATAATTCCGACACTTTCTTAGAACTCCCCCAGACAGTTCCTTCAGTCTTCAGGGCGCCGGCTGGAATATGAAAGATTCCAGGAGCTAATCACTGTCTCAGCACACGCCGCAAGAAATCTCTTCCCAATACTGATGCAGGCAGGATTTAGTTTACATTTCCCTGACAGACTAACTCTTCATTCATTCAAGGAAAATGAATGTGTTGACAAATAAAGCCTCAAGTTCGACGTGGCGATAATAAAAAAAAAAATCCGATGGCTCTGCGTCTGTATCTAAATCAGATCAGTCTCCTAGAAGAACTCTCAGAATTACGCTTTGCATTATAATGACGCCGCGACACGTCCCTCACTCCATCAGATCGGCTCTTTGGTTGGCTGGTTCTTTTCTAGTCTCAATTTTAATAAGCGGCGGAGTCATTCGAGAGCGTAGACCAACACAGCTTCCCTCTGGAAGCAGCCAGGCAGTGCTGCTTACTATGGCGCCGACAGTCACAGAGCATTAAGCACAGGGCGACTGCCGCCCAGCGCGGGCGCTCACTGAACCATGACGGTGTCATTTCTTCTAATAGGCCTGCTTTCTTTCACTTTTCCTTCATCTCACAGTGTGTTCCCTCCTCTCGCTCTTCTCCTCTCTTCTCCTCTTCGGACAGAGTATAGCGAAACCCTTCCCAGCGTCGCGAACATCCTAATTTCCAGCTCGCGCTTCCTCCCTGTCTTTAATCCCAGCCCCTCGCCCGCCTATTTAAAATGCAAGACGAGGGGATGCAGTTGTTGCCTGGAACCCCAACGGCGTGTGGGGAACTCTAATTGGTTTGCTTAACCTTCAGAGCACAATGAGCAGACTGTGAAGAAGGCTTGTGATTCATGGCCAGGTAATAAAGCTTGAAGAGAGACGTTTACCCAACAGTATACATACACACACACACACACACGCGCACACACACATGGATGCATAACACACAGCCGCATATGGGATTTAGCACAACATCAGGAGCGTGTTGTCAGACAGGCGTATGGTCCCTAATAAAGCCCTGAGCTATTCTGCTGGGAGACTATTGAAAAGCATTCCTTCGTGGCAAGTGATTTTCATCAAAAACATAGAACCAACATGGCGACCAGGTGCAGGTAATTTAAACACCAGATGCCGAGGGGAAAATTATCAGGGTATGTGACACTTGATGACACGGAGTAAGTGCTTCGCTCTGCTTGTGACGGACCGGAGCTGCACAGGTTGCGCACAGGTTGTGGACGAAACAGTGTTTCCAAATGTTGAGCAGACCTACTTTATGTTCAGAAGAAGGCCTCTGAGAGGGAATGACTGATGGGACACGAGATCTTCAAGAGCTAAGAGAAACTTATTAGCACCACAGGGCAGCACTCCTCAAAGAGCTGAATTAGCTTCTGTGTGTGTTTCTGTGTGTGTGCGCGTGTGCGTGTGAGTTAACGCTGTGTATATTTGATGAGGTTTTTTGGGGGGGGGGGTGGTTTTAATGAACCAATGGACTTCGGCTGGATGTTGCTGTGTCAGGAGGTACTGGGCCTTTTAAGGGCTACTGAATAAGAAATTATATTTGCAGAGATAATGAGATGGAGGGTGAAGAGGGGCTGGGCTCATCAGCAGAAAAGTCCGAACACAAACTGACTGTTGGGGGTTTTTCAAGGTCAGACGGAGATGCTCAGAGCAGAAACTTTCACTCCTTTGAAGATTTTGGAACAAATACCAATGCACACCTACAGTCATACATACATTAAATATATGCCTGTAAAAACATGTCAGAGCATCTAAAAAGGTTTTGGATGGAAGATTGCTGTTGGCTGATTATGTCCTACATCGCCATAGTTCGCCTCCACGTTTGGGAAGGACGGTTTGAATTTGTCGGCAACAACCAGATCGAGTTAAAGATCAGTTTACGATCATGTGGGATTGATCAGCCCTGGTCGCAGAGGTAAGCATTACATACACTCAAAAGAAAAGCGATGCCTGGCTGTTACATTTACATTAAATAATTTCACATTCGAAAGGATAAACATGATAAAACCACGTAGGACTGACATAAGATTAAACAACTAAACTTTTGCAAGATTCCGTCGAGTTTATTTGACCTGATGCAATTGAGTTTTAGTATGTTTTTTTTTAATGTTTCATTTTGTGTTTTGTTTGTCTTGTTGAAGCTGTATTGAAATTTAAATTCCTGTTACTGTTCACATTGTTTGTACTGAACTGTATGCTTTGGATTCATTAAATAAAAACTTGGAATTATTTCTACATGATTCAATGTTTTTTCAGGGTTGTTTTTTTAACACTGACCTACTTTGTTGGGCTAACATAACCATTTTGAGTTAGACTAATTCCATTAGTATGGTAGTTTTCAACTGCAAGATTAGTTGGACCAACATTCTAAAATTAAGTTGGATATATTCGAAGTAAATTAACCCAAATAAGCTGTTTTGACCCAACCCAAGTACATTAGGTCAGACCAACATAATTACATAATACTGAAGAAAACCCATTAAACCATTTGGGAATAATTTTCATAAATAAAGTCATGGAAAGTGTTTCCACATGATTATATGTTTGTTTTACAGCATTAGGCAATTCTGTTCAGCCAACTTAATTTATTTGGTTCAGATGAACTTTATTTTAGTAGTCTAACTGTACTGTTGTTACTTATAATTGCAGTATTAGTTGGACCAGGCCTGTTAAATTAAGTTGGACATATTCCATGTAACTCATTTGAATCACCCTGAATAAGTTCTATCGACCCAATTACATTAAATTTGACCAACATAATAACTTAAGACTGAATAAAAACAAACAAATCATGTGAAAATACTTCAGTAGACACTTCACATCCACATTATTACATGTTTTCAGCACCAGGCAAATCTGTTGAGCCATCATAATTTCTTTAGGTCAGATTTACCAGATTCAGTTGTGTTATTTTACTGCTGAAAAATGAGTTGGACAAACCCTGTTAAACAAAGTTGTACTCATTCCAAGTAACTTGTGAGTAAGTGAGTTGAATCAACTGTACAAAGTTATATTGACTCAACATAAGTACATAAGTTAGACCCACATAATTGCTCAATATTGAAATAAAAACTATTTAATCATGTGGAAATACTTTCCTACATTTTTAAAAATTCATTCAAAGAGGTTTTTTTTTTTTTTTTTTTTAAGTGTAATGAGTGTTATTTTAGTTCTAGCGCCAGGTATATTTAGTCTGTGTCCACATATCTACATAAAACTTAAACCCTTAAAGGATGTGAGCATACAAAGTATAAGAAAAGACTAAGAATTACTTTGATCTTTTGCTCCCAAAGCATCTTGGGTAATGAATACCCAACACACAAATAAAACTTTTAGCCTCTTGTCTGTGTTTTTTACACTACAATGAAATATTCAAATTAATGTATTCTACCATCCAACTTAATATTTATCACATGAACTTTTTTTTTACTTATTAAAACGGGTTTAAGGTTAATATCAGCTTCCTCAAATAAAAAGATGACGGTAATATCCGCTAATACGAGCTAAAAGCACTGCAACGCAGCTCGACTACTGGGAAATCCACCTGAGCATGAAAGTCACATTTCACATCCACTCTCCTCTCAAACTGTGTTTCCACAGACCCACAACAAATCAAAGGGCTACTGATGCTCCGCTCCACAGATGCACTGTGTCACATGGCTGCAGTGAATTATAGTCGCTGTGGTTCCCAGGCTTCCGGGGTTTGGCAGCATTAAATCTAGATAGTTTGAAAACTATCACTGAGAACCTCGGGCTTTATGTGTCACGGCACCTGTAATCAATCCCAAACAAATGTTTACTTTTTTTCAATTTTATTGGATTGTTTAACTCGTTTGAAATAATTCATGTGATCCTTACAGTCATCTTTGAATAAGCACCCTGCCGGCGAGGCTAGGCTTAATAGAATACCTTTCCCCATTAGTCACTGTCAGGCGAGACGGCAGAAAAAGCCCGATATACAGAGCACAGAGCTTAAATATAGGTTAAAATAATGTTACCTAACTTTAAACTATACACACTTTAGGCCTCCGGTACGGCCCCCCTGCAGCCAAGGAGCGAGAGGCAACTCTCGAGGTTGGATTTATGCTTCGTCTGATTTCTTTCTTTTCTGTCTAACATTACTTAAACAACGGATCCGAGGATGTGAAGGATGTCGAATAGCAGGCCGGTTGTTCGTGTCCCCCAGAGCTGCGATAAAGAGCAGTAAATAGCTGCTTACCTAAGCGATTTTATGGGAAAGTGTGTCCCATGCAGGAGGATGAAGGTTATGGCGGGCACCAAAAGGCTTCTCTGCGCTTACTCTTGAGAATTCCGTCGATAAAAGTCAAAGGGAGATTGGTAATATCAATCTGATGAGAGGGAAAAAACAACAAGTGTTGAATGTCAGACTAAAACAAGAAGGTACCGACGGTACCTCCAGAATCCAGATATTGTTCATGCTTTGGAGTAATTAAGAGAAGGTATTTTATTGCCCGGAGGTGAGGGATTGTCTTCACATCGATGAATTATGTCTGATAACCATGATTGTATACCAACTATACGTTTGGACTTTTGTAGACACGCTGGCTACAGTCAGATATTTTACACTCACGGCTCATGCATCTTAATTTTTGATAATATTATATGGAGAAAATGAAAATATTCTATTTTTCGCCATTCTAGAGGTCAAGGACAAGCAGAACAAATCTTTGTATTCAGAAGGGACATCTGAACGGCTGTTTTCTGGATTAACAAGATAGCTAAGTCATTATCTTGGAAAAACAGGGCCCTGATTTTAGATAGATATCCAGGTTTCAGATCATGTGTCGCAAATTAGATGGCAAACATCAAAAACTATTTCATTGGATAATTTTTTGTAGGATTTTTTAACTCTTTTTGGGGATATATCCTTTTTGTCGAGGATGACAGTGTAGACTTAGTTTCATTTGGTTTACAAAGGCTCAGGGTTATGTTCATTACCAAAAAGACCTCGGACTCCAGACGATTAATGCCTTTAGTCTACTGAAGTACGTTAAACGTTATAACTGGATATCAAAGTTATGGTTTTGGGTCCTTTAAAGCCCCTAATGTCTGATGCATCTGTATTAATACTGATCTTTGTATGAAAAGAATGTTGAAGGAAACAGTGAAATTCCGGGTTAATTCAGTCTCTACGATGAAAAAGTTCATTTCGGGTGTTTGAACTCGCGTCACCTCTGGCTGGGAAATTGGATACGTTTCTCCCACGGGGCACCGCAAACAACTTCTTTGTAAGTGATCACAGCAGCCATTATGTTCAGTGGTTGGCATTTTCTCACCTCCCTTTCCCTGGAGCCTGTCCATTCAGCTGTTTGGACCACATGAGGGTGGGGGGGGTTGCAGAGGTAGTTGCTTTGTTTAACTTTTACCATTTCCCAGCGAGATTGCTCCAGTCATTCATCTTGTGGAGAACAGGTGAAGTCACCCCATAAAGAAGAAAAATATGAACACTGACCTGGGCCAGTAGATAATGTTCTTCCCAGCAAATGCTTTTCTAGTGAAGAGGGGCTCTGAGCTGAGAATAACACTGAAATTGAGGTTGACAGGGAGAAAAAAAAAAAAAAAGAGGTGTTTGACAAAGTGCATTGTTGACAATAGACGAGGGTCACTTGGTCCTGGGGAGGAGATGGAAAACCCTGACATGTGAGAGTGTTAGATTATGATGGCGAGAAAATGGTGAAGCGGGATCAAGGAGGTGACACAGCGGAAATATTGTTAACATTACAATTCAGGCTGAACATGTTTGGAGGTAAAACAGGACAGACAGCGAGAAATCAACGGACTGAAGGTTAGATCAGCTCTGGGTTCACCTCAGGTGTGCCTGTTGGTCTGGAGGACTTTAAACGGTAGTGACTGTTTATTGAAGCTGGCAGATTTGCTTTGCTTCACAAGAAGTAAGCAGAGTTGAAAAAAGCCAGGGAATGGAGAGGTCGTAAAGGATCGGAGAGGTACATATAAAACGGCTGATAAAAACACGAGTCTCACATTTCACCGCTTCTCTGAACTCAACTTCATCACACATCCAAGTAAACAAGAGTCTCCAAGAACATAGTCCAAATGGTCTCCCTATCAGATATCTGCTCCATGTCACTGAGTCATTGGACCAAAAGTATCAACATCCCCCCCGCTGACGGAGTTGGGAGCGAAGCATAAAAATTCCGAGGAGATAATATCTGTTATTTTTCATCTTTAAAAAGTTCTAAAACTAAATCTAACAAAAGTCAGTTTGATGAAATGTTGAATGTTGACATATCTGGGTTTTTGTAGATTCAACAATGTTTTTTTTTCTTTGGAGTGAACGCTACACAAACAAAAAACGAAACTTGATACTTAGCGTAATAGAAAACAGCAGTGTGTGGAAAAACTCGTGCTTAAAGAAGGTAAGCATGAATACCTGACTCGTGAAACCCTTGAGTGGTAAAGTGGGGAAGTCCGTACAGTCCACCTGGGGAATTTAACCCACAGGTAATGGACGGACGCACGGTGCTGGATTGATCAATCCCCTGAGGAGGGAAGATGTCGCAGCAAGCACTCGGCCCCTGGGAAGCGCCGAGGTACGGGCGAGGTACGGGCGAGGTACGGGCGAGGTACGGGCGAGGTACGGGCGAGGTACGGGCGAGGTACGGGCGAGGTACAGGCGAGGTACGGGCGAAGTACGGGCGGGGACGGCGTCGCTTTTAAGCTCGCGTCCCAGGCTACAAGCCACCTTCCTCCAATCCTTCCCAAGCCAACCTGCATTCCTTTGCAGATGCAACCAGTGAGGAAGTGAGCACAAAGTGCACAAATGTGTAGTTATGAATATTATATTCCATTTATTCAAAGAGATAACCTTATATTTTAAAGACTACGCCTTTAAGCGTCAATAAGTGAAAAGTGGTGCGTTATTCTTCATTATGCAGCCGATCAATTACGCTGTTGTTTTCCTCTGTGGTTTCCACAGTTCTTCTCTGAATGTCATGTGGTGGGCTGGATCTCGGTCTCTCAGGTCCACTGCTGTTCATTAATAAGTACAATTACAGCATCATGTCTCTGCTGATGGTGCTGCTGTGTAACCGGCAAGGTTACTCACAGAGGAGCAGCGCCGGAGCTGCAGGCGAGGGGTGGGAAAATAACAGCTTTTACAGCGAAGCATTACTGTTTAATAAACGGCCTTAAACGGTTTAAAGATTGCTTTCAGGGACGGGAACTTTTGTGAGAGTGAGCACAAACTTTCCGAAACTAAAAGCGAGTTCAGACGCAAAAGAAAATGCAACTATGCACCACTTTCAATCGTCATTGGATATATATGGAAACAAGTATATTTAATATATATAAATATATTCATCCACATTAACATTCGGAAGACTTTGCTGATTGATTGGATTCTAATTTTCTGGCTTCTCTTATAAATAAACATATCGAGTAAAACACCGTTTTAAAGAAAATAATTTCTTTTTATTCTTTATGAAAGATTGATCAAATGAGTGTTATTTCTGTACGTATGTATCCGTGTGAATAACTGCAGTTCCCCGAAAGAAAATATTATTTCATTATGATATGAAATTAATTAATTATGAGTATATTGTATTTTGTATTCTGAGTGAAAAAGTGTGAAGTTATTTGAAAGAAAATACTTTCGGGGGTTTATATGAAATATATATATATATATATATATATATATATATATATACACTGTATAAATATATATATATATATATATATATATATATATATATATATATATATATACACTGTATAAATATATATATGTAGCTATTTCATCAATTTTGTATTTTTACGTCTAGGATATGCTAGTCATCGTTAAAAAGTGGGCTTCAGTTGCGTTCCTTGTGCCTAGACCAGCTTACGCATTATCATTTTGATGTAATTAGATTGTGACCAGATCTTGCTGCCATATGGCAGAACATGACAAAATTCACAGCAAAAACCACTTCCTGTTTAACTCCCCTCACCACGGCCATTTACATTGTGGGTGATTTAAATAACACTGTATCTTTAACTGAATGAAGAATTTCCATCACTTGACATCTTTCAGCACTTTGAGATTTGATGCAAATGTAAAGTGCGGTATAAATGAAATGTATTATTAATCATTATTATCTGGACCTCAAGTCATCAGTGCAATAAGCTAAGCTAACGTCAGCAGCCGCCACTTTCAGACACGTGTTTTTAATTTGAAACCACATTATTCAGTGTTTCTATCAGTATTAATATTTTGGAGAGGTGAGGATATTTCACCTGTCTGCAAGAAAGCGTGTGAACTACAAACCCTGAAGGCCTTATGAATAATAAACATTACATAGAAAAAAAAAAGAAAGAAACTAGCTGAAGGTTACCGGCAGCTCACCTGGCTTCTTCTCCTGACCTTCTTGTGCCCCGGAGAGAATCGTAGAAAGACTGGTTTAATGTGTAACTCAGGCCTCCACAATAAAACAAGCCTAAAGCAAGTGGACTTTGTGATGGGGTAGAATAAAAGCCTCGTGCAAACATCTGATGAGGCAAGCTAAAAGTAAAAAATTGATCGCTAATTAAACTTCATCTGGAAATAAAACTACGAAATGCATCCCTGTAGTTGGGCCTTTACCGCCGAGCTGAACGTCTGCCTCCAGGATGGATGAGGAAAAATCTAGCATGGTGGACAATGCTGCATGTTAGACCTACTTATTTTCAGTTCCCCACATGCCTATCGATGTGCAGCTCACTATTTCTGCTTTGACAAATGGCCTCCTCCAAGTAATTGTGCTCTCCTTTTTTATGAGATAAGATGAGATGACATAAGATGAGATGAGATAGGATGAAAAATACTAAGATAAGATGAGATAAGATAGGATGCAAATTGGTAAGATGAGATAGAAAAAGAAAAGGTCGGTGAGACTAGATAGACCAAGATAAGATTAGATAGGATGAGGTATGGAAAGATGAGATAAGATGAGATAAGATTAGATCGGATTATAGATGGTACGATGAGATGGAATGAGATATGTTTGGATGAGATATTGATGAAATACTTCTGAGAGTCCTCACATAACAATATTTTACAATTTACTCCAATAAATTATATAAATATTTCTAACTTGTGACAGATACGTTTTGATGCATTTCTGCGCATTCCTCCAAGCTATTCATCCGAACGCCTGAAGATCTTTCAGCTCACTCCTTCACTGTTTACAGCAGGCAGCTGTTTCCAGCGCCGAAGGAATTGTTCACTATCTGCCAAGGACCAAACAGCAGCCAGCCAGTAACACAGAGTAGTTGGTGAACATGGCGGAGCATTCGGTAGCTACAGGGCCAGACATGTCCTCTCCCTCGAGAGTTTAGGGAAGGAAGGCAGAATAAATGATTAGTTGATGTTCATTCATCGGAAAATATACAAGTCATCTGTTTGCAGACACTTTTTCTACATCAACTTTACAAGTTGATGTTGTGAGTCGGTGTTGATTTTATAGCCTCCTGCTAATGGAGATGCCAAAAAGTGAAGCAACGCTGCCATAACCATGAGATGGTTGTACTTCCTCCTTTTCCTTTTTATATTGCTGTATAATCCTTACGTGAAAATACCTGCATTAGTCTTGCGACCATTTTCATCTGAACTTTTTAGGTTTTTTTTCATTCTGTTTGTAGAATTTTAACGACCGCAGCAGCTTAAACCACGAAATCAATAAAAATTAAAAAAAAGGATATTCGCGTATTATCAATGTGTGCAGCTGAGAAATATTGGCCAGATTTTATGGACGGCAGATTGTTCCCAGGTTTTGCTGCTCAAAGCAGAAGAAAACATATTTGGAAAACTAAACAGCAATTTCACTTTCCAGAAATCATGATGTGGTAAACTCAAGATAATCCGCAGATGTTGGAGTCAAATGAAAACCACCTGGCTTACTTCAGGCACACCGACGTAGAGTTTAGACCAGATGAAGGAAAATAATTTGGTGCTCCACAATGCTGGTATTGTATCGGTCGGTTTAGGTGAGTAGGGATCGGAGCCGGAAGATGATCGTCAAGATCTCGATTTGTCAGTTCACCTACATTCCAACCCTCACCGATGGTCATGTGTTTTGGGTAGTGACCCTAAAGAGGGACTGGATGGATGGATGGATGGATGGATGGATGGATGGATGGATGGATGGATGGATGGATGGATGGATGGATGGATGGATGGATGGATGGATGGATGGATGGATGGATGGATGGATGGTGGTAACCAGGAAGTAATTCCGGTAAGGTGTGTGAACAAAATTAGGAGTATTATTTAGTATTATGTGATATGTGGGTTAAGCATCTTGGACGTTATTTAACTACAACCCTGTATAAAGGTCAACACCTTCCCCTCGTCACGCCCTGAGGAACACCCATCGTGGTTGTCCAACCGGAGGTCTCATCATTGAAGGCTTTTGACCTCGTCCTTGGATTGATGTCGGTGTGTCGTAGCAAACTGTCATTCGTGTACAATTTTACAGTTCAACTTCTCGAGCATGTGGCATTCACCTGGACTTGACTATTTCATAAAGGGGAGAACCCAGTAATCCCCTCTTTGCTCTTTTTGGATAGTCCACAGACCTTGTGGTGAACATGTGGGAGAAATTCTCCTTTTAAAAGAAAGAGAAAAACAGTTTGTTTTTTTCATTTTGAGGTTGACTGTCCCTTTAACCATCTAACAGAATGTGAAAAAGTAGAAACTAGTATTAGCTACTACATTCTGCTCATAATCATACTATAAGATACATAGGCTATGTACTGAACATAATTATTTGAACTGTATAACTAATAGTTTTGCTTCTATCCCTTTTTTATTTGCGGATGAGTTTTTTTAAACTGTCATTTTCATTCTTCTATTTACACAGTTGCTGAACGGCTCAGTGGTTCAGCATTCAAGTCTATTCCTGACTTATTATCTCTGTTGCCATGTCCATAAACTCCACTCTCTCTTCCTTCGGTTTTATGCTCCCGACAAGTAACGATAGAACAAAACCGGCAAATGAACAGGAGCCACTCTAAAATGGAATTGTTTACCGATTCCCGCGGACACGGTTGCCTTGGGAGAACAGAAACACAATTCTTTGCATGTTAAAAAGGGGCCACTCAACGGCACCGACGCTGAGCGGGCTAAAAAAAATAAAAAAAATCAATTAGGTGTACATAAAGAGACCCGCACACAACCGTCAGCAAATAGATGGAAACAAGGAGAACGAGGCCAGGGGACAAAAGCAGCACGGTGCAAAAGTAAAAGGCAGGGAGGCAGCTCTGCCATCTTGATAAGGACTCTGAAGACAGACACCCACAGTGAGCTTGAATTAATCATTGCTCAGGGAAATTGGAGCCTGGGTCCAATTTAGGGGAGATTTATAGGTGGGAAATCAAATTCCATTGCATATCAATTAGCCCAGGTCACAGCTCCCCGATTCAAAGTGCAGCAACAAGGACTCTTCTAGAGGGTAACGTATGGGATGGAGAAGACTAAAACAATTGACTGTAGCATGTACTCTATTACCTATGAATCACAGTAACACATGTGTGAGACCTCATGAGCCCCGTTATCAAAGCGAAAGGAGATACCAGAGAGTCATCCTGTCACATCTCCTCCACCTCATCCCACCTCGCATCCCTCCGCTCCGGGGTGAATCATATGGGTGCCTATTTTTCCCCGCAGAACTCCGTCATCTGGCAGGGGGAAAGTCCCTAAATCTTGTTATGAGCTCAAAGAGGATGGAGCGGCACACCATTCACGAACGCTGCATAGATGCCCGGGGATGTTATGAGAATTACTCCTCCTCTTTCCGCGTGCCAAACAAACAGTCATGAAAAAAACTGGTATTAATTGTCCCGGGTTTTAAAGTTGTGTCACCGGGATTGAGGCAGCGGTGACTCAAACGCTGGCCTTAACCTCGGGACTGTCTCCACTTCCTCTTTGGGCCAAAACCAGTCAATGACGAATAAAATGTGATAGAATAAATAGCCTAAAGCAACTCCTCACATACATAAATACCAACCTAAAAAGAAATGCATGTGAGGTGCGTTTGCCCAACTATTCCATTGCTGCATTTTCTGCTTCTCAAAGTCATTGTGCCCTGCTGCTATGGACTAAAAGCGTGGCGAACATGCTTAGGCTTAGCCCTCAGTCGCGGGTTCTACGAGGGTTATTTTGAATGTCTTTCCCTTTTCAGTTTCACTATGAATGAGCTTCCGGAGAGAGAAAGAAGGATGATTCTTAAAATGTAATCAATAGTCCGATGAGATGTTGTATAGAGAGACGCACACAGAATATAAAAATTCCATTACTTAGCTAATATAAAAAACTCATGTTTTAGGTCCGGGCTCATCAGGCACTGACATGAAGGGTTATTGATTCACGGTTTGGCAATACTGCCCTTCAGTGGCAGCTGACTAGAATCACTTTCTTCCACAGATGTGTTGGGGAAGCGAAACAGATAAGGAGAAATGTTGGCGTGTGATACAGTGGCAGTAGGAGCAGAATCCACAGGAAAAAAACGACAGCAATGCTCGTTTGCTACTTATAGTAATCAACCACATAGTGAAATAATTTCTCAATGATGAAACGCCCATATTCTGATCTCATCTCAAAGTCATTCTTCTCCATTACTCTCTTCCACTATAGTGGGTGAAAGCCAGCGATTAGTCAGTGACTGTCAGGGTGACCTCAAAATACAAAAGACTATATCTCTGTGTAGGTCAAGTGCACTCAAATGTCAGGTTTTATCCATATGTAATAGAGACAGATGTTTTCTGGCACTTGCTTGAAAGCTAATCTAAGCCGGTGATCCATCAAGGCCCCAACTTTCAGCCCCTCTCATTGCACTGGTTTCATCATCTCAAGGCTCAAGGACGGACTGATATATAGGCTACCGCTGTTTCCTTGCTTCAGAGATCAAAGTGTGTCACATCTGAGAAGAGAAAGAGGAAGGCCTGCTTTGGATGTTGAGAATGTAAAAACCGCAGTGCCACGTCCAATCTTGTTAACTATTGTCTTTTGCTGGCTTTACGAAACGAGAATGTCAAACTAATTCCCAAGTCCTTCTGAGTGACATGTGTTTAGTGTATTTGAGTGTGCTGTAAACAGAGGGCTGCTGACCTCGCTGTGACATTGGCTCGTACCCTCGCCTGCTATCGTACCGTTCAACTTGACAATGTCCAGATGTAATTAAACATAATTGTTTACGTTGTTTAAGAATATAGTTTGCAACAGCTTTCCGCTCTTTTATAACGTGAGGGAATCATCAAACAGTCGTTTAACAACAGCGGGTATTATTTACCGGGGTTTGGAATCAATTCTTCACACAGGACAACCATTCCACGTGCCAACCACATAGTGCCAAACAAAGTACACCACTGAAAAATACTTTATCTGCATGCATAAACATAAACAGCATGCATTTCATAAATAACACCCTTCTCCTTCACACTCACGTAACAGATAATAAATCACAGAGGAAGGCCTTAGAAGGTGTATTCCTGTCTGTAACAATCACATGTCACTCTTATAAACAAATAGGCATAATGGGGGGGGAGAGAGACTCACGTCATCTCATGAGCTGACAGCGTCTGCAGTTTCTCAGTTCTTCCTGTAGGAGGCGCTGCCCTACAGCACCTGGTGCATCCAGCCGTCAGCCAATCACAGGCGAGATGGGCGTGTCTCCGTAGTCTCTACAGATGCTGGAAGGAGTTTGCAGCGACCTGCTGCAGCTGCATCTATGAGTCTCCACGTAAATGAATAGCCGCGGCCCGCGCGATACAACCGAGACGATTATGCCGAGATAAAGAGCATCTGACTCGCGCTCTGTCTGATAATGGCATGCGATGGTTCGCCCGCGGAGGATTTCCTGGACAAAGTCATGCCCAGATCAGCTCCCTGCACGTGCAACAAGAAGTGCAGGAGTCGCAGCGGCAGTGTTGTCTTCCTGGGATTATTTGTGCTGTCGCTCTGTCTTCACGCTGTCACCCTCATCTGCTATTTGGATCTCCGCTCCGAGGTGAGGAGGGAGATGATCCACCAGAAGAGGGACTCCATGCTTTCACTAGCCGGGGGTGACCTGGCTGACCCGGCGGAGGTGCTCTCCCCGGGACACACGCGACAGGAGGAGGTAAAAGCATCCAGCAAACTGTAAAACAAGTGAAGTAAACGAAATGATAGGCTAGATTGGTTTTCATTAATCTCGCAGAGACTGAGTCCTAGGGATTCCCGGATCGGGGTGTCGGGTTTTGTGCCTGTACTCTGTTATGACAAGTTTCTGGGTAACGGTAGAACAGAATCCTGTCACAAAACTTTTGGCCTGGTCAACCTGGCAGATCTTGGCTGAAGTCAATTCTTCAAAGCCTGTCATCTGGACAAAGTCTTTCAAACACATTCAGAGACTTCTGTCAGAGGAGTTTAGAGGGATGGTGCCTTCAGAACAATATGAAAACAAGGCTGAAAACACTCTGGCTGGTTCTGGTTACATTCACTTTAATGCAACATGTATTTTGTGCCACATAGATTCACGTTTGCAGGATGAACATGATTACATCATGCAGGACTTCGTTTTCGATTCGGTTGAGTTCGGCCTGAGCTGATAAGACCAATATGTGAATTGTTTTGATACGCGCCGTTTGGACCCTGTTAATGCTCATATGGTTTACACTCAACAGGTATTCTTTGGATTTATTTCATTTGATCGTGGAAAGCATTTCCACATGATGGAATGGATTCCTTTCAACACGCAGCAAGTCCGTTGGGGCAAGTTGATTTATTTGGAATAGATTCAGTCCATTTAGTGGGGTAATATTACTCCCGCAAAACGAGTTGGACTCACCCAATTAAAATGAAATTGGGCATTTTCCAAGTAACGCAGTTGAATCCACCCTATTCCAATGTATTGACTCACACCAAGTATGAGTCAATGCATTAAAATCTGGCTGGCATAATTGCTTTAAACCGAGAACATATTTACCACAAGGAAAGTCTTTCCATGAGTTAGTTAATGAGATTACCCATTAATCTCACATCATACTTTATTTTATCACATAATCGTACCAGTTATACACAGTTAATAACCAGTGAAACAGGTCCGTGCATGTGGGCAGCCTCTCTGAGGTGCAAATTGGGGGTCAAGGGTTCAGGGTCTTGCTCAAGGACACTAAGATATTTTGGACTGCAGGGGCAGTGAGGGAATAGAACCGCTGGCCTATTTTTTTTCATATCTAAAAATGTTGTACACTCATCCAGGGGATATTTGGCTGCAGAAATAAAAAATCATTCATCAGGGGGACATTACTCAGAAACCGTTGAGAACCGCTGCTCTAACCACACCGGGGTGGATGTTCAAACTTTAGGCAGCCTGCCCAGTTGGACACAGAGACGGGGGGTCAGTCGGTGGGCTTCAGCAGGTGGACGGAAAATTAACTGGCTCATCAGCAGGTGCAAACCCCCGGGGCTGATGTAAATTCATCCGGTCTTAGATGGGCATTTTGGTACTTGGAGCTGAGCCAGCCTCATCTCACATGTGTTTTCTTTTCTGACGGAGGCCTGATTGAATGTTCATCATGTTGTCTATTTAGCAACAAGCCCCTTCCCCACCAACACTTCAATTTCACTCCCCACCCCCCACATTTCATGAGTACATGGGGGACGGGGGGAGAACTTGTAGCTCATGTGTCGCCACTTGTTCCACCTCCTTACGGAGAAAGTGATCCCTGGTGTGGAGCTCTGAGTGGACATTTAGTTGTTAAGAGCTGTCAACTCGCTAGTGACCCACAGGACCGCAATTTTATTTACGATTCAGGGAGACCTTAATTTCTGTCAGTGAGATTATCGAGATCAGTGGCCGCCTTCGGGCGTTTGATGTGTCGAAGTTTCCTTTCACAAGTGGAAAGCTCGGCCTGTTCATTGGGTCCTTTGCGGAGCTTATTTTAGTTTGGTTTCCCTGGTTAGAACCGAGCGAGATAGGCCTGGTATTCGACCCAGATGGTGACGCTTCATGAGGTGAAAGACTGTGGCTCAGCTGTAAATATTTAACAGTGCTGTGATGCTGTCCATGCCAGATGTCTGCATTAAACAACTCTGATTACACATCCCACAGTTTACATAGTTGGAGAAACAGGAGCATGTGGCATTTGGATGCAGTGGCCGCACTTGTTAGCTTTCCGAGCATTTCCTTTGAACGGCCTTTTTTTCGCAGAGCTCAAAAATTGTTTATTGGATTTCATCAAAGGCACTTCAGCAGTGTCAGTGAAATTTGATGTGAGCCGCAGATAAACGGACAAGTGTAACGTAACATGAAAAGTCCTTGTAGAGAACAAAGAGAAGCAAAAGCAATCAGGTATAGGACCAAACATACATACCACAGACCTTCATCTGATACGAGGAGCACCGCCTTAGTCATCAGAGCTGCCCGTGTATCAGTGTGCGACCTCTGCTCGGCAGGTCCATGTTGTGGTTCAGATATATTTTGAAAATGTGTTGCGGGTTCTCATCATGTAATTACAGCTTTTGCATACCGGATTTAGCGTGTGTCGGTTTTCAACCGAGCTAATCAGTGTCAAACAAAGTCAACTTTATACACAATGGAAAGCCAGACAATTTCAACATAATTCGGTTGTTTAGCAGCTTCTTGAATCAAACCCAATGGAACCATTGTTCAGTTGAGATCGTCGTAATGATGAGGGTAGTGTGGGAAAAACCTAAAATGTCAATGAAATGAGTTTACAATGAGTGTTTGACGGGGGGTTCGGAGTTTCTGAAGTGCTACCATGTTCGACTTTGATTAGGAAAAGAAACCGCCATCGTGTTTTTGTACATGCAAAACATAGTTTCAATTAAGTAATGTTACATCGCATTTATGATCCACTTGTATGTTTGGTCGTATTTGATCACATTTCTGGCTTAAGGCACTTCAGCCAACAAGGTAAAGTGGACCTCTTTTGCTTTTACGGCATCAGTAACAGTTGACGGTGATGATACCACTGAACTGTGATGACAGGCTTTTATAACAATGACTCACTACGCAATAATAAGCATTGCAGAAGCGATACAACTTCACGGCAATGCTGCTAGTTCACAGCAACAATTCCACTTCACAGCTACAACTCCGGATTACGGCAAAGATGCCACTTTACTCTAAGAGTATCCCTATACTATATAACAATAAGACTTTCTGGTCACAATGCCAGTTTACGTCGACAACAACACTTTACTGTAGCAATGCCACGGCAATTTACAACAGCGATATAACTTTTACAGCAACAATACCACTTTAAAACGACAATACTCAATTATAATGATGCCACTGTACGGCAATAATAACGCTGCATGGTCACAATGTCTTTTAACAACAACAGTACAATTTACGGCAATAAGACAATATAAAGCAAAAACAAAAAATTGCCGATTAGTCCCTATGCTGCTTTACGGCAGTGAGGACATCTCACAGTAAGAGTGCTATTTTACGTTAAAAAAAACTCCTTACAGAAATGATACCAACTCATGGCAACGCAACTTTACATCAATAATGCCAATTTACGTCAACAATGCTAATTTACGTCAACAATACTATTTTACGGTAACACCACGTAAACCTCTGTTGGTTGAGAGGGCACGGTGGAACAGTGGGTTGCACTGCGGCCTCACAGCAGGGAGGTACCGGGTTCCAGGTGCCGGCCTTTCTTCACGTCTGCCGGGTACTCAGGCTTCCTTCCACAGTCCAAAAACATGCAACATAGGTGAAAGGTGACTCTAACTCACCGTGGGGAGTGAATGTGAGCATGAGCGGTTGTCTCCCTAAGTGTCGGTCCTGTAATGGACCGGCGACTCATCCAGGGTGTGTCGTCTGTGATTGGCTCAAGCCCCCCGTGACCCTGAACAGGATAAGCGGATTAATAGTTTAGTGGGGGTGGCGGAGGTGGAGTAATGTCATCAGTGTGGAAATATTTTAATTTAAGCAATGATGTCAACATAGTTCAAACAATGCTCCGCTAAACTCTTGAGGGGACGTGTTAAATTTGACTGAACACCTGAACAAACAGTACAGCGGAGAGTTTACAGAATCTGCTAATGCAATAGTGGTAAACAGATGCTAACACTGTTGAAGCTGTACAAAATGTCCAGAGACGACCCGCAATCTGTGAAATAATAGAAGCGATTATCCACTATATTGTTTTTGATGATCAGCCGTTATTGGTTTGAGCTAACGTCATCTTCTCAGCGTGCTAGCGCCAGAATATGAGATTATCGGTCGTCATTACATCACAGAGACAGCGAGAAGAAGCATATTGGCTGCCTGTTGCATTGTATTTTGGACTATTGCCTCAAAATCATTAACATGTGTGTGAAAATAAAACATGTTTTGAAAGTGAACCGTAGTATT
This sequence comes from Lophius americanus, assembly GCA_037951165.1. Taxonomy (NCBI): domain Eukaryota; kingdom Metazoa; phylum Chordata; class Actinopteri; order Lophiiformes; family Lophiidae; genus Lophius; species Lophius americanus. The sequence goes on along the minus strand of JBBDHG010000166.1, from coordinate 1,431,398 downwards.
CCTGGTGGAACCGTCAGGCTTTTCCCCCCGTAATAATACTCACTGTATTTGTAAATGCTAACATTTTCTGGCATGTGCTCAAAGATTTACATCTCTTAGCTTTTAAGATCCACCTAGTTATGTCTTAATAAGAGGAGATGATGTGGTCATTAGTGTTCCGGGCCTGCGTAGTGAAAACAGTCTTTATACCGCAGTTTGTATGCCCTTGAGCAAGGCAGTAAATCGCAGCTGTCCAGCAGATCTGCACTGTTCCCAACAGTAAAACCCCCCTCCCAGGTGTGTGCAAGCTCTGGGTCTGAAGTTCGACTGCGATGCCTGGCCTCACTGAGTAAGTGCAAGTGTCACTCACAATCAGCCCGACCCTCATTTATCTAACCTCTGTGTGTGAAATGCAATAAAAACCAATCTGTTGAATATTGAATTGTGTTAGCTCAGATAGCATTTTATTCTTGCCAAACATTTTTCTTACAACCATTATATGAAATAATTTTCTCCTCTGATGTAGGCCTTCAAAGTCTCACAGGGAACAGATGCTGAGACATCTGGAGTTTAGTTAACGGCTATTAAAAAGAGTTAGTTTGATGGGACACAAAGTCCTCAGCGGCGGACGAGTTCTGGGGGCTCCACGGTGGGTTGTCACCCACATTTATTCTTCGTTTGTGACCGGGGCATGATTAGGTAAAACAGCAGCTTCATGTGTAGCGATATCCTCCATATCGGGAATAAATCAGGGTGGACACGGCAGTCGTAAAAGCTTAAAGAGGTTGAGACATCAGAGCTAGATTACCGCAAGCGTTCCCATATAGAACTGAATTGTCTTGACAGATAAATGTGTAGACGCCCAGTAAAAATTAAGTCCAGAGTCACAAACAACCACCAAATAGATAAATTTTCAAAGTATTCAAAGCATTCAACTAGAAATTTACTTTGCCAACAAAAGTCACAACAATCTGAAGTGCAACTGCTGACAGGCAACATTTCCCCTAGCTTGACCTCCGTAGCTTTTTCTACGAGGCAATATGGATGCTGTTATTAAAAAAACCCAAGTTATGTTAAAAAAAGAAAAAAAAAACACATGGCCTTCAAGAGAGAAGTGTATGACTCTGACTGATTTTGACTCACAAACAAGAAGAAAACAAGCTGTAGCTGGCGATCCAGAACTTTGAATCTCACGGGTATCTCCGACCGTCTATTCTTGCAAGTACATGCATGCTTTTTAAGTTAGGCAGTATGGCAGCAATGAGAACCCAGTCTGCGTCTCAACTGCAATTTAGTGACCAAATGTCACTGCTGGTCCAAGTTTAGAGGCGTTAGTGCGGCATTTATTCTCATAAACAGCTGAATGTCAAGGTTAGTATGAGCGCAGAAAAACGGGTAGAAATACAAGCTGTTGTAATGGGAAGTGTTAACGGGTCAAAAAGAAGTCTGGCAATCACAAAATTACACATCCCTGGGGTGTCTTAATTTTAGTCATATCCTTACGGAGCAACGGGGAATCGCGTCCTCTGCGCACAACAGCAACCCCCATGCTTTGAAGATTTGAAAGCCCTCTAATTAATAGCATTTTTCCCCCTTGTGCTGAAAAAGAATGGTTTACTCAATAGTTGGCACTTGGCATACATACCAACACGTTGTCCTCCTGATTTACTGTAACTCTGCGTGCCTTTGAAGGGTTTGAAGGCCGTAAATGCTGTAATGAAGTGAAATGAGGCAAACAAGCGCCCAAAAGCATTTCTTGAGTCATATAATGGAATAACTCTTTCTTTTTTTTTTTCTCCAATCACTTTGTTGCCTTTATCAAGAACACAAGCCGCACCAGTCTGGTAGTAGCTCAGCAGATTGCTTGTTTGTTTTTTGTCGTACTGCAGGAGCGTAATCTTGGGCCAGAAATTGGCTGTTGAATCATGTTTGGCTGTCAGAACAGAGGAAAGTGTAACGCCATATGCCCGTACATACACCCAGAATCCTTTGAGAGGTAAAAGCCCCATATATGCCAACAGCTGGAGAGGAGATGTTGAGACACCTGCGGACCAAATGAATAGCAAACGTTGCTGCGCGCAGGAACATCTGGAGGTCTGTGTGTCGATGAACCGTTCCAACACTCTTCCACCAAGCTGGAATTCCCGTGCTTATAAGGTTAGACATGTCTGGCAGCTGGTCAGGGTATGTAGACTTAAATGACTTTGAGCGTGCCCAATTCAATCGGCGGGGTATGCATGACATGATAATGCTCAAGCGTCATCCACAGGGGGGAGGGCCTCCAGACGAACACTTGTTGCACCGGTGCACCAAACTTTTAATTTAGATGCACAAGCACGTCATAATATTTGAACCAGAACTGCCTCTTTTTTTTTTGTCTTTTAGCGAACGTTGGGTTTTTGTTCATTCTTAATTATTTTTGTAAAATTTTGTGATTAATTGGGGGTTCAAGGTCTCGCTCAAAGACGCTATGACATGCAGACTGCAGATGAAGTACGAGGAATGAATTACCGACCTTCTGAAAGGAGGACGACCACAAACATCATAACAGAAATATTCTATTCACTTCTCGGAAAGCACGGGATGGAATTCACATCTGCTTTTTTAGGGGCCCTAAAGATCTGCATCTCATAATTGGTTTATTCAATTTCCCTATTTTCAGGCGCACATGGACCCTGAACTGAACATGATAATGAGGGAGATTAACGTCCGTCTGCATCAGGAGAAATTGAATTTTTCCACTAACGGAGGGATCGGTGTCTTTGGAGACACATTTTCTCGTCCTCGCTTAAATCCCAGTACAGTTCAATACACTGTACTTTGTCTTTAAGACATTTGTGATTGATTTCTTCTTGAGTTAGCCAGTAACTGCCTTTCCACCTTGCATTTAGATAGATGTCTGCTTCACCTCTATTACCACCTCTGTTGCTGTCTCAGAGGTGGAACAACACAGACCCTCTATAAAACTGCAAAACTTTCTTCGCCCTGTGTTTTCATTAGTCGTAACACCATATAGAGATAAAATGAAGACTGGTTTCCTTACTTAGTGGGCGATAGATGACTTAAATTAATTACTTCAACACGGGGTAAATTTGCCTAAGCATGCTTTATATGTCTTTTTTAGAGAATGGATTATTCCTCACTGTGCTGCATTTTGTAAACTATCACAGTCTGGTCAATGGCCACATGTCACATGTTTTTCACACGCTTTGGGTCGACGCTGTACGAGTGTGGACTTGAGACACAGGTGAACACCACTGATTTCGGGATCGGGGCTGAGCTTGTCAGGCCCAATGAAATGCGGAACAGCAGCATTTTTCCTGTTGCTAAAATAATCCTAATTCAAATTGAAGACTACTAGGTATAAAGGTCGTGATGTCTTACTTTTTCCTAACAAACTTGTGCGAGACGTATGGGTGGGTCCGGGGAGTGGTCTCATATCCACTCAGAGATGCACAGCACATGTGCAAGATCGGCACAAAATACCTCCACAAAAACTATCTTCAGAGAAATAACATATATGTAACAATACATGTCTGCAACAAATACTTTGAGCTTGTTAGCTATTCAGGTGCCCCCGATACACTGAATCCAAATGTTTCGTCTCATGTTAGAGATATTTATGGTGCATGTGCTACTAAATGGCCTAACCCTGTTGCCCTGGGAGGGGGCTACCACATCTGACACAAGGTATAGAAGAAATTCAAAACATGACTGTTTTTTGCATGTCCTCTGGCTTTTCAGTGGCTCTGCTTGAAACCACACAAAGAGGCACTGGGAGTTCAAGCCGCTCAGAGGAGAATGTGATTTCTCTCCATCTGGGGTTTAATAACTATGTTTGCTCCAGCATCCCGGATGGGAACGCGGAGTATATTAATTTGACTCCATGCCCCACAAGGGAAAGAGGTCAAAGTGTCTGTCAGTAAGCTTGTCAGCTTAAGTCCCAGGAGTAAAAATAAATGGATCATTATTTATCTTTAGATCCATGCTAAGGTAAAGTACGTGTCACTGCCTCGGAGGTGTCAAGTTATCCAAACCCCAAGCAGATGTCTTGCACAGGATGAAGCGGTCTGTTCTCAGCCATTGAGAGCATATCGTACATTCTTCTCATGATTTATCTCGGTACACCATAATGGGATAAAAAAGCGCCCTGGGCTCGACAAATGAAGGCTTGAGCCAAAGTTTCTGTGTACTCTTGTATCCTGGTAAACTCAAAAATGTGCTAAAAACTGGTAGTACAAAGTCAAATACCTGCTTTTTTTTTTTGTCTCCACTCGAGTTTGAGTTGCAGTCAGGTCAGCGCTTCACACAGAGTTCATGTGAATGTAGGTCGACCAGAACGAGTCACAGAAGACTACAGAGATGTGGTTTGTCCTGCCATTCATTCAACCATGGGAACACCTCGCCATTGTAGCATTGCGCTTCCTGCTTTTAGGGATGAACTCAGACCAGCTCTTCCTTCCTTTGACTCCATTTTTTTTTGGCACATTCATGCCACCTCTGAATAGGGCTGGAACCAGGTGCCATGTGAATGGGCCTTCCTCTCAGATTAACAATAATTCATGTCCTCCTTTTGTATTAAAAGGTTGAATTTTAGAGCGGTTGTTTCCAGGTGATTCTCTCAAGCAGCAGAGACACAAACAAAAGTGACTTGGGTTACAGGATCGGTTACAGCCCCGGTGGGACAGACAATGACTCGGCCATAAATGAATGTACCGGCCGACAGTGACTCACATCTTTTCAAATGCCCCAAGTTGGACCCGTGCAAACATTATACCTAAAGAATACATAGGCCACTTGTAACAAGGGTTTTGCTCTCAAGACTTTTGATCATTGGTCCATTGTGTTCGCTTTGCTGACTTATCATGTGTTGATCCTTGCTGCTGTTAACATTCTGCTCAAAGCATCCGGCTGGAAAGCCAGTAGCCCCATTGAATTGTCTGCCATGCTCATTAATATTTTCTGTTTTTTTTATGTTTCAGGAGAAGTTACCGCATACGAATAATGACTTTCACACCACAGAGGATAACAGGGGCATAACTCAGCGAGCGAAAAGGAGTCCCGGCAAGCAACCAGAAACAGGCATGTTTTTTTTTTTGTTTTATTGCATTTATCATCATTTACTTCTGCTGTATGTTTAATCTCAGTATCCTAAGAGAGACTTTCATTCTTCGTTCTCTCCCCAGTCTTAATGTCCTTATTCTTCATTCTCAAACCCCAAATTCAGGTCATAGTTTCAAAGACAATAAACCAGCACCCTTCTGTGCACCTGCATCAGTCTGTTTCTGGATCTGTGCCTGGCCCGCTTGACTGTTGGGCAACGGCGTCTCTAACTCAGCAGAGCGGGAATACCGGGCTTTAGATGGGCTTAGGACTCTTAAATTTTGAAAACAGTTTGTTAACGGTTTCTCACATTTTGTGGAATTGATTTTTTACTGCTTTGTGCTTATTTAACAAAGCAACTCCAGCGCATAATGCTGCCGAGTTTATAGAGCAAGAGATTAAACGGAATGGGATTGATTAGTAGTTGGACAGCAAACAAGGACAACAAGGTTTTTGGGAGGGTTTCACCAATTTGAAACAGACAGCCAAGCCTGTATTGATTTCCCCTGTCTCGAATTAATATAAGGTCCCAGAAATATCTTTTTGTATCAGTCAACGAAACAGATCTGGACTTTTGGAATGGGACCAGTCTGAGCTGTCTGAGTATTAAATTAAAACATTAACTTGCTTGAAGATGCAGTCATTTTCAAGAACCGACTCTTCTCCGAGAGGGGTTATCATCCGATACGTTGATGGCTTTCATTAATTCCGCCAGATTGATTTATTGTAATCAATAGCTCTGCGGACAACCATATGGACGGTGTGTCTGAATTTGCTTTTGTAGTTCTTTGTTTAGAATGTGAGCTATGCAAATAAAAAAGCAAAGCCTTTGAAGTCCCATGTCTGAGAGCAACAAGTGCAGCATGATCACAAGGCATTCCGATGTCTCTGGCGTGACACTGAATACTTTGGGAAGTTTAGTGATTTTGTTTAAATTAGAAGAAAAAACTCACCTTTGAGACTTTCTACATAAATCAGTAAAGTCCCGAGCCTCTAAACACTAATCATTCCCAGGTCTCTCCTCTGCTCAAAGCGCACAGACAAAGGCTTTTGTAATCTCAGCCTTAGATGTGTGTTCCTGTGTGTGTGTGTGTGTGTGTGTGCGTGCGTGCATGTGTCCTGTGTTTGCACGTGTGTGCATTCTGGGCACTCCTAACGGGCACCAGATTCCAGATAGGGCTGCTCGTTAAGAGAAATCTATGCGGATGCATCCAGTCATTTAGCCAGAGGAGAAACGCCAGCCATATGTTTGAGGGGGACTCAAACTGTGAGGTTTTAAGGTTAAATGGCCTTTGTAGTTGTAATAACACGGTAAACACAAGAACAGCAAGATGGCTTTTAGAAAAGGATTCCTCACTTGCACACAGCCCACACTCGGACACACACACACAGACACACACACACACGCACACACATATACAGTGCGCACTTTGTCTTTAAAGCATTGACATAGTTGCCCAACCAATACCCATACAGACACACACACACACACACACATGGCTGTAAAGGGGAGACACACTCATACAAACACACACACACACACTCACACACTTGTAGACACACTTTCATCTGCATTCTCCATCTGGGCTTAATTCAAAGAAAAGGATTTTGGCAGGATAAAGTATCTCCTTAATGATCTTTTCCAGTTCCACTGCCTGTGAATGCTTAAGGCACTTGTTCATACAGAGGAGGTGAAACCACACTTACAAATTACTACACTAGAAGATACCACCGACTGACGTACCTCCACCCCGGGATTCAGCGCCGACCATCTCGGAGATGCTCTCGGAGATGGGAGCCGAATTGTCACATGAGATAGCGGTTGTTCAAGAAGCCGTGTCAGGGTTACTAAACACTCCCTTTGTGTGTTACAGAATCCACTGGAAGGGAAAAAAGGAAAGACAGGAAAAAAGGTAAGACACGGTTTAAGCCAAAGCCTCAGTAGACATCATCATTTACTAGACTGCTACCTGTTGCCTGGTTTTTGGAAGGATCCTTGAGATGCTGTCCAGTAACTGTGTTGGCTCAGAGTCAATGATGAGCTTTCAGCAGATGATCCAGACACCAGGGAGGTTTTCTGGTACAGATGCTGTACACAGTCTGAACCCTTGGATACAAAATTTATGATTTCAGGTTATGAACTTGACAATGACCGTCACATGATGAACCTGCTCAGTTTATCCGTTTGACATCCTTGTTTCTTTACAGGGAAAAAAAGGTCCATGCCGGGCCCCCCTGGTCCCTCTGGTCCCCCCGGCCCACAGGGGCCACCGGGCATCCCTGGAATCCCTGGTATTCCAGGAAGCAACGCTGTGGGGCCTGCAGGACCCCCTGGACCCCCCGGGCCGCAGGGACCTCCTGGCATTCAAGGTGCCGCAGGTAAATAACCCAAAGTAGAACTTAACTTGATTACACACCAGAACCTGGGAAATGGAGCTGAGAAATTGTTCCTAGATCTACGTAAGCACAGTGTGGGATCGCAGCGATCTGTGATAGTGTTTGTTTTGTTAGCACTGTTAAAAGACCATTTCATCATGTGTCTTTTATTGTTGCAGGGGCTCCGGATAAGACAAAATCTAAGGATTTCCAGGTAGAGCATCACACCTATAACAAATTGCATCCCATCCCACACAAAAAAAAAAAAATGTTTTCTTGTGTTCAGTTTAGTAACCAGATACCATTTTCTTTTTAAGCCTGCAGTGGTTCATTTGCAAGGGCAGGAGACGACCATTCAAGTGAGAGAAGGTGGGTCTGCTGTCCACTCTACTACCTTGTTGTGCAAAAAACAGTGATTTTGGGTCAGTAGCTGCTTTATGAAACATCAACCTACCAAACCATGGGCTCACGCCAGTATCCGTGGGAATTGTCTGTTGACTGACAACGGGTAAACTTATATAGTACAAATACGAGCCACCTTTCTGGTATTTGGTTAACCCAGAACCAAAAATATTAGCCATCCTTTTCGCAACTTTCCCACCTATGTGACCAAATAACCGAAACATAGCTATTGTGTTTAGCAAATCAAGCTTGTTGAATCAATTTTCAATTAACTATTTCCAAAAATCAACATGTCAACATTTAAACCTGGTTTAAATGGAGAAATCTAAATGACAGAAAGCCTAAAAGAACCCACAGCTGTCGTAAGATCTGTATGTGGTCAGTATAAGTCAGTTCACAACAGATTCAGATTATTACAGCGTATTAGGATATATAAGCCTCATTAACAGGTTTATTATTGTAATTCCATCTGTTGTTTTCACATAACTCTCCACACACAGTAACCAAGCACCGATGCGGAGCCTTTGGCGGATGATGGAGTTTCTGCTGTTGTGTTTTTTGTTTTCACATTTACATGGTTAGAAGTTGGGCTTGGTGTTTGATTCCATTCCAGATCTGATCTCTAATACTAAACAATATTTTTCAACAGAACTTTCTGCACATTGCAAGCAAGTCCTGGAATATGGCTTTTTGTTATTCAGGAACCTTTATCTTCTTCTTTTTTATGTTTTTTTGCCACAGATGGTGTCCGTATAATAACTCAAAAGCTGTTTAATATTTTTTTCTCAAAACTTTGACCACTCCCCTCCAATCCCATTAATATTTTTGGGTAATCTTAAGGATGTTTTTGTTTTTTTATTCAACTTTTTTGGCACAAGAATTGGACGGACAACTTCAAAACTCCTTTCCGCCCGAGGTGCACTCACAGTGGGAGGCTCCAGAGTGTTTCATGCTTGTGTTTCTCTTTCATCGCCGAGCTCTGGTTGTGGTTAAATGCCGCTGAGAGCTGATAAAGTTGACCGTTTCCCTCTTGTCTTTCTGCTCTGACACGTTTAGATCTGTCTGAAGGCATCCTTAGGAACTGGAAGATGGTATCCATCCATCACCGCGTGTTTAAAATGCACTCTCGCTCCGGAGAGCTGGAGGTGCTGCTGGACGGTGTCTACTTCATATATAGTCAGGTAGAAGTGAGTACGGTCCTTGACGTAACTCTTATCATTTATAGTTCAAAGTCAAAAGAACTGGCAGTTTGGTAGTTAAACTATCCAAACATTGTTACACAGTAACACATTCTCGTTCGCCTCTCTGTGAAACTACATTTGAAGGCATATAACTCAAACCCATGTTGGCTACTCTGCTATTCCAGCTGTTTCAGCTTTGAATGACCATCATATGGAATTGTTCCCAACGCCCGTCTCAGTTTTGTGGAATTTTTTTTATGTTTTCCATCTCCACCAGGTGTACTACCTCAACTTCACCGACATTGCCAGCTACGAAGTGATGGTGGACTCCAACCCGTTCCTGCGCTGCACTTGCAGCATCGAGACCGGCCAGCGCAAGTTCAACACCTGCTACACGGCCGGGGTGAGCCTGCTGCGGGCCGGCCAGAGGATATCCATACGTATAGTTTATGAGGACACGCTCATCAGTATGACCAACCACACCACCTTCCTGGGAAGCGTCAGACTCGGAGAGGCTCCGTCTGCTGGACAGCACTGAAAACCGCACAGCGCAGCAGCAGTGTGCAGATGGGAGACGTTGCTGACGAAGGTCGAATATTTAGCAAATAATTTAAGTCAAGTTGTTCCCCTGTTTAGGACTTCCCTTCCCTTCCATTCTGCAGCTCTGTATTTAAATGGACAATCTAGTTATGCCCCCCTCCCCCAGCCTGACATTGATTCTTATTCTTCAGCCTTGAAAAACTGAATGTCCTCAAACAAATGTTTCTATTTATAGTCACCATTTAGTGCCAGCACCCCTCTCTCTCGTAAGAAGGCGGGTCTCTGCGCTGACACACGCCTAATATTTACACATCTTAAGTGCTGTCGACTGATCATCTTGTAGCTCCACAAACACCTTCTGCCCCAGATGTTATAACCGTAGTTTGTGTAGTCAGATTAATTTAATGGTCTAACGAGAGCTCCGTACGCCCCTGGGTTATAAAACTGATTATCTAACTTGTATCTACGCAACAGCTGATAAACACATACGTTCCAACTGGAGTTATGAGGTATTCACTGAAACAACAGCTCGATATATTTTGCGCACATTTGCACTACAGCATCCCGGCAGAATATCAGTGATATGTTTTGTTGCAGTGCTATTGTTAATTACCGTATGAATGATCTCATGTTGAAAAAAGTGATAGTTGTTTATACGTCTATGTACATATTGTATATAAAATGGGATATACTTTTGTAAATGGAGTTGATTGATCGATTAAAATGTTTCATTTTCTGTATAAATCTATTTTTGTCGGCCTTTGTGTGCGTGTGTGTGTTTGTGTGTGTGTGTGTGTGTGTGTGTGTGTGTGGCAGGTGATGGCATGAGGTCAATTCATCATTAGAGAGTGAGAATTCTATTAAAATGTGGATTTTTACCGTGGAAGTTTCACAACCGCATCTTAATACCATCTAAATGACGTCACCCCTGAGAGGCACAGAGAGGATAGTTCTTCATTTATGAACTAATTTTGAAACTTAACATTTCGGGTTTCTGGGCGTTAACCAATGCATGACCTCACCCGTGTCAGTAACTTGAGGACATCCAGTCAGTCTGGACACAATGCTCAACAAAGCTTTATTATCCCTCGCTGCATTTATGTTCAGTCTCAGTCTGATCCTGCTGCACAGACTCAGTGTGTTAGAGAGGGATTCTCGCAAACTCCAACGGGACGTAATTGCACAGTTAAATCAGCGACGTTCTGTGCAAGTCGATGGGAAATTGGCCAAGATGTCTAGAGAAAGGAAGGTATGTCACTGATTATGCAGGATGGAGTCATCTTGGGGATTTATGCCATGGCTGCGTATTCATATATAGTGCTGTAGTAATAAATTGTCTCCTGACGCTTGTTTTCGCCAGGCCATAAAACCAAGCGCTCTGCAAAGGACTCTGAGTTCTCTACAGATTCCTTCTAAGAAAGTCAAACGGGAACAGAGCAGCTGCAGAGGTGGGCTGGGGCTGTGAAGTGGAAATGTGTTATTGGGTTCGGTATTAGAGACCATAACCGTTTCGCCATGTTCATAAAATACGGTGTTATTTTTATTTCTCCAGCTCCAACATCATTTCTGCAGTTCTCAGCTAACAGCCGGACATAAGAGGTAAAAACTACATTCGGGAAGTGCATTGTATGCGATCGTTTTCAGTAAGCGTATCTTGCCTTTTCCCTCAGGAGATATAGCGGTGATCCCTTGGACTGTTTCTGCACAGCAGGGAAGTGCAATTTCACCAAAGGAAAACAGAATTGTTGTCCAGGCGGACGGTTTTTACATGGTGTTTGGACGGAAGTTTTGCCACCGCAATTCAAGCGTAACAAATGTGCTATTACATCTGATTAGTTCCAACTATTCAGCTAATGTTCTGCCTAATTTATGGGTTCTGTTTAAGAGCCCGAGCACAGTTATGGGTCATATCATTTGAAGTTGGGAGTCTGTGAAATCAGGAACAACAGCAACAGAGCTCTTGCGCTGCCTGCAGGAGATGCCTGATCAGACTCCTGCCAATACATGCTACACTGCAGGTCAGTGAAGCGCTGCAGAGAGGGTTACTAGAGTTCAAAACATCCTGAAATATGCTTCATCAATTTATTATGACTATGAGTGTCGGGGTCACGTCGATTAAAAGAATTGTGAGATTCGTAAAATAAAGTTACAGTTTTACAGAGTAACGCGGTAATTTTATGAGATTAGACTCGTAATTTTAGAGAGGGAATATCAACAAAGTCAAAAGCATCAAAAACATCAAAACCACTAAAGATTAAGAGTATAAAAACTTTGAAAAGTTCCTTTCCTTGGAGGAAAGCGTTGCTTTGATGGAACAGGTGGCGATGACTTTTACTCATAAATTAAATGAAAGTTTACTTTTTTTTCATGTAAAATTAGGACTTTATTCTCATGAAATGATGATTTAACACTTGTCAAATTCAAACTTTTTTCTCAAAGCATTACGACTTCATTCTAATAATGTCCATACGTGATTGACATAAATCAAGACTATATTCTCGGCTCAAGTCACGCAACATGACGACTTTCTTGAGTATGACTTTATTCTGGTAGTATTACAACTTTATTCTCAAAATCTCAACAAATGTGGCCCTAATACTTTCTCACTAAGAGTTAGAAGGCTAGCAGCTAGCAGACAGTTAGCTTAGCACAGGCCACAGACTGTTTAACCTCTCTCCTTTGACACTACTCGCTCAATTTATACAAAAAGCTACATGTTGTTTTTGTATGGGTGGTTGGGAGTTTCTTGGTTGGGAGTTGTGACTAAAGAACTGTTACACTCACTTTTACACTTTTATTTTGCAGCGTAGTTGATTCCCTCTATCTTCATTCCCTTTGTTAAGCGAAAGTTAGCTGGCTGCTTGAGTTTCTTTAAATCCATGAGCGTTATTTTGGTCTTCCGATGCCAGCAGCCAGGCTCCGATATATTTTCATCTGACAGGGAAAATCTTGCAACAAATCAGAAATAGGCAAAAGCTGAAGGGCTTTCCATCACATTAAAATATCCCCCAAACATATCCAAAAGCACCAGGGCCAACCATTAATCTGCACACATTAATGCTTTACTTTTTGCCAACTGAAAATTCGACAGTTAGATCCTGATTCCCTCCAGTAATTACAACATCGATTTCCACCTCGGTATAACCTGCGACAGCTATCGTAATGACAGCGGATACATCCCATAGCGCGTTGTACTGCAAATCCATTTTTAAATGCTTCCAAATGGACAACTACGTAAAATCAAAGTTGTGTGCACATATTGTAGTAATCATCACTCTTTCCACCAAATCATATAAATATGATAGGAAGTATTATCTTTTCAGCAGAAACACATCTTTGCCAAAGTTTGAAAAAAAGATTGTAGCACTGAGACGGGACCAAGCCCCGGGCATTAATCCATATTAGCAGGCTTGAGCAACAACAAATCTATCAAATACAACCTCCAAAATAGATTGCTTTGGACTGCTGTTCTGTAAACATCGCTGAAGACCAACAGCACTATTCAGATTCTTTGTAAGAAGTTGTAAAACTTTGTAATTGATTGACACGCTGTAAACCTCCTGACATACTCTTATCAAAATGGTTATTTAGCAGCATTTAATCACTGTCTTGAGCCACTCCATAAAAAGATAAGCGTACAACCACTCTACAGGATTTTAGTTCTGGAACCAACACGTAGAGGACAGCCCAACTAAATCTGGTTTGTAAACTACATCTCAGACACAAGCTCCTGGTTCTCTCCCCGTCAGAAAAGTAAGATTCCACCTACCTAAAGAACCAGTGAGAGATGCATGCAGGCCTTTGTTGGATGCCTGAACAACTCCTTTAACTGTAGCAGCCTCCGTGTTATCTTCCTAAAACATCAAATAAAAGATGAGCTTTGCATCAATGGTTGATGTACACCAAGTCTTGCTTGTGGTGGCCTCACTGTGTGACTAGAACATCTTGTATCTCCTCTGGTGGCTTCTCGTACACCTCCTCCATCACAGGCATCGTTCAGCTGCACCAGCGGGACGAGCCGGAACTGGTGATACCTCACAAGCCCCAAACCCTCAACTCCATGGATGCATCCTCAACATTTTTTGGAGTCATAAAGCTGAATTAGAAACAACGGGGCTGTCAGATGATCGCTGTGCAGCCCGTTGTTGCAGGATATACCAAACTGACAGTGAGCCATGTGAGCAGATGCTGATAAAGAACAGAGTGACAACAACAGGAAGTCTGTCTGGAACGGTTATTAATCCCGGGGAAATACAGAACCACTATTTAATCTTTACAGTCAGCTCTCTGAAGACAGTTTTAAAATACAGCCGTTTTAAAGGGTATATTTCAGGTAGGCCACCTGATCCACTTCTCTGGAACCGTTTATGTGTGTACCTTTCATCAGTCTATTTTCATCACTTCTCTTTATACCTCGCCGGGGGCTTTCCTCCGGCTTCACCTCCACGCCGTCTAGTTATTTGTTCCTCTCATCTATTTTAAAAATGGTTTCCGTTTTCCTGAGATTGTCACGAGCAAACAAAGGTATAAATGAAGTCAACACAAACTCCTCAACACTGTACAAAAAACAGGCAGGTGGGTAGATAGATAGATAGATAGATAGATAGATAGATAGATAGATAGATAGATAGATAGATAGATAGATAGATAGATAGGTAGATAGGTAGATAGGTAGATAGGTAGATGGATATATAGATAGATAGATAGATAGATAGATAGATAGGTAGATAGGTAGATGGATAGATAGATAGATAGATAGATAGATAGATAGATAGATAGATAGATAGATAGATAGATAGATAGAAAACACACAGATGTACAGATAGGTAAACAGACAGGCAGATGGATGGATGGAGAAGTTATAGATAGACAGATAGAGTGACAGCAAAGAACAGACAGACAAATTGATAGATGGTTTGATGGATAAATGGATGGATGGATTGATGAAACACAGATGGATGCTTGCATAGACAGGTGGATGGATGGATGGATGAGATAGATTAGATAGATGGATGAGACAGATAGTTGGATGAATGGGCAAAGACAGACAGCCAGATGTACAGAAAGGCAGAAAGACGCAGATGGATGGAAAAATGGATGAGCAGATGTTTTAGCGGACGGACAGATAGATAGCCATTTGGATGAACAGATAGTGAGACTGGCAGAGGGTGATAGATGGTTGGATAGATGGATAAATGGTGGATGGATTGATGAAAAACAGATGGATGGATAGACCATAGACACAGACAGACAGATAGAGAGATCCAGAGATAGATGGATGGATGGATAGGAGTGGGTGAGAAAGTGATGAGTCATCACTCCATGTCATACAGACACATAAACATTGCGTTCCTATATGAATTTAAACCCAGAAACTTCTCCCTAAGAGGAAACAGCGCTGACCACAACGCCCTATGATGTCATCGTGCATGTGTTATGTGAGCGTGATAGCAGTGCTATATTTCTCTGTGCCCGCTGGGATACATTCCTGCACATTCAAGCATTTTTAGACCACTGCGTTATAGGGTATCTAGAAGAGGAACTCCTGCTGCCTCACAGCGTCTTCTCCTAGTGGAGAATCTTTCAGACACAACCATGTATTATGTTTGATGCGAAGAAAAAGTTCATAATTACAGAGTATTCCTTTTTAAAGTAAGTTTTGTTCGGATATGCATTCTAATATAATATGTCACACATTTACATTCACTTCATGACTGCAATATTACATTAATTTTTACTTCATAAATAGTATTTCTTCTGGAAGAAAAAATAAATTATTGTAATTTATCATTCATTTTTAAATTTTCCTGAAAATGCCTAGTAATTAGTTTCCTAATAATATGTTGCTTCTTCTTTTTCTTTTTTTTTTACAGTGCACAAAGAAATGAAAAACTCTCTTGCACAGAGTCTAAGACATTACTATTGCTTTTAAGTATATGTATAATGGGAATGATATATGTGTTCATAACTCATTTTCATTGTATGCATCAGCATAATTGGTTGGATCAACACAGAAATACAGTATGTGTTAAAAAAAACATCTTGTTTTATGCAAATTAAGAGAGACCTTAAATGTGTAATCTTGATCAAATATTCCCATGGTTTGTCAGTTTATTTAATTTTGTTCCTGTGAATGACTTTGTAACTTTGTTTGAAAATTGCTAAGGAAATGAAGTTTGTAATGTCTTGAATAAAATAATGTTTGTGTTTTTGTATGTACTCTTTTTTACTGTACATTCTTTACAGTGGGTAAAGAACACCTCCCCTGCAAAGAGGGGGGAGGGATTCACTACAAATTGCCATTGCCTTAACATAAAATTAAAGGAGTTATAAATGCAATGATATAAGTACATATTAATTCTTAGGTGATGTATTTTTTTTGTTACTGTTTTTACCATATTTAAATGGTCTTTAACTGTTTTCCTGAAAGTGATACATCAGTAGTCAAGTCTTCATTGTCTAAATATGGTATTCACAAAGTCTATCTGCTGTCAACAGCTGCTTTCTGACTCTTTTTTTTGTATGAAGCATTGTTATATGTGTGCGTGTATGTGTGTGTGTGTGTGTCCGTGTGTGTGTGTGTGTGTGTGTGTGTGTGTGTGTATACTGGAGCTCTGACATCAACAGCAGCAGAAAGAACAGCAGCAGCAGAGGGATGATGGCCGCACATCAGCTCTCTCAGCTCCTCATACTCCTATCACTCAGCAATGACTTTTATATAAGTGGACTGACGTATAACGATGATCCAAAGGTAGGTAGTGACATAATTGCATATCCTGTCCGTAAAAAGGCTGAAATCCTTTTTACAGATTTTGGTTTTCTGATTTGACTTTGGTTCCCGTGGTTTGATTAGGATCATTTCAAGGTGCAGTCCTGGAAAAAACAGAATCTCCACTCCGTCCCTTTGGGTTTGGACGTGAGGTTAAGAAGACTAGATCTGTCCGATAACTTCATCAGACAGCTGCACAAACTTGCACTGCCATACTTGGAGCAGCTGGACCTGAGCTCCAACCAGCTGGGTCTCATCTCTGAGGGGGCTTTTGAAGACCTGGCTGGACTTGAGGAGCTGACTTTATCCAGAAATTCTCTGAACAACAACGTTGGCAGAAACAGCAAAGCCCTCCAATCCATGGGTCGCTTGAGGCGTTTGGATTTATCATCCAACGGTTTGAGTGATGATGCGGTGGAACGCTACCTCAGAAACAAATCTTCTCTTGATCACCTTAAGATGAGCGGCAACGTCATCACCAGACTTTCGCACAGCTTGTTTAAGGAGAGTGAAGCTTTGAGGTCCATTGCTCTTGACGACAACCTGATTTCAGCGATCGAGCCGGGGACGTTTGAACCGTTGACCCAGTTAGAGACGCTAGACCTGGCCCAAAATAACCTTGGACACATCTGCGACTTTAAATTACACCAAGTCAAATTTCTGAATCTGAGTAGAAATTCTGTCGAATTCTTTTTCTCGCATGAGGACGAACATTTGTACAGGCTGGAAACTCTTGACCTGAGTCACAACAAACTCCTTTATTTCCCAATCGTTCCAAAAAAGAACCATTTGAGGTTTCTTCACTTACAGCACAATCTGATCGGTACGTTAAATTCAGAGTCTATAATGGTATCAGAGGCAAATGCCGTTTATTCTGGGGTAATAAGAGAACGAATAGCTCTAAAAAATAACCTGCATTCAAACTGGAGGCTGATGCCGTTGGTTCACATTGACCTGAGCTATAATCACTTCAGGTCCTTCCCACTGGAGACACTGAGCCTCCTCTCTTCTTTAGAAACTCTGAATTTCAGTCACAACTGTCTGCAAAACATCACCTGGATTGTAAGAAATAATAGGCAGCTCTATTTTCCCTCCTTGAAGCACCTCGACATGCAAAGCAACGGACTCGTACATATTTCCCCACTATTTCTCAATGCACTCAGGCGTATAGAGACGTTAAACCTGCAGGACAACGCTGTGCAGCCGTGTGCGTCGATGGGACATTTGCAAACCTCTCACTCAACACAGCCAATGGATCTCAACCTATCTTGTCTCGCCTTTGACCGGCTAAGGACCCTTAAACACCTCAATCTTAAAGAAAACAACATAAAAACGCTTCACCCTAACACGTTTCAGAGAGTCTCTCTGATTTCCTTGAACCTTGCAGGAAATGCACATATGGCGATGCAGGTGGGCGCTTTGCAGGGTTTGCAGAAGACTCTTCAGACATTGGTAATCAGTGGAATAAACATGAGCAGCTCGGCTCTATCTTTACCCTGCATGCGGGCCTTGAACCATCTGAACATGTCCGACAACCGGCTCCATTTGTTACCCAACAGCTTACGTTGCTCTCCTCTGAGAATAATCGACATCCGAAATAATCGGTTCGTGTCTCTAAACGCTTCTCTGATCCTTCGTTTGTCCCGCCGTCTGGACCTCGTGTATATAAGTGGAAATTACTTTAACTGTTGTGACAGTAAATGGCTGGCAATTCTGCAAGAGCTGAAGATAAAGCTGCCAGACGTCAATCAAACTGTATGCTTAACGAATGATAGAGACAGCGTGATGCAGGGGTTTGTGAACGAAACTTCAGAGCGTTGTTCGTTTCGTCCAAAAACACAGGAAATCCACATTGGACAAATGATCGTAATTGTTTTATTTCTAACCGTGATGGTCACAGTGATTGTTTTGTTCACCAAGGAGATGTTTTGCACACAGAAATCATTTATAGTGTGACGTCTAATATTTTTATTTTCATGGTTGTAAGTAGAATATTGTTGTATTTGTACATCTTACTCAATAATAATGTGTATTTGTCCAGATAAACTAGGAAATCAAGTTACTGGTTTTGCGCTTAAAATGATACAAAGGCTCCAGCAGCACCGAAGACCCCCTTTCCCCTGCAATGTTCTTACCAAGACAATAAACTATGAAAAAATTTAAATAAAAAAAATAATGCCAACTTTGATGATTAAAATGAATACATTTGAATACGTTTGAATACATTAATGAAATATTAACAGATTTTAAAAGTACATAACTGTGTTTGGAATTTGTAATCCTATTACTACATCAACGTAATTACGCTCCTTTTTTTTTCTTTTTTTTTTAATTGTCAAAATGCTTTGGCGTATTTTATTGTAAAAAGAATATTCTCTGGATCATGATTTTGTTATCATTTGATTTGCTACGTCATTTGTCTCTAACTTTAGAATGGTGAAAGATCCCTTACATATCCTTTGCGGTCAGAAAGGACCTTCATAATTAAACAATTGTCGATAGTTATCACCCTAAGGACCACTTCTGTACTTCATAGGGCGCTTTTCTCTAAAATGTTCCTTTGGGCCATAAAATCATAGCATTATTTCTCTAAAATATATAGTGATGCCTGAATAAGTCAGGCTGGCATAAGGAATAAAGGAGAAATGACTAGTCAGAACCATGGATGATTAAACCATGGTTCTGAGTAGTCATTTCTAGCAACAACATAAGATTAGTTCTGAATAAAAATAAACCTAAAAACATGAGAACAGAAGTGACTAGAAAGACCCAAGGGTATAATATTAATAATGTTAACACTGTCTTCTTCTACGTCTTTCGGATGTTCCCTTTCAGGTTCGCCACGGCAGATCATCTGTTTCCATTCAGAGTTTCTGTTGGTACTCTGTTGGCTAACAGTACCAGTGACTGTATTTGTTAACCCCAGCCCAATCCGAGCCAGTTGGGAAATTAGTTTTGTGTTCCACATATTGATTTGGCAAAGGTTTCACCCCGAATGCTCTGCCTGACACAACCATCCCCATTTATCCGGGCTTGTGACCGGGACTAGAAGTACACTGACTTGTGTATCTTTCGTGGCTGGATCCCTATTGTTCACTCTACCTTTTCTTTTTCTTTTTTTTTACACAATACATAGATACAGAAACAACATAGTGCAATTAATTCTCAGCATTTAACCCATCCATGAAGAGCAATGGGCAGCTCCTGTGAAACACCGGGGGATCAAAGTGGGGTTCAGGGTCTTGCGAGACTACAGGGGCCTACAAGCTTCCATTTGGGGCAAGGCCACTCTCTAGAGAAGAGTTACAATGAACTCAGAGAGGAATTTACCGAACCGTAAGATAACTTTTGCCCATCCTTCCTTGTGAAGTGATTGTTTGTGACCAGTTGTGTAACTCTGGCTCGACTCTATGACTGATGACTTTACGACCAATGTCAATGACAGCTTTGAATGTGAGTTTCTAAATAAACACACTGGATGTACTTTAAATAAAAACAAACCAATGTGACAGTGGATACAGGACCTATTGTTACATCGCTGCTACATGATGAAAAGGCTGTTCCAAACCAACTATAACATGTTGACCATCTTCAATTTACAATCCCAGGCTCTGTGAGTTTCTGTTTTTTGACTGAGCGACATCAACCGTCTTAAAATATTAACCGGGCTGGTCAGTCCGAGGTTAATTTTTGAGCGACACGATTTTTTACTCAGGACTCTTTCGCTGACATTTGGTTAAACTAACAGCAGGTAAAAAAAATCTTGGATGTTTGAAGTGTAAAATACTAAAAGCGCAAAGGTTTTTCTTATCATAAGAGCAAGCGGCTAAGAGTTCACAGGGGGGAAACTGCTGCTGCAGGAGGATATCCTGTTGCACAATCCCCTCATTGTCTTCTCACTGACACATTATTTTGCTGGAAATTGAAGCAAAATTCATACTGGTGCGCATTTCCACTCTTTGCATTGCCAGTGTTGTGCTGCCAGAGCCAGGATGCCAATCAATCTGTCTATTGGGCAATATAACGTTAGGAAACACGGTCCACACCTACAGGATTTAGGTACTGGAAGTAGCAGTAGCTAAATCCTGTAGGTGTGAAGTAGCAGCTTGACGAGGTAATCCAAAGAGCAGAAAAAACAAAAACTGAGTAAAACCCTACACTGTACACTCACATAAGTTTACATAAATTAATAGTTTCGGCAGTCAGTTACCACAACTGGTTGCAGTTTGTAAACTTAAAGGTTTTGGAATATCAGTATCATATCAAGAGTAACTGGTGTGTGTACTTTGACTACAATTCAATTCTAAATAGAGCAAAGTTGCTCAGATCCTTGCGCTTTTCCATTTTTACTGCCTCCAACATAATATCGTTAAGGGCGGAATGTTCGCTTGCGGCCTTCTGCATCCCAACCACCAACAGGATAAGATAAGACAAGATAATCCTTCATTTGCCCCACCACTGGAAAATTGCTGCGTCTCAGCAGCAATGAGCAAATGGATGTCTTTGCAGGGGGGTAGACTAAGTCCTTTCGGAAAGCAACCGCTGTGCGTAAACAGTGTTCTTAATCCAAACTCCCAAAAAAAATGCAAGTGGGCAAGTAAGAAATAATGAACTCTACAAACACGTGTCAGGAAAAACCATCAGGAGTCGTGTGGACAAATGAGAAAGCGCCGGAAAACTTTAAAGACGCTGCTTTGATGATCAGCAACGTATGCATAAATCTAACGACAATCACGTGGATGAGAACCATCCACTTCACTTTTTATTGGGCATGAACAGAGTCCTTAAGGAGCTGGGATAAGCTCCAGCCCCTGCGACCTGAGAATGAGTGAATCAAATACTGTCCATGACGTGGCTCTCGGTTAGATGAGGAGTTTCTGCTTTAAGAGTTATTGATTATGTTGATCTTAACATTTATGGTGACAAGCCTCAAGTTTTATGCAACAATGAATGAATGAATTAAATAGGAAGCCGGACAAAGACGGCTTTGAAAGTCTTTGACGATTCTGTGGATCTGGCTTTTCAGAATAAAAGCGCTCGATGAAGTTTCTGACATTTTTATGTTTTGTCGGTTGAATGACTAAGATAATATTTCTGGTTAGTTTATCACATGTCACGGCCTCACTTATAAGGCAATATTTGATCGTTATGTTGCAACGTCAGTCAGAGTAACCACTCAGGTCTGTCCCAGCGGGGGGCCCCCTGTACTGCAGACAACCTTGTGGGACATGCGTCCTCACATACATGTTCTATGGTTGAAGTTCACTCTTGTGTGCTCCAACTTGTCAATCAGTCCTTGGGGTGTGGGGGATTTGGAACCGGCCCCTCACAGGATGTTTTTATGAAATTCTGATTTCACGTTCAGTGGTTACAAAGTTATGGCTAACACTCTACGTGTAATTATTCCATTTTAAAGTGACAAGAGATCAAAAGCGCAAAATTTGATCAGGGCATCCCTATTTTAGCTCTTCCACTTACATCAAGAAATGTTCTCAGGTGGTCTGCTGGTTTAGGGCCCCCATTGTTGATAGGGTCCCCAGGGTTCAGGCTCTGTGCCTGTGATCACAAAGGTCCTTGAAAAAGGCAGCAGGAAACATGAAAACAGCAGTCTTGACCCGTACTCAGACTGGGGGGCACATTAGTTATATCCCAGCAGCGTTGAACTGTCTCAAGCTAGAAATAATTCCCTTGTGTCCTTAAATATTGAGAGATTTCTTTTGTAAAAAAAAAGAAAAAAGAAAAAGGATTTTAAAGGACCAATCCAGCAGGCGAACTAGATGAAGACGGGGCTTGCTGTTAAAAGCCTTTTTTAGGTCCCATTACTCACTGGATTTTCTTTTGGTCCATGCTGTCATGGAAACAGTAAAGCTGCTTTTAAAAATACTTTAAAAGGTCAGCTACGGTGACAGCTCCTGATGAAAGAGCAGCGCACTCGTTAACAGGATGTTTACACCACACCTCTCTTCCAACTTGCGTTCTTATTAAGGTTACTGATGACACCGTTTTCAACATGGTGGGTGGCGTCTTTTGTGTTTACTATTTTAAGCAGTATTAATGTGATAAAGGACCACACATTTCATTCCACACATCTCCGGCTGGTTTTCAACGGGGTGGGTCGTGTCTCCATTTTGTATTTATTTCAATTTTAAAACGTTGCTTACCAGAGTGTGCAGCCGTCTCCTCAAAACTGTAAAAACAAAACAACTTAAATTGACAAAAGATTCAGTAAAATTAGGATCAGGTTCTCGTAATTTCCAGATCTCTTCTCACGTACCAGCATTCTGGTTTGAGATTCCTTTTCTTCAAATGATCAGAAGACAAGATCTTCCTTCTCACCGATATGAGACTGTGGGGGCTTCCAGCAGCTCCATCAGCAGCACCCTGCTAAACCGCTAATTTGCCTCATACATGCTACAGACCGGCTGGGTATCCGTTTATGCATTAAACATTTGCAGATTAAAAGTACTGTGCTTCTACTATGATATGTTCTCCTGTTTGAGTAGGAACTAAGTGTTGAACAATGATTTTCTGTTTTACTGGGGTAAAAATTTGAGTTGACACAGGCCTTATTCTCTTTGGTATTCTTCACAGTGGGAAAGATCAGAGAACACAGCAATGTTGTGCTAAGAAAGGTTGTAGAGCTGCACAAATCTGGCCACGCATACAAGACAATCACTCAACGGTCCAAATTGTGAGTTTCCAGTTTGATCACCAATTAGGAAGTTTGAAGAGACACCTGGAAGAGGATGTTTCTGCAAACGTATCCCGCACATTGTGAGGATGATGCTTCATCTGAAAAAAAGGACTCTGGGACTCTGGAAGCGAACGCTATCACAAGCTGTTCGGGAGGGTAGCAAGAAGGGGAAAAAGCCTCCGCTGTTATCCAAACACAAGCTAAAGTTGCTAAAGTTTGTCAAACACCATCAGGAATTGCCAATAAAAGCAAAGTATAACTTTTTCCCAAAAAAATCAAGTTCCATATTGACAGTGTAATGTTTTATTAATTATATAACTTGAGTTAAAGGTTATATATTTCTGAATAGTTGAATATGACATCACGGGTATAGATACTAAAAACAAATTTCCATTTCATTTCACAAATTTTTCAAAATAAATATCTTTCTTCATGAGGCAGTCGTTATTTCAGACAGTAAGTCATTATTTTGAGTTAGCTAAAGTTCCATGGGTATGTATAATATCAGATCAGATTGGAGAGACAATTTGAAATATGTGACTTTTTTTTTAACATGGCGGCTAGCGGCGGCTAGCGGCTTCTTGTGTGTCGCCTGAAGAGAGAGCAGGATGCCCGTCACTCAGGACCGCGGCTGGACAAGATGAAGATTTAAGATATTGTCCGCTTTTTGTTCATCCCTCCAGGACCACAAACATGACGCTGTGAACAATGGCAGCAGACCAACATCTAGAGGTGTGATTAGCTTAGCTTAATTTAGCTTAGCTTACCTTAGCGGTTGAATTCACTACTTAGCTCCGGTGGCTAGCAGCCGTCCGGTAAGAGCCCGCGGCTTCAGCAGCAGCAGCGTCCGGAAAAAATCCCCCCACCGGCTATCATGGCTTCTCCGAGGCAAGCGGTCCTGCCTCAGCCCGTCCAATCCACTGTCACCCAGAACCCCCAGATAATCTACAAACTGTTTCTGCTCGAAAATGCCCGGAATACCCTTGAAGAGGAACTCCTCAGATTCATCTCTAAGGTAATTTATCACTTAGCTACATCACTAGCAAGCATTGAACAATCCTACAATGTGGCTCCAAAGTGAATTTTATTGTTTGAGGTTTATCATTTGTGATTTTAAAAACAAATAGAGCTTTTATAAATGCTATCTATTTCATCATTGTTTAATATTGTTGGAAACGTTGGCAGTCTAAAATGTCAGAAAAGCGTTAGAAATAGCCATCTACAGTTTCTCAGAGCGATATAAACTTTTTTTATATATATTTTGCACTAAATTTCATATATCTATATTGAATGATTCATTTATTTATTTATTTAAAGAATCAACGCAGAAAAAACTGTTTTTGAATTATAAAATCTTCAGGGCTCAGCTATTAATCCAAGATTGTAATATGGTCAATATTGCATTGGAATTATTAGAAAAAAATAAACATGCCATTGAATGGCAATGATTTGAATTATTGTGGAAATAAATAATCTATTCTACTAAAGTGACAATGCATATTACGCCATGTTAAACAATTATCTGCCTTGTTCAGCATTACGGAACATTTTCTCTCAGTTGATTAGCAGATTTGTCGTTGATTAGTTTCCAATTAACTGTGCTAATTCTTATCAGTCATTTTTGATAATTCCCATTAATAATTAATAGATTTATGTCCACGCTTATATAATCTGTTAAAAATGTTTACACGATGTGTATCCCTTATTCTTTGAACATCATTTTTATTTTTCCCTCAGGCCTATAAAGAAGTTCAAGGTTTCTTCCATTCATCTTCTCCCACAAGTGTGTTCGGCGATCTTGCAAAGGCTTTGGATGCAAAATACCAAACTCTTGAAAAGCTCTTCGCTTTATTAAAGGAACTGACAGCCGGTAAGTGAAGAATCAATCATACTGTTTTAGGTGTTAGTTCACCACCTACATTGTACAGGTTTTCATCGTACATTTTATGGAATGATTTCCTTTTCTCTTCCTACTTCTTGTCTTTACAGAGCCACAAATGTGTGTAAAAGATGTATTGAAGGCCAACAACCTTCAGCCACTTGGAAACAAAAGTAACTTAAAGACAAACGTTCTCAAGTTTGGGCCAATGTTGAAGAACCTGCTCATGGCGAGCTCCATTACCAAAGCAGTCCAAGTACTTGGAGCCACATTGCCTGTTGAACATTTTAAACGTTTCTTCGACACCCAGCCTCCAGAAGTCCAGCAGGAAATGACATGCAACATCTTATCCAGCTACAGCAGCACTGTTGTGACCGAGACATCTTCCTCTCACTTGATGAGTGAGGAAAAAGAGAATTCTGTTGTCCTTCAAAAGAAAAGCCCACCGGATGATGTGACTCTTCAACCTGCCATTATTCAGAGTGCCGAGAGGCGACCGCTACTATTACCTTCTGGACAACCTCTCTTCCCAGAGATCAGTAAGACTAAGCGATTGGAAATAAAACCACTGATTAGTTGGGGATCTGTAGATGACATCAAGGTGCATCACCAAAAACAAACATCATCTCAGCTGCTTCACTTCCTCAGAGCGAAAGCTACGACCGTGAGTCCACAAAAGATCACCGTCACACAGTGGAACACAGAAAGTATCGACACTTCAAGTTCATCTCAGTCCATATCACCAACTGTCAAAATACAACACTACCAAAGAGGTGTGACAAGTGATCTGACCAACGTAGAAGCTCCAGAAACACTGAGTGCAGACATTGCGAACCAAGCGCCTGTCTTCAGAATAAAACGTGTGGAATCAAGTGGCTGCCTGACCTACACTTGCGTGATTGCCTCAAAGACTGAATTGTGGGATATTGGAGACATCTTCACAGAAGTGGGAGAGCAGCACTCCGAAAACGAAGATTGTCAAAATATAACGGCTCATGACGGCGACAACGGCTCGGAAACCCGAGTGATGACCAATCTCACTATTCCTGATTTCCATATCCGGAGGTTTGAAGAGACGGAGGTTGTGGTGTCACATGTTATCAGCCCAGGCCACTTCTATGTTCAACAGGCCGACTCTAATGTGAAGCTACAAGCCCTTGTCACAGAGTAAGTCATTCAGCATGGATTCAAATCTCTTGTCTGCTTTTTAACAGCCTTTATTAACACTCCCTGATTTCTTGGAACATTTTAACAGAACTTTGGGAGCCACTTATCCCTTTTGTTCAATACTGCTTTCTTTGTAGTTTTTTTCTCTCCCCCCCCCCCCCCCCTTTTTTTTTTTTTTTTTTTTTGAAATAATCCACGTTTCTGGTTGTCATTATTTTTTTTTTTATCATTTACAGCACATTCAAAGCCAGTAGTTCATATGCCGAGCAGAACTGCATTCCAGACATTGGAACCAAAGTAATGGGCTGGTTTCACAAGCAAGAACAATGGTGCAGGGCTCAGGTGACGAAGATATGTGGAGTCAGCGGAGGTGGGTCCGGTTTTGTGTGCTGGGATGGTTTTGCAGATGCATACCTCTAGATGGTAGCAGTGTCACTTTAGCTTGTCTGTAGCCACTTGGGAATTCCTTTGTGGGTATTTGTTTTGGTTATTTTAGCCGTGCTCTCGTCTTTTGGATGTCAGATTGTAATGCCACTGACAGTGCCGCGAGTGAGACATCCATCAAAGTGGAGGTGAGGAGGCTGGACTACGGTGACACCGCCTGCTTGTTGCTGTGGAACATCAGAGAGCTGACACCAGAGATGGTTCTCCTTCCTCTTCAGGCTGTACAAGTCTCCCTTGCAAATGTGAGTGGTCACAGCAATCACCGAGGAACATGCTGATATTTGCACTGACAAGCGTATAGACTGTGCCCATTCGAGATTTGTGTTTCCACAGAAGTGCTTTATATACTGTGCCGTGCCGTGAGAGTGTAGACTTTATTACAGTTTTGGCGACTCTCCACAAGATTAGTCACAGCGTTATCTATTTTTCAGTGAAAAAAGGGAAATGATTTATCTCCGTTCATGGTGTGTTTTGTCTGTTTCCTCTCCCCCAGGTGATGCCTTTGAATGGGATTGATTGGTCTGAGGAGGCGGTGGGTTGGTTCCAAGCAATGGTGCACAACAGGACGCTCTATGCCAGACTTTACCCACAGGCGCCCAAAGTGACTGTCGAGTTGTTCTTGGAAAAGGGAAAGATCGGCGCTATGAGGTATGAAACACAGGAGGTTTTGTAAATCCGACATTTAGTACCAACATAACTTAAAAAATGGCTAAAAGCTGTGTAACGTCCTGTTCGCTTGTGTAACCCGAGGTCCTCATGTGATTTAGAAATTACAACCCCACGTTCGTGGTGCATTCAGTTCTCTTGCGTGGGATAAGCAATATTTGTATTTTACCTGAATTTAACGACTTTATCCCCCCCAGATATTATGTCAAGGCTCTGCGTTCAACCACCGTGTCCCGGATTGGTTTCAGTAATAAACTAGTTAAACAGAAGGCTATCACTAACTCACTTTATTGCAAAAGATTAACCATCTTCTATCTTAGCGCAACATAAATCCCTATTTACAAATGACAACAAATGACCATTTGAGAACCAACAATCACTCTGAATATCTTATTTCATCATAAATAAATGAAATCAAATATATCACTATTTACAAATCAAAATAACTTTCCATTTATGAATGAACAAACGCTCAAAATTAATATTTTCTATATAATATTATAAAACAATAACTATAAGTCTCTGGGTATTTGTACGTGCTTGAACACCTACATACGTATTTAATTGTTTGATTATGGTTGTCAGTGCTAACTCTCTTAGCATGTACACGGCAATTCCCGTTATATGTTAGCGTTAAGCTAACCGATTATTTTCCCACATCGTTGTAATAAACGTTCAGATTGCACCAGGAAGCCTTTGTCACTGGATGAATTTTTGCTTTTCAAATCACAGACATGGTGAATTAGCTGGGGATTAATATAACACGTCCTCAGACGTGTTATATTAATGACATATATTAATGACAGGTCCCCAGTTAATACTAATCCCCTACGAACATGACATTTGTCCTGGGATTATTCAGACAGCAGGTTTTTGGTTTTTTTCCCTGAGAGAAAGATGGTACAGGTATGAAGAACTTGTTCAGTGTGAAGGAAAACAATCATTACGATTAAAGCTGAGCGTACACATTAATTCATTTTATTTATAACGCACTTTACATTTGCATAAAATCTCAAAGTGCTAAAAAAAAACACTGTACCATTTAAGATTTTGTTGCTCTTTAATTCCAACTCACACTTTACAATGAAATCGCGTGTGCTCGCGCTGTCCGACCCGTCGGTCCCAGCAACCCGTTGTCATTATTGACATTGTCAATAAAGATTATTTTGAAAAGCCCAGAGGCCGGAAGAAGTTTGTTCGTTGGCAATATGGTAATAACACAGGAATAAACTGTCTTGATCATTTTTGCTGTCCAGTGGGCCCAGCCTCCTATGGACTATGGGCGGATATGGACTTATAGGATAGTTATACACATCCTATAAACATATAAAGGATGTATAAGACAGTATAGCTGGTCTATTTAGCGGAGAATTGGAAGTTATCGGGATACGTTTCATAAAATTCAACTTTATAGCAGGTGCCAGCCCGACAGCTCAGCCGCTTTCTTGTTCTTCCTGGCTGTGCAGTTGATAACCAGCCACAAACTGCACTTCCTACTTTGTGACTACTTGCTATTTACTAAGACGCTCAGCAGCCACTTCCCACCGGTGCAGTGAGTGGAAGAATGCGTTGACGTCAGGCGATCGAGTCGTGGCACTGCTTCAACTTCAACAAAAGCTTTAGTCAGAAAACTGTCCGATCATCCGACGGTCGTCCAGGAGCTGCTGATCGTGAGGCTCGAGTGTGGGCAGTAAAAACAAGCTCCAATCACTCAGTGTAATCCCGGTTTAAAGCAGTACTGGGATAACGGTGGGTACTGCACACAGGACAACGAGCCTAGAGCTGTCGGGGTGATGTCAGAACAACACTCGGCCGTGACTTTGACTTTAACTCGGCGTCCGGTTGATCTGCTCCTATGAGTGAGGTCTTCTATCTGATACAGCTCAGGAAGGACTGATAGTCACGGGAAGAGAAAGCCTCCCCGTTTTCTTAGCTACAGGCGATGACGAGGACCACTCGAATCTGCTGTAGGATTAGAAACTTCAGAGGAAAGCAGTCGGAGCGCTCCGGGAAAAACGAGGCCAAGTCCGGTTCTCTTGCTCTGAATGGACCGATGCCACGGACGCTCTCGTCTAATTGGAAGCAACTGAAAACACACTATGTGGACACAGACTTCAAAGTTGACACGCTTGCGGTTGTTCTCATGTATGTATACGTATTGAGGGGGCAGCTTTATCTTAGGAGATAAGAGCAGTCGTCCCCCAGGTGTTAGTTTGGCGATATTCCAGAAGAGAAATTTAACAAATTGAGTTTAACCGTGAGTTTTCTGTTGAAGAGCCGATGATCGGAGTGACATGACTGGATTGTCAAAAGCCATGGTGAATGACTGGTGAAATCAAATGGTCGCCATACTTTTAATGCACAGAAGAGCCTAAAAATATAGAAAATGCAAAGTAACATCGCTGCAACAGTAACGGAGAGAGAACCGGTGTGGTGGAAAACTACAGCCTGAGTGAATGTTTATTAGTTTAACCCGCATTTTTTCTTTGATTGTTATAAGTAAAAAGTCGGAATTATGTATGAATGAAACTTTAATTTATGGGCATTAAGCTTCAAGAAAAAATAAAAAATACAAATGAAATACATACAGAATTAATTTGTCTTGGCCTCCTCTGCCCTCATGGAGGGGCAGGATTATACTTCCCTCTTATTTAAATCATGTTTGACGTATTCAAATAAATATCATTCAGTGGCTTTAATAACCAACAGGCTGCTGACAGAACTTCTAGAACCTTATATATATATATAATCTCCATACAACTAGAATTTAACTTCCCTCATCTCAAGGTTAACAAGCTCTGTTGCCAATAAACCCACTTTCTGAAATACCCCTCTTCAGTCTACATCTTGTAGGGTCCTTGTGTTGTGAGACCCCGGGCCCCAATCTCCTCTCACTGGAGCTGCTCACTGCTCCTCAGGGACGGGTCACACACACACTGTATTTCTATATGTTGTCCTGTATGGATGTACTGTGTTCGTGTAACAAAGCAATGAAGGAGAGTTCACAGTAAGATTCTAAGAGAACACATGTAGTACTGAATTTCACCAGTAGGTGTCACATGTGGCTCAGCTGCCCTGGAGCAGAACAAAATGAAACATGTATGAGCTTCTTCATCCATTAGGAACCAAACGGACTCCTCAGTGTCTCCACTTTCACACCAACCATCCAGCTTTTCATTTTTGGTTTTTAAATCATAAAATCAAATAAAGAAAAAAAGGTTAAGTGCAACTTCAGGTGAGTATGAGAACCTTGAATTGTGTCGCAACTAAAACCTTGTTTAGAAATGAAGGTTTTTGTTAATTTTGATACAGTGTTGATTTGTAGTTGTGTCCAAAGCACACCGGAGTTTATTAAGACACAACCTCGTACTGAAGTATCGTAGCATGTTTCCTACCTGCACACAATCCTTACTGAGGTTGTTTTTCTTCCTGTGAATGTTTCTGCGGAGGCATTATTTACCTCTCAATTTTAGTATCTTGTTACAAAACGCATGGAAGACGTCCGTTTATGGCACTGAGCTATTTGGGTCGTCTAAACACTTGAAGTGGAATGTTTCCTGTCAAACCAGAGTCCTTTTTTTTTTTTAACCAGCTGTGTATTTTCTTTTAATTAAGAAGTTGTTTTGTGGTTTGACGGATATGTGCTGTATGCTGACCATGGGATGGTTTCATCCTCCTCTCAGGAGGGGAGCGTCTCTGTCTTTGAGGCTGGCTCAGAACGGCCACGCGACACACAGCAGGCTGAAGAAAAACGGTTTCGCGAAAAGTATGTCAAAACTTTGTTTGAAGATTGTTTCCTCCAAATGTTGCCTCATCAAAAAGTGGCAGTGACTCGTTTTTTACATTGTTATAATTTGCTTTTCTAGATGCTGTTCAAGCTAAAACGAGGGTCCAGGACTCTGAGTGGGAGAAATACCTCATCACTTGTTACGCTCAAAGCAGGAGGTAGAAGAAAAAGCAGGGAATATGTTGGTGTCATTCGGATCCGTCCTGTCCTACATCTAACCGACGTTCATCTGGGTCCCAACCCTCACCTGTGGTCATGAGCTCCGGGCCGGAACCGAAAGAATGGGTCAGAAATACACGCGGCTGAAAATGGACTTCCTTCGGAGGGTGGCTGCCGTTAGAGACGGGGTTCCGAGCTCAGACAAATGGAGGGTGCTTAAACCGCAGCCGCCGCTCTGCTGGTTTGGGCATCATACCTCCAGGACGTCTCCCTTTGGAGGTTTTCCAGGCATGTCGGGGATCCCGGGGTCGACCCAGAACTGTCTCTAGTCACTATAGATCTCATCTGGCCTGGGAACACCCCGGGTTCTCCCAGGACGAGCTGAAGGGTCATTAAGATAAAAGCCAGATATTTCCTATAAGGACGTGGGATGTAATAATGTTTTTCAAGACAATATACAATTTGAATATATAAGGACACGATTACTTCATTGTTAAACAAAGTGGTTTTGTTTTACGTTTTATTTACATTATTGCATTGTATTATATTTGCATCATGTTTTCCTACATTTTTCTTCTTCATTTTCAAACCTAATTTGTTTCTAGTCATGTTAATAAACTGAGCCGGTTCTATGATGGTACCGGCCCTCTGTCAGGGGATAACCGAAGAGCCTTGTGTGCCGTTGTGTTATTTCAGTTTGTCAGTTTGTCAGTATTTACTTCTCTTACATCGGCAGATCTATTATTTTTGAATGTATATTAATGAAATGTCTGCTTTTGCAATAAATCTGCTATCAATGCAGTTGTACCCCCCCTCCTCGCTCTACTGTCGCACATCTCTAATGAGGTCTGCCTCATTCAGACGTTCACCAGCCCCCCCCCCCAAAAAAAGACGCTTACACCGCAGTGGACTTGATGTAAGTCGGCCGACAAAAGACCCCATTGTGTTTTCACGTGCGTTCAGTCTGTGACTGTAAATTAATGTTTCTGCTGTTCCAGGGAGGAGTTGGAAATATCGTTTGATAATGATAAAAGGAAAGACACGCAAGACTCCTCCGAGTTAAAAAATAAGGAAACGAGAGCATGTGTATCGAGTGTCACGCCTTATCTTTCTGATTTGGTTCCCATGGCGTACTTTTGCTCGCTCGTGAGCGCAACCAAAGAGAGCTTGTGCCACAATCAGCATGATTAACGCGTGCTCGTAAATTCATGTCGCCGAAACAATGGGAGGAGTTATCCCACAGTTTCTTTCAAAGAAAAAACCAGAGCAGCCAATGGCACAACAAAGTCATATAATTGTGTGTTCGTGTCAACAACACATTTAAATTTGCAATATATTAATGTCAGGCGCAAACAAGGACTGGTCTTAATTGAATCCCCTTTAGAAAATTAGAGGGGATTTTCATTCTCTGGGGGTGAATGGCAGTCGGTCTCTGCAGGAATTTCATAATATGGATAATTAGGCCTTAGATAAACTGAAATATGTGTAATATGTATAAAGTCTTGAAAATGATCATATTTGTCTGAAATATGTGGATGTTGATTTAATGCTACGACCATATGTTCCATTTCTGGATGAGCTCTTTGAAAGCTCTGCTGTGTATGTCGTCGTGTGAGTAAATTCATTTACGTAAATAAACGGCATGCTGATAATCTCTCTCTCTCTCTTATATTGTCTTCATTAAATCCCCAAAACGTCGGGCATATCGGGGAATCGTGATTGCGGCGGCAGATCTCAGAAACTACTGCATGGACCATTTTTCCAATTTTATACCCATGTAGGACTTAGTGTGAGGAAGAACTGGGTTGATTTTGGGAAAGGTCTGCTGTAAATTTCTGACTCTTTATCTCAGAAAATTGTCGTTAGTGCAATTTAGTCCAAATCAGGAACTTAAGACGGAGAATTTAATTTCTTTCGGACGCAACTTCTTACATTTAGTCCAAATACTTAAAGTATTTACAGGTCAGTGCAAAACCATACATAAAAGGATATTCTTCAGTTTGTAATGAAACCTGCATTAACTACACAGAATTATTCTTCATTTCAAACTCTATTGTTATTGTATTTCTTGTATTCGTAGTCTTGTATTCATTTATTATTCATTTATATATTTATATACATGCCTCCCTTTCTTTTTATTCTAGTAGCTGTCAGGAGACTCTGCTGCTAAACCATTTTCCCCCCGCGGGGATCGATAACGGATTTCTGCTTCTGATTTCAGTAAGTGCCTGAAGGTCCTGTGAGTGACAGGGGCTCGGGTCAAACGCTTCCTTCACTTCCCCGCTCTGCCAAACACAATAAATAATGCGGCCGGCTGAGCGAGGCCTTCTGTGTCCACACAGATTCCTCCTTTTGCTCCGTGTGGGCCGAAATCAGCCGGTTTGATCTGAATTCTAAAGAGTCTTGTTGCAGCCCCATAAAGGCCGCCATTGTATGTAAATAGTTTATATAAGAGCATATGACTTCTCCGGTGCAGGGCAGTGGCGAGTGGCGGAGGAATGATTAGCATTTTCCCAACGCATAGTTGTCTCCGTCCAGCCCTTTGGCTCGCTTCAAAACTGTTTCATTTTTTCCTGCTTTGTACACATTTTTGTGTACCACCGCAGCTGAAGGTAAAAAAACAACAACAACAACAATGAACATGCTTGTTTCTATTCTAACACCGTTGCTCATTGAGGTTATATTTGCCTCGACCACCGCGTCTCGTGATAACCGAATCTCCTCGTTACTCTTTGTCAAAGTAATGCTTGAACGGATCGGCTTTAACAAATCTGCTCTGTTGTCGTTCTTACAAACAATAGAAGTCTCTCAGGCATCCCAGGGGGAAGAAATGTCATAATGAGGTTGGTGTCTTGCTCGTTCCTGGAAGAAATGTGTTGGCAGTCTGTCCGACAGGGCTGTAGGTCAGTTTGGGAGTACAGTGTTAATACGGATTGTTCCGATCACGTGGAGACGCAAAGGTTTCGCAATTGGCTTCGAACTTGTGACGGTGCGTAGTAGCAGGCCGTCACCCCTGCTTTTATACGTCCAAACGGGCTTCTCTGCGATTCTTTTCCATTTTTCATTACTCGGCCACGTCCAGCTTGATTTTCGAGCCGCACCTCGAGATGTTGGGACTCGGTACCGCGTACGCCGCCTGTACCGCTGGATGAGTCGGGTAAATCTCTTTATCTTTCACTAAATCTAAAGCGATTCAATCAACTTCAAGTCTAATCTTCTGCTCAAAAGGTCTACATGGTCTTTTACAGGTTTGCTTATTTTGCTTTGTATTTGTATACGTTTAAAGTTGGGTTGAACAGTTAGAATCATGACCCATAGGTACCTCCAGGTGACCTTGATGTGACCTTTATTTGTTTCACTCCCGGGGACACCTTTTACAAATGGGACTCTACCGGTACTGAACCTGTTTGGCGGTCCACTAATCAATGCAATCCATTATATTTAAATTCGCATTACTCTTTATTAAAGTAATATTTGTATGGATCAACTTTTACAAGGATGTTTTTCGTTTTATTATATTTCCTTAATAGGCCAAACCCAGTTTGAATTTCAGGCCACACATGAAGATGGTTATGTTTGGACTTTGTGTTGTTGTTGACACCATTTGTTCTGTTTGCTCAATCTGCCAAATAGCCAAAATATGTTGTCACAACATATCTATATTTCGTTTTACTATGTTTGGAACAGGTTTTTCATTAGAGCCCGGCTCGGCCCACATTTTTCTGTCCAAGTCTGGCCGAGCTGGAGGGATTAGTGACCCTCTCTTGTATGGATCATCTTGAAAAGAAGTGACGTTTTTATTTTCTTACATTTCCCTACTTGGCTGAATCCAGCTTGTGTTTCAGGCCAGTCATCAAGATGTTTGTGTTTGAGCTGCTGGCTGAAGCTGGCGGGTCTCTGAGAACTCTTGTAACAACAATATTTTAACAAATTTTGCAGGAGAGGACAATAGAGCTCGGCTTGGGCCGTAGTGTACTGTCCAAACCCGACCGAGGCCGAGAGACTATTAACCGAGCCTGGCCAGAACCCGGCAGGCCTTCTGTTTTCATGTTTGAACCCCAACCCCAGTCTGATGCTGTTACTACTAGCTGAAGCCCCTGAATGTCATTTCTAAATATTTGTCAAACATGGCCCGGTCCGTCGGGTTCCAGTCAGGTATCCCCACTCTAGTGGACAACAGCAATATCTAGAACTATTGGACCTACGGGGGTCTGAATTGTGCATCTTTAAGAGATTTGGTTCCCCTGTTTCTCGTAGTTAGAATCATTGTTTGCTCTCAAACTCCCTCCTTGTGACCTTGATGTGACCTTTATTTTTGCAGACCTGGAGTCAAAGATGAACTGGGGCGCCTTTTATGCCGTGATCAGCGGCGTAAACAGGCACTCTACCGGCATCGGACGTGTTTGGCTGTCTGTCATCTTCATCTTCCGTATCCTGGTCCTGGTGGTGGCCGCTGAGAGCGTTTGGGGGGACGAGAAGTCCGGTTTTACGTGCAACACCCAGCAGCCCGGCTGCAGCAGCGTCTGCTACGACCAGTTCTTCCCCATCTCTCACATTCGCCTGTGGGCGCTCCAGCTCATCCTCGTCTCCACCCCTGCCCTGCTGGTGGCCATGCACGTCGCTCACCGGCGCCACATCGACAAGAAGATCCTGAAGAGGTCGGGCCGCGGCGGCGTCAAGGAGCTGGAGCAGATCAAGAACCAGAAGTTTCCCATAACAGGAGCGCTGTGGTGGACTTACATGATCAGCATCATCTTCAGGATCGTCCTCGAGGTGGCGTTTCTCTACATCTTCTACTTGATCTATCCGGACTTTAAGATGGTGCGTCTGGTGAAATGTGATTCCTACCCGTGTCCCAACACGGTGGACTGCTTTGTGTCCAGACCCACGGAGAAGACCATCTTCACTGTGTTCATGCTGACGGTGTCTGGAGTGTGTGTGCTGCTGAACCTGGCCGAGGTGGTGTACCTCGTGGGCAGAGCCTGCAGACGGTGCTTCGGGGGCTCAGAGGAGGAGCCCAAGGAAGCCTGGATCTCTCCGAGATTATCGTCTTACAGGCAAAATGAAATCAATCAACTGATAGCGGATCAGTCCCTCATGTCTAAGTTGACCAAGAAAAGCCCGACTGAGAAGAGCGGGAGGTGCTCCGCCTTCTGAGACTCCCCTCCTCCGGCTCCCTTTCAACTAATGTATGCGGTTTATGAACGATTCCCTTCAATTCCTACTGACTTATCTGTTTTACTGACACAGATGGAAGCTGCTGTCCTCGTTCGAACCATTCGGAGCCTGCGGAGAAGTTTGAAGGACCATACGACTTGTTTTAGAGCTCATTTTGTTTTCATTACTGAGTTTATTCTCTACAGATCAGGCATGAATGACATCTGCTCTGTTTCACTCTGCTTGACTGGGAAGCAACCAGCGAAAGCATCTTGGAGCGAGGGAGCGAGGATTCATCCTCCTCCATCCGCCATCGAGCTCGCCTGTTCCTAATTGGCCAATGTGCTTGAGTTGCAACAACTTCCCACGCCTGCCTCGCTGCTGCTGCTGCTCTGCACGTGTCTCTGCCTGGACTTTCAGCCCCGCCACCAACCCAGTATTCACCTGCTGGCGCCGATAAAGGGGGGTCAGTAGTGTACCTCCATGTTTAAAAACAAAATTTTCTACGGGAATGATGAGGTCAGAGCCGAAACGCCAAACTGAAACCGTTCCGCTGCTGATCTGGAAATATGCCGCTGAGTATCACACGACTGGTTCTGGATTATGCCGTTTAAATTATGGATTTTCTTTTTTTTTTTTAGATTAAAAAATCTTTTAGAAAGATATTTCCCCCCGGAACGTGATAACTAGCTGTGTCACCTTTAGTTGCAATAACTTGATTTCAGTGTCAAACATAACTGTGGTGGATGTTTTGCTCCACTCTTCTTGCAGAGCCGCTTTAGTCTGTGCAAGAATTGCCCTTTCTTCGGGTCCAACCACGTCATCTCAATGGTGTCCAGGTCCGGACATTGACAGGTCCAGAGGCGGAATTACTCTCAAGCTTGCGATCATCGTCTTCCTTCATGACCCAGTTACACCAGAGATTCTCACACCGATGACCAGACTTTCTCGATCAGGATGTTCTGGTGGAGAGCAGAAACCTCATGTTCCTCGATTAATGCGCGTCACCTCGGTTTGGAAGCAGCGAAACGTCACGCTGCCTCGACATCATTCCGTAGAATCATCTCTAAAAGCTTGTTAAGAACAGCGGGACGATGAATTTGGATATATGTCGAAGTGAGAGTCGTCTGAAGTTCCTCGCATTGTTTTTTTTGGATCTTTGGTGACTTCCTTCTGGCGGGTTGACCACATCTGAGAAGGTTCCCTCCAGGTTCTTTCCATTCATAAATATGTATTATATGTTGAATAAATGTGTCTCTCTGTGGAGTCCAGGAGCTTTGGAAAGAGCTATGCGGCCGTTCAAAGACTATTTCAATCACCGTCTCCTTGAATTTCTTTTGATTTTGGCTCAAAGGTCGGTGAGTCCTGCGATCGGTGGATTGAGGTGATGATGTGACTGAACTCTGGCTCCGCTGGAGTTGAATATCGAAATGAATTTATCATTTATTTAAGCCTGTATTTTGATTTTACTCGACTTTGATGTTTTTTTTATATTAAATAGACAGCACTGTAATCTCAGGAATAATAAACGTAACTCAGACGTAACATTAAAACCATGCTAGTGTTGTGAAGGTCCCCCTTTTTCCACCGTTCTACCAGAACCTAGATGGATCTTTTCAACCATTTGTGCTACAGTAGCTCCTCTGTGGGACTTTTGTGTTTCCTTACACATTAACTTGGAGGATGAATTGTGTCCTCGATGCCTAATACGTCCCGCCCAATATCAGGTTTCATTTTAACTAATCAATGTTATTTGCCTCATCTATGAGTGGTCATAATATTGATGGTCAGTGTATTTTCCAAGACACGGGAAAATGAGGGAAAAGCACTGGTTTGGTGATTTAGAGCATCGAAGATCAACACTGGGATTAAGATGCTGGAAAAAAGAGGAGTTCTTATCAACACTGACGTGTTGTTAATATGTTTGTATTTAATTGCGGCGTGACTCAAATGTAGGAAACGGATTCGTGAGTGAGAGTTTGCACGTTCTCCCCGTGTCCAGCTTACTCCCCTGGTCCAAAAGCATGTGATAAAGGTGCAGGAGACCCTTCTGTGGGAGCGTAAATGTCTCTAAGCATCAAACTGGTGATAAACCGGTGATAAACTCTTACTTGTCAGCTAGGATAGGCTCCACCCACCCCCTCCTGTAACCCTCAACAAGATTACAGACCGTTACACACAGTTGGGATTTTCCTTCCTTAATATTACCTTCTGTAAAGTATTATTATTATAATGCTGTTTCCCATTTTTCTGGAAACTGTATTCAAATACTCCGTATTTGACATTTATGCCGAAATGAACATTCTTGTATTTAAGTTTACATCTGGTTGAAGAATCTGGTTTTTATTGTACATAATATGGATTGAACTATAAATAAAGATATAAACTGCCTGACTGCATATTTGAGTGTTTTGTTGCATAAACATATAACCCTGTTTTCTTGTTTGTTTGTATTTTCGTTGCCTGGGCGTACAGAATGAGGGTGTGGCTGTTTTACTGTGCCAGAAAATCAAGGGGGGGTCAAGGGAAAACGGGAAACGGGCACATTATAGCAGGACAGCATCTATAAATACACACATATATATATGTATATGTACGTTATATATATATATAAACCACATTAAAACTGAGAATTGGGGTCCATCTCCTCGCCGAACTTTCTCCTCCTTCCTGTCAGTGTGAGCTGTAACCTGAGGATGCAAATGGCTACTCATCTCCAAATCATGTCCGCCATGATAGCGGGGGTCTCTGTTTGCTATATTTAAACCGCAGAAGCACTTGCACCCAGTCCGATTTAGAAGAGGCCATCATTGGCCAGCTGCCGTGTCA
Organism: Lophius americanus; assembly: GCA_037951165.1. Lineage (NCBI taxonomy): Eukaryota > Metazoa > Chordata > Actinopteri > Lophiiformes > Lophiidae > Lophius > Lophius americanus. The sequence continues at coordinate 1,392,266 of JBBDHG010000166.1, read as the reverse complement.
CTCAGTGTAACCGGCCAGGGGGGCTTTGATAGTTTACATTAGAGTGTACCCTGTGCCAAATTTAACCTGGAGGTGGGGGCGGGGGTCTGGGCCCTCCTGAGGGGAGGGCAGTCCGGACATGGCTGAGAGTGTGTCTAGCAGCTTATGTGTGTGTTGTGGTGATCGGTGGAAAGGGGTCTTGATTCTGGTCTGAGTAGTATCTCAAAACAGACGCCGGTGTCGGCGGGTCCGTCGGCGCGGAACAAGAGGTCGCGGCGAGCAAAAGTCCACTTTTCCTACCCATTCAAGGACATCAGTCGGGGCTTGAAGATCAGATCTGGACAGAGGCCTGCAAGTGAAGCAGGCGGCTTCATGGAGTCTGGAAGAAGAGCAGGACTTCACCACGGGGGATGCATCAGCTGACAAGGTGGGTTTTTACTGGTCCGGGTTTACTTTGTTTCATAAAGGTGTTGAGAAAAACTACCTTTATCTTAAACGAGAACATGTCCCCACCTTCTTATCTCTGTCAAGTTGGTACATTTGGTTCCATCGGAAACAAAAAACACCAGAAGGACTTATTAGTCATAGGAGCCTAAACGGTGTTTCGGCACTTCTCAAGAATCCGCGTGCCGCGAATGTGCTGCCTTACTACTGTACCTCCATCATAGGTGGCTATATTTGTAACAAAGTGTGTTACAGGAACTGACAGTACCGACATTACTCAACGGCCTCCTATTCACGCTTCCAGCGCGGAGCTCATGTTGCTGTGACTCAGTTCCATGGAGGCCAGGAGCTCCTTCCCTCCTGTCCTCACCTGCCAAATATACACCCTCCTACAGTAGATGTAACCCTGCGGTCTTCCATGTGTGAAAGCCCGGTACTCTCTCAGCAGCAGAGAACCCCAGTGGTACACACTGTTGTCGAGAGAATCATTCGGGCTGAGCTCCAGAACTAGACTAGAACTAGTATTCAAGAACACAAGCTTATATCTATATTTCTTCTACTCAGTACTTTCATATGTTCCATAATCGACTGTTTCTTTGACCAGATCTGAGCTCACACAGCCATGGGGGACTGGAACCTGCTCGGGAAGCTCCTAGAAAAAGCCCAGGAGCATTCCACTGTGGTGGGGAAGGTTTGGCTCACGGTCCTCTTCATCTTCCGAATCCTGATCCTCAGCGCGGCCACGGAGAAGGTGTGGGGCGACGAGCAGTCGGGCTTCACCTGTGACACCAAGCAGCCCGGTTGCGAGAACGTCTGCTATGACATCACGTTCCCCATCTCGCACGTTCGCTTCTGGGTGCTGCAGATCATCTTTGTGTCGACGCCCACCTTGATCTACCTGGGACACATCCTGCATCTGGTGCGCATGGAGGACAAGCAGAAGGACAGAGAACCTGCGCAGCACTTGGACAAGCAGGGCCTCCTTGTGGACGTGAGGCACAAGAAGGCTCTGGTGAGGGACGATAAGGGGAGAGTGCGCCTGCAGGGGGAGCTGCTGCGCACGTACGTCTTGAACGTGGTCTTTAAAACGCTGTTCGAGGTGGGCTTCATCGTGGCTCAGTACCTCTTGTACGGCTTTGAGCTGAAGCCCATGTACAAATGTGACAGGCGCCCTTGCCCCAATGTGGTCAACTGCTACATATCGCGCCCCACTGAGAAAACCATCTTCATCATCTTCATGCTGGGAGTGGCCAGCGTGTCGCTCCTCCTAAACCTCATCGAGGTCTACCATTTAGGCTTCACCAAGTGCCGCCAGGGCCTCAGCTTCAGGAGCTTCGGCCGCACCCTCGAGGGCGTCCCCAAGGATCCAAGCGAAGCCTCGGTACCGTTCGCACCGAGTTACGACGAGTACTTCCACGGGCACCATCAGGTCCAGCAGGCCTACCCGCCGGTACCCGGCTACAACCTCTCCCCGCTGTCCGATGGCACGGACTCTTCCTTTCACCCCTACCACAGCAAGGCGGCCTACAAGCAGAATAAGGACAACATGGCGGTGGAAAGGAGCAGCAGCAAGCCAGAGGAATGTGACCTGAAAGGGAAGAAGGGAGCAGGATCTGCCCCCGGGTCACCGACGCAGGCCAGGCCCGGCCGCAGCACCAAACACAGCAACAACAAGACTAGAATAGACGATCTGAAGATATGAGGAGGTTTGTGTTTCCGAGGGGTCTTGAACTGCTGCGAGGGGGATCGTATGTTGTTTGGGAGACGCTCCAGGTTTGACTCATTCCAGCTTCAAAGTAAGTGGCGTTCATAGGCGCGGCGGACGAGCCGCGGTTTAGAGTTAGAGGCTGATTAGTATCGCTTTGTTATTTTTAGTAGGTTTGTGTCGGTTACACTTTTCACGGTTTGCAGCCTTGAGAATCGGAAAAAAGAGAAACAGGAAGTAGCGTCTGCTCAGGTTTTACCTCCTTTTTTTTTTCTTCTTCAAACGGGCGATAAACGCGAACGAACTCTGTCGTTTTTACGATAGAACTGAATCCACACCGCAGGAGGTCGTTTGGATCGGCTCCAGAACTCACTGGAGGGAATCAGAATTTGAGGATTAGAGGTCGACATCTAGCGGAGTTCACGCGCTCGGACTCAGAACCATAAGTCGAGTAAGTATCCGCCTCTGACCCGAGACTTGGTTGGACTCTGGAAACGCTCCGTTACTCCTAGAAAAAGTCGAGACAAATGTCAGTGGTCTCAGGAGCCCCCCCCCCCCTCTCGTCACTCTGGCAGCCAGTGAACAATTATAAGCATATTGCTTTGCTTATCTTTGTTATATCTTTGTTTGTGTCGTATGTTTTCTGTAAAGCACTTGTTGACAAGCGTAAAACTGCCTGAAATAAATCTGTCTTAAATTTTCAATGCAGCGGTGCATTTATGACCTCAAGGAAAAAGGGAAACCATTTCACTGGAACACATGTTGCAACTGTTATTTATATTCCCGGCACAAATGAATCAAGCCCAGCGATTCACAAAGAAACGCTGCTCATAATTAGCCTCAACGCAGATGAACTCCAGCGTCGTTTGGATCTGGTGCCGGCCGGTTACAGTATCTCTATGCAAACATTTTGAGCCGGGTCAAAGCAGACGTGCTGGAGCAGGATTAAACATGTCATGTGTTGAGTCTGTGCCGTCTGAGAATCCCACTCATGCACATCGTTCACTCGTCTCAGCGCTCAGAACCCGCGTATGAGAACCGGGCCGTGACTGGCAGCTCCTCCACGACGAGGAAGTTCTCGCCGGAGGAGTCTTTACTCGAGTACAAGTTCAAGTAGTGGAGTAAAAAAAAGGTAGAAGTAGTAGAAGTAGAAGTACTATTGTTGATTCAGCTGCTTTACATGTCAAAAAAAAAAAGGTCACTGAAAATGTACTGGAAGTGTAAAATTTGATTGGAAAAGTATAAAGTTACTGGTGTGTGTGTGTGTGTGTTTGTGTGTGTGTGTGTGTGTGTGTGTGTGTGTGTGTGCGTGTGTGTGTGTGTGTGTGTGTGTGGGTGTGTGTGTGTGTGCGTGTGTGTGTGTGTGTGTGTGTTTGTGTACACTGCCTTTTGCCTGATGTTAGCTGGGATAGGCTCCAGCCCACCTGTGACCCTGAACTGGATAAGCGGTAGAGAATGAATGAATGAATGAATGAATGAATGAATGAATGTGAATGAATGAATGAATGAATGAATGAATGTAGAGTTGCATGAGAAAAATAAATACTCAAGCAAAGCAGCGATACTTGAAAACTCTGCTTAAGGATACTTAGTTACTTCCCACCTCTGGCCCTGTTTCACACCTGCGGTTCTGTGGGTTACTCGGTAACCGTGGTTCTCTGAGGGAGAGACACTATCTCCACACAGTTACAGAATTCACATGCATAAAGTATCAGAAGAAGAAGTTAGAGTATGTAACTGGGTCAGACAGTATCTTCCCTCAGAGAACAGCAGTTACAAAGTAACCCTCAGCTTCTTGATGTGTTGACCTTGAACTGAGCGCTTCCTTGATATTTTGAGATACGCACTGCTCCTTCCTTCAGTCCGTGCCAGGGACAATATGTTTCACGTTTCCCAGATAAAACTGTCTGGAGTGTTTTATACCTAATATATCACTCCGTGAATCCGCAGGTAAGCCAGAAAAGCCTCTGCTTCTACAAAAAAAAAACATGTCACAGGTGCTTTCGCAAGTGGAAATAAAACATGAAGGCTACTAAAGAGGAAAAAGGGGCTTTGTGGAAGGGTTGTTTTTCAGATGCTGACATAGGCGCAGACGTGATTTATGAGTGCAGATGGTCATCCAGCTCTCTGGAATCAAATATTTTTGGAGTGTAAAGCCAATAATTCAGATGTTAGCCAAGTTGAATCAGAGATTGAAAACCATCATGAAAGAGTCGGAGGACGCTTCAGTTCAAACTCGCAGCTACAGACGTTAAATCTGTTGTATCAGTGTGAACGTAAGGACAGAGTTACATGAAGGGCGTCAGAGAAGGAATGTAATAGAGTACATTTACTCTACCCTCAGTAAGGATCTGAGGCTTTTGTACTTTATTTGACTACCTCTATTGTAATACGTTTACTGTTCCACATGACCATCCGTTACAGAAGGAGTTAAACTAGCAGCGACATTCGTAGGAAAGTATGCTAAGCTGCCGTAAACTGTACTTTAAATATTTACAGCAGTAAATTGTAAAATACACATTAATGCAGCTTTGATGTTAATCCCCCCAAAAAAAATCACATATATAATCGTCAAACACTGACAGGGATGTGCTAATATAGTTTCTTTGACATGTACACTTATATGTACATACTTTTAATTTTACTTAAAGGCCTACTAACTTTGAGTAAAATATGTAATTATCATTATTTATTATTATTATCATCATAATTGTTATTATAATTAATGATATTATGTTTTATTTTAATAACAATAATATTATTGATCATATTATTGTTATTAATAATAATAATAATAATAATCAAAATAATAATAATTATTATAATTATTATTAACTATAATCAAAATAATAATATAATTATTATTATTCCTAAGCCCAGGAATGATGTACAGAAATTAGATTATAGGGCACTACTTTACTCATTAAAGATTTAAAATGGCTTTTAGGTAGTTTCCTAGATAAGTTATAAACACTTTACAAATCATAAATAAGCTGCTATAACTCTTTAGATAACGGCCTATCAGAGACCTGCTGCTTGCCAAATAGTGAGCTCACTCATCCGTACTGCTAATTTGATATTGCCAAATAGTGACCCACATTGATGAATTGAGAGCTTTGTTATAAGCTGTTTATAAACGTTAACTAACGAATTATAAAGTGTTTACAACCTTATTTATAACTTTACATTGAATCAATCCTTCATGAAGTGGTGAAAAAAAAAGTTTTGAATGACTGCAGAATTATGTTATTAGACCCTTAAGGTTTATATTACCCACCTATTAATTGATTTAAACAATTTTACTCAAAAGTCATTTGAACGTAAGTTTTTCACAACACATATTGACGCACCTGATTAATTTCTATTAAATCATTACAAATTATGATTTTATATCATCATCATTTATCTAATCGTGTAATATGGATTGTGAAATGTATGACTATGAAAACATAATTATGGCCCTAAATCGTACTCTCCGGGACTTTAAACTAACAATAGACGTGTTTTTTTAAAAAGATTTTTTATGAAATACATGCTGAGTCTTCAATGGAAATAAATACTCATATCTAAAACGGCGAGGGGGATTCAAAGCCAATAATCATTTATAAAACCTCGCACAAAACTGCCGGCAATATCCCTTTAATCGGCGTTGAAGGGAATGACAACCCACCTGGAAATGTGCTCCCGGGGATCGGCCTCACACTGGATCACGGCCCGACACGCCCACTGCCAAGCATAAATTGTCAATGCAACCCCGGCTCGTAAAGTTTGACGCATAAAATCAGCCTTTCTCGTCTTTGCGGCGAATCATGACAACAACCGAGAGGAATTTTGCCGAAAGAACAGACAAGACGGCGAGATGGGAGGGGAGAAAATCACGTATGGTCCTTTCCGTTAAATCTTCCGTTCACGTTCAGCAGTGAAAGGGCATGAAACACACGTCCCTCCATCCATCACGCTCTCTGACGCACAGAGGGTCACTGCGGTATTTACTGCATGTGCTCATGCATGCATGCGGCACCTGGCCTGCATTAGGGGGAGGAGTCAGGCGGGGAAGCCAAGCTTGTGGAAGGCAGGCGAGGCTGTGGCCACCATCACGGCTATGCTAGGCCCCCCCCTCCTGGGGCCTGTGTGGAGTGACTCGGGGCTGAAGATTGTCTGCATACGTCATGAAACGCTGGTTATGATGGGAGCGCTGGTGGGAGGGAACCCACCCAAACCCTAAAACAAACCCTAATATAGTCATCATACTCTCAAAAAGAAGAATCGTATCCTCTTGTGATTCAAAGGTGAAAATAACCGGCTGATGACGTAATATGGTTAATGTGGATTTATTAATATGTCGGGGTTCAGCAGACTGATTATAAGATTCCCCTCATTTTCGTGAAGTCGCGTCAAATCGGTCAACCTTTGAGGTTTTCAAAAGTCTTCCCTTGAAGTCGCACCTACTAAAGTCGACAGGAGCACTTAACACTGAGGGTGTTAGCCCACTGGGGGCCCGCTGGGGGCCCACTGGGGCCCCAACACAGGACTCGGGAGGTTCTTGGAAAAATCTGTCACCTATAAAACGAACCACGGAGCCAATTTGGGTGGTCCGGTCGGCCGCCATCAAAGACACAAATGTAGTTTGAAGGAACAGTTTTGAAGTCTTTTAACTCTCCTCACCAAGAAAATAAAAAAAAACCTACGGAAAAATTTACATCATTCCATATTTAATTTCTATAGGTCATTTATTAATTTAATATATAAGAATATATAAGATCGGCGGTTGGATCCCTGCATGCCGAAGGATCCCCCCCCCCCCACTGCTTCTAAGGGGTGGGTCACAGAGAGAGAATTAATTTTGCAATGTTGACCCGTATGTATATAATATGTACGATATAATGAAGATGACGAGTTAACAGTATTAGTCTTATTATTATTATTATTATTAATAATATCACGTAGACTGGACCTTTAATAGCAGCATGATATTCAGATTTCTGAGTTATTTTTCCAAGTTAGGGTTGAAGAAACTCATGATTGCGGAATTTGTTTCACTTTAAAAAAGGAAAAGTGAGGCCGTGGCCGTTTTTTTAATTTTTTTTATCAAAGATTGCAACACAACCCCCCCGACTGATAAAGAGCTTTTTGAAATCAAATAAAACAAAAGATCAATAAGCAAACATGCACGAAGCATTGAAGCTGGCGTTACCGGATTGAATCTCTGATGTCTTAATCAAACAAGGACTTTGACCCGGCCAATAACCCACGTAATACAAAATGTCAAAGACTCTGGCATAAATAATAAGAAATATCTCACACATCTTCTTTTTTGTTTTCAACCGGATTCCTGCGGTAATTACATTTAATCAAGACGACCTGCCTCCATGTCCTGATCATGCCTCACGTCCTCCTTTTGACATCTTTATGACGCTGGGACACTGAACACCCCTCCGGAACTGGACCTACGAGAAAAACAATTGATTCTAGGACAAACACACACACACGCACACACACACACACACACACACACACACACACACACACACACATAGACAGAGTTAACCCTCCTTTTTCTTTTTAATTCACTTTCATGTCCCTGGGGAAGGTTGACATTGCAGCTGTGCGTTATTCATGTCGATACCTTACCGACATCCCTGGATGCCGATGAAGGAGAACCGTTTGAGTTCTAAAACACAAGGAAATGCAAATTTGGCGCTTTAAAAAAGGGCTTAAATTCCCTTGGAGTTACATAAACATAATAAAAGATGATAAACTGTATAAGTGCGCTGCTGAATGTAGCAAAACACCAAGATGTAATTCCATTCATTCAACCTGTCATACTCACGTCTGCTCCTACGGACGATTCAGACGTATGAACTAATAAACACCGCCGATACTTTTAGAAGCACGAGTGAGATGTGATCATGTGATCAACTGTTTGGTTGAGCTCCTTTTGAGTCGCTATTTCTTATTAGAAAATGTGACTGAGTCAGTTTATGATCTGACCCAGTGACGGCCTGTGAATGCTGAAGAGGGAGTGGCCAAGGATGGAGCCCTGGGGGACACCAGTGGTCAAAAGGGGCCAAACGAGGACGAGGCATTAATCATGGTGATGGAGAAAGTCCTGTTTGATAAGAAACATTTAGTTGGCATGTGAGGACTTACTAAATAGAATTGTCTAACTTGATAGGACCAAAAAAAAAAAAAAAAGTGGAATAATGGTCAAATACTTTTAAAAGAAAAAAAAACATACTTTACCAAAAAAAGTTGAGCGAATAGAAATAAACGGACTATTTTCCACGAAATATAAAGTTATTGTAAGTCAGATTGTCTTTTTTTAAATGCTTTACGTAAAGATTTGTCATTTTATGGTCAATTTAGATTGTCTTTGATATTCATAATGAATTAATATTATTTATTTTTTTTTCTTTGTCTTTTCTTGGTGAGGACATTAAAGGGTTTTAAGTCTTTGGGCATATATATATATATATATATATATATATATAAATATATGTTTTTTTATTTAATTGTAAGCCAAAACCCCACAATAACCCAGAATAAAGCTCTGGAGGCTTGTATTTAATGTTGGCCATAACTTCAGGTTTCCAGAGGACATATTCTAGAGACTTGATTCAGCCTGTAGTCGGTGGGGTTGATGTTTCCCATCATGCAGCTGGAGCGCGGTGCTCTACTGCCCTCTCCCTTCTCTCTCTCTTCGAACACCTCTGAGCTGCAGGGTCCGAGGGTTCTGTCGGCCCGGACTGCCATCTGCTGGACAGAACAAGTCTTATTTTATTATGATGCTACTAGAGTTTTTCTTGTACATCTCAAACCCTTTGATGTCCTGGATGAGAAAAAAAACGTTGAAAAATCATTTCTTTTAATTTCTTACTCAAAACTAAATTTACCATAAAATGACAAATTGTTTGATTTTTTACTTTGGGGGAAGTAAAAATAAGCCCCTTACTTTTTTTTAATAAACACATGCTGTAATATTATGAACAGCTGAGCAGGACATTGAAGGGTTTGAAGAAATAATGGCTTTGACCCGACCCCTGACCCACATAATAGAATCGGGCCGTCCCTCTGATGTGCTGGTTCCTGACCCCGTCCGTCCTCGTCACTCCCAAAGAACGTCTTAAAGCCTAAAGATGTTATTACGTCGTCTTTCTTCCTGTCCGCTTGAGATAAAGTGCCGGATTTCACATGACCTTCTCAAACCCAATGAGGACAAGTCAGAACTAATTCTCTTTGCCTCCCTGAAGTCCGTCTGGTTCTGAAAGGAACATCTTGGTGCTCAAATATCAAACCTGCAGCCGGACACCTGGGTGAGATTTTTGTCAGTGACCTTTTCTTTCAGACACAAATAACTAAAGTTGTCAGATTTCGCTTTTATCCGTTAAGGACCGTCTCAAGGATAAAGTCCTTCCTCTCTCGCTAAGATCTGGAGGTCACCCGAGTCTTCATCTCACTCCATCTGGAGTAGCTGCTTCGCGTCTCCAGCTGGTTCGGAACGCAGCAGCTCGGGTTTGAAGATAAATAAGATAAAATGAAGCCTCTCCTCACTGGATACCAGCTGCTTTCAGAACCCCCAGAATCCAGATTTGAAGTTCTTGTCGGCTACTTTTAAAGCACTTCATGGATCAGCTCCCAGCTCCATCACTGAGCTGCTCCGCCCACATGATCCTGGGTTCAGTCCCAGATCCTCAGAGTTCTGCTGGCTGCTCCTGAGTCGGGCCTCAGGACTGAAGGTGACTAAAGTTAGGGGCATTTCTAAAAAGTTTGTTTGAACCCCGGCTGGATGAAGAGCTGTGCCTCATAAATTAAATGTATTTTTATTATTATTATTATTATTATGTCTGGTCTGTGTGTCACCGCAGTGTCACACGGCACCGCCGCCGAACCTGCATATTTGTAATAAATGACAAAAAGCCAGAAGCAGAGCCTACCCTTAAACGCACTCTGACATCGCTCCGCCGCCAGAAACATCAGCTGAGGGGAGAACCGGGCCTCTGATGTTTGCCGACTCAGTGTTGTTGCTCGCAGGCCTGTCACCTCGTCATCGTCACCAGCGTCGTTGAAGTCAGTGCAGGACACGCGGCTTCGACGCCAAACTCTGCAGGATGAAACGTGGGAGCAGCTCCGGAGATCTGCTGAGGAGGAGGAAACACGTTATCCTTTGTCGACATGATCTCTGGGGGAGAAAACATCATTCAGAGACGGCATCTGTTCCGGGCCTCGGTCTCTAACCGGCAGACGGGTTGCTGCCATCGTGTGACGGCTTACAACTCTGCAGATCTCACTGAGACACTCGTGAACTTCCTCGTTACAGGATTTAAATTACTCAAGAAGAATGGAAAGTTGAGGTTGCCACGGATACCTAATGGATTCATCTCAGCATTATCTCTCATCAAGCCTGGATGAGTGTAATAACAGTGTAATAACAGTGTAATAACATACACTGTTCCTGGATTTAGTTTAAGAAGGAGATGATCAATAGAACTCTATCTATATAAATATATATAGATAGAGAATGTTGGAATATTTCTGATTCCAACATTCAAATGTCTTCAGCAATTCTCTAGGTGAAACCTTTTAGTCAAACCATCCTCCTCACACGGTGTGGGGTCAGTTTAAAGAATCATCCTCTTCCAGGTTGATTTTTTACCATCTCTGACAGATTTTTCTTGGATCTGCTTCCAAATCTGAGCATCTCCAGAACTTTGTGCGTCATTGCTGTGTTCTCTGTTCTCTCCCAAGGGGAGGAACATCAAAGAGAATGAAGCTTGTGTCACCTCATATTTATACCAAAGTAAGGAAAGGACAATATTTTTCTTAATTACTCAAACAGATGAACCAAACGTTATAAAACAAGACTGGAAAAGTGCTTAAGTTACCTGTCAATCACTAGAATGACCTGGAGTTGGATGATAAAATGTTATTTTTTTGCATGTCAGGGTTCTCTGATTTCTTGCCACACTGCTCCTTCTGCCCTGTCCTTGTTTACGTGTGCCGCCCATGCAACGTTTTTCTATAATATATAAAGAGGATGCGCACTCATAATATTTATAATGTTCTTAAATTAATACATACATTTGCGGCAGTGTATTTTGTCTCCCTGTTATGACAGTTGAATTTGTGTCTGGAAGAAGTAGCATAACAAATCCATATTTCTCAAAGGCCGTAGACGCTCACATATGTCGTTTGTTTCCATCGTTAGGAGCTGATTCTGAATCTGCATAAATAAAACTGACGTTCCTCAGAAACAGAGTCAATATATGCACACATGTATCTGATCTGGGATGTTTGTTCCTTGTGTTGCTCGCACAACAGATGGGGGGGGGGGGGGCATTCAGGGCCTTTCATGTGATGCAGCCTGTTCATTTAAAAAATATGTTTTTCCTGGATGCCATCGTAGCTAAGAGACTAATTTTACCGTTCGGCTGACAGGCCCCGGATTTTGAAATCAATTATTTTTCGGGGTTTTTTTACGCAAACGATTGTGAGTTTAAAGATTTTTTCGTCCTCATTTGAAAAAAAAAAAAGAGAGAAAAAAAGTCATCCAGGCTTTTATTTCATCAAGACTTGATTTCTGTAAAGCACTTTATTCTGGAATCAGCAAGCAAAGTTTCGTATTCCAGCTGATGATGCGGACCCCTGGAGCCAATCCTCCACCGGTTACCGGAGTTTTACGGTTTATTTTTGAGATTTTTCTGCCGTTGTGTCTCAGAAAAGAAGATATTAAAGAATCTTCATCACCGCCGCTGCAAATTCTCTGTGTTAATGCTATAACTCCAAAAGTATTTCAGGGATTATTTGCAGATTTCCTACCCCCATAGACCTTAGCGCGAGGAAGAACTACATTGATGTTGGGAAAGGTCAGTTGCATATTTTCGCCACTAGGGGGGAGAGAGCTTTATCCCCAATGCCACATTTTTTCAGAAATAAAGTTCTCAACAGTTGGTCAGATTCAGTCCAAATTTTGCGCGTATAAATCAACTTGATATCTACCTTGCATATTTTATTCTAATAATTCATATTTCATTCACTAGAGGAAGCTTCTTTCAGTTTGATTATGTCCAAATTGGCTCATGTGAATCCACTCAAGCTCTTATTTGACTATAATAGTTCATATGTTACTCATCATGGGGAGCTCGTGGAAAATCCTTGTCCCTAACTCCCCGACCAAAAACTCTGCTAGTATCTAAATCTAGTTGATATGAGTTGACACGAGGAAATGTGTCTTGTTTCATTACTGATCTCACAGGAAATAAATGAACAGTATTTATCTTCTTTATTGAGTCACTGAGGGATCTGATCTTCCAGCACATCGCTGACTTCATAGAAATATTTAGGTTAGGGCGATAAGGACGGTTCGACATTATTAATGAGTCATATTTAATTCGAGGAGCTCAACCTCTGGCAAGTCCCTCTTAGCGGTTCCAGAGACGGGAGCCATCAACAAAGGGGCGGAGCCTTTTGCTGGATAGGCCACTGAAGTTCCTGAGAGAGAACCTTTAAGTCTCACTTTCATGGTTTGGTATTTTTAACGGAGTGATCCGATTGGTTTATGGAACTCATTTCATCCTGTTCACACTTTGTAACCTTTAATAAAAGTACGGACAACATAAAGAGAATATATTTTTGTCACAATTATCACAGTAGAGAGTTTTTTCCCCAGTTTATTAGAGAGTGAAGTCGACACACTCATCTGTATCACACAAACTTTTCCACATTCTCGTCACCGGACGTCTTCCATACAAAACATCAAGTACGATTTCATATTACATTTACTTTGATTCAGATTTACAAAATATGCCTAAACCACAGATCGTACACGAGAAAGTAAAAGACCACTTGTATTAGAGGATACAGGGATGAAATTGGAAAATCTGAAGACACCACATGGTCCATTAGAGCGGGAAAGTGAAGCGCGTTAGGAGGTTATATTGGAGTTACGAGTCATTCGTATGCAGGTATTAAGAGAAATGTTGCCGACAGAATAATCAACTCAGTAGCACGGGCTCGCAGAAGAGATGCGAGCTTCTTTTGGAATCAATCACCGGCCAGTATGTTGTTTTCCTTCATGACCGCCTCTTTACTGCGAAGGAACTCGCTGCAGTTTGCCAAATGGCCGCTTATAAACAAAGCCTTCGAAAATCCTCCATCCTCTTTCAACAAAGAAATATTATCAGAGAGAGACAGTCAGAACGCGGCCAATAGAAGCTGTTGGGGGAAAGGGGGGGGGGAGGAGGACAACCATCAGGCTCCAATCCCTAGTGCAAAGGAACAATAAAACTCTTTTCGCTTTAATGTGGAAGCCAAACCGGATCTCCTAAGATTCTGGTTGGTGGAGCCCGTGATGCGAGGAGCCGTGGATTCGTCCGTCCGTCCATCTCCTGCCGTCTTAGGAGCCGATGGGGACGTGCCTTAGTCATCTTTACCCTTCCCTTTGGGTGGCGTGCCCTCGTTCCACGCCACGTAAACAAACAAGGCCAAAACCACGTGGACGGCGAGCACAGCAACGATGGCTGCGTAGAAGTAGCTGTCAGAGCTGGACATCTTCATCGAACCTGCAGAAGGAAGAGGATGACATTTAACTTGTTCTTGAGATTCACAGATGATCCAAAGACAATATCCATGAAACTGCAGGCCTCTCTCACCTCAGTGAAAGTCAGCGCTGTTGGCTCAACTATTCTAAAGAAACAAAATGGCATCCGTAGTAGAACCACAGCGAAGTCAGACGACCATTACGGCTCCACTGTGGCTGTAGAAGTATAAGATTAGCTCGACCTATTGGTAAAGTATCTTAATGAAGAAAACTTAACGATTTAATACCTTTTCAGATTGTACAAAGTTATTATTGTGTTTAATAATTCCTCAAAGACTCTAGTGTGCTCTAAAGAAAAATGAAGCTTCCTATCAGATAGGACTTCCTCCTAGCCATGCTTGATGCTTCCTCCTCGGTTCTTCTGACCGAGGAGGAAGCATCCGACCTGTGGTGTCCCCCAGAGCTCCATTCTTGGCCACTTAAGGCCTTTATAAAAAGGTTCATACAGGGAACACTATTGCTGCAATGAAGCATTAAAGAATTCCCCTTTGGCGTTCACCACAAGCCACATAAAGGATAAACTGTAGAAAAGGGAAATCTGGTCAGATGAGACAAAACATTTAAACTTTTTCTGGCCGCAGGTGAAAAACCCGTGGTCAAAATGCTGCAGATCGACCCAGACCACAACAAAGAGTACAACAGCGTAATGATCGGGCTATGGGGGATTGAAAAAAAACAAAAAACTGTTTCTATCAGCAATTGAACACTTTGTGAAGTACATTGGAATGGTTTAACACAAAGAATGTACTGTCTTTGAGAGGAAAAGCCACAATCCATGTGCTTGCTTTGCATATACAAAATATATTTGCACTTTTGCAGTGGGAGTGTCCGTGCAGGTGTGTATGCACACACAGATTATAGGTGATGTCACTCTACCTCTAATCATAGAGCAGATATTATTGCTCGACCACATTTATAACCTATCTTGTATTACATATTGGAGTGGATTTTGGCTCTTTCGAGGATGCTCAGGTTTTTACTCTTCTACAATCCGACGGTTTTTAGGTCTGGCAATCTGCTGCCATGTCTTGGTTATGCTTCAAGGATTTTGTGCCATCTAAATTGATGATATGTTAATTGAAACAAATAAATTTCAATTCCATGTTGCAACACTGACAAATGTTGAAAAAAAACAAAAACTCCAAGAGTGGTGAATACTTGATGAAGAACACAGTAGAAATGGTTTCTCAATGAAGGGTCAGGAAAATGTTCTGCATGACGACAAGGATCGACATTGCAATAAATAATCAATTATAACATGACAGAATTTCCAGCATGGTCTCAATAGAAATGCAGATAGTAAGGAAAACTATTTGAAATGTGAATGTCTGGATACTTTAACATCCCAAAGACAGTGTGTCACGCTGAAGGTGTTATTTGTATCTACCCCAGCCATAACTACTGACAGGTGAAGAAAACACTCTTGATAAACTTGTTACGATGGCACCTGTCACTGGATATATTTATAAGCAGGCAAACATTTTGTCCTTGAAGTGGATGTCTTAGTCAGGAGAAATTAAAAGCTATGACTGATAGATTTTTTTAGGTCAGAGCGTGTCCAAACCAGCAAGTCATGCTGGGTTTTCTTAGTCTGCAGTAGTACCTGCTAAAAGTTGTCTATGGACAATCACAGAACGACAACCGGGTCATGGTTGCCCAAGACTCTTCGATGTATATAGGGACAAAAAGACGGCCTGCTTTGAAGTGTCAGAACACGCCGTTCATCAGAGCTAGCTGAATACGGAGTTGTGTAGCTGCTGACAGGTCAGAGTTCATGCGGATCCTTTCACATTGCCGGCAAGGAAATATAATGAGCATGTCAAGATCAACACTGGGCCAAGGAGTAAAGGAAGAAGGTGGGTATTATAACGAGAAAGCAAGCCAGAGGAGGTAGTGTGATGCCTCAAGCCTGAAAGCCCCCTCCTTCACTGCCTGAACTTTTCCTAAGCCGACACTGAGCACCTCGAGAGGAAATGTGACCGGGAATCAGGCGCTCGTTCTCTTCAGGTACGCTCAGTTCACCCACTGAAATCAACTCGACGAGGCACTGCAAGTTCTTGAGTGATCGCTTCCCGAGAGGAGAGATGACGCGCTCTGTTGTAAAAACAGCATTTGGCTAAAATTAACAGACATTTTCCATAATGTCACACGAAAAACATCTAGTGTAATATCGACTGCATATTCTGTTTAAATTATAGATTTCACTGATAAGAGTTAAAACAAGATGTTAATGGTATGGTGTACATTTGTTAAATAAAGTTGATTTCAAGGTTAAACAAAGTCTGAATTCATTGTAATTTACTATGAATCTATGTAAATGAATTTGTTTACTGAATTTGTTACTGTACATGTCTACTGAATTTATTTTTCCATGGTAATTTAGCATAATCTGCTGTACCCAGGAATCATATTTTTAACCGGGAAATTCTGGAAACCACTGATCCTGGTATTTCACCGTAAATAATGCAGATTTTCTGTTAAAGTGTAGCTAATTCTCACAACACTGCATATCCTTCCCTTTACATAAGTGTGACCACTGGCAGGTCACTAACATGTTCATCATCCATTCCACATGTTGCTGTCAGGTGACTGACATTTTAAAGTAATTCTAAATCAGTATGGTCATGGAGCTAAAGATCCTCACTTCATCTGGTTTCTATATAAAGTGTCTATCTACTGCAGACATGACTTTCTCTCATCTGGACAATTGAAACACGCAATGGTCAGTCTACCAGTGTCCTGAAAAAAACACTCAAGGTTTGTTTGTTTTTTCGAGCTTTTACCCTCAAAGATGTAGGCTTTTGATGTGAAGTAGAGTCCGATGGGCAGGGTTACCATGAGGATAGTGAAGAACAGCAGTGTCTTGAGGGCTGACACCAGGGAGTTTTCATTTCTGCATGGGATAAGATAAGAGATAAGAGATAAGATAAGCCATACAAGTTCATGAGTATCCACCAGACAGCGACCGCACTGTTCAGGAGATACGAACTTCCAACATGATGACACACCACTATTGTGCTAAAGTGGGAATTTCCTGCTAAATAATTAATGCTGTGTTCCTGCAGAAAAAAACACATTAAATAAAAGGCTTTTGTACACTTTGGCGCATGCTCAATGCGGAGGGGGTCAGGCGTTCAGAAGCTAGCAAACGTAGTTTCGAGGCTAGCTAGCATCGATTAGCTGATATTAAAGTTCCTGGTTTATAACTCACCCTCTGAAATATGGCGGTGGCCCGCCGGCAGCATCCGGTGCTCCTTTCATAGACACGTCCATAGTAGAGTTGACAGAAGGACAGATAAAACGAATACAAAAGAAATATTGTGAATCAATGTAAGCTTCTTGGTCGACTTGTTTTGACTGCGGAAATCGTTTTTCCGCAAGGAATCATGGGAACGTCACATGATAAATGTTACCTCGATTAGTCTCGCGAGATCAGACCCATGGCGTTGATTGGACAGTTAAAAAGTATTTTTGAGGGAAATGTGAATTTAAAAGCATTAATCTATTTATGAATCGTTGGTTTTGAATAAACTTGTTAAATACTTCATCTCCTTCTAATTATTATTATTACAATCATTATTATAATTATTTTTATCATTAATATTAATAATAAGTGGTAGATATTATACTTTTAATCAATTTTCCTCTATCTGAAAAATTGTATGAACACTTTGCAGATTTTATATATAACACCTGTAATGTATTTTGCATCAACTTTTATATAACACCTGTTTTTTTGTATATTTGTGTATACTTTCCCCCAACCATTTTGTTAATTTATTTATTATATTTTCTAAGGGTTATTGACAATATTAATATATTAAGATAAAAAAACAAATAGAAAAAATATATATACATTTTCAAAATAATTTGATTTAGTTGTCAATTTGTGACAAATTATTTTTTTAAATAATTTACCAACAGTGTCAGCTTGTTCAATACAGAAATTACAATCTTGTCAAATAAAAAATTGTTTTATATACTGTAACGATTGTTCAGATGAACAAAGTGGCACATAACAGTTTTCTAAGTTAATTTGACAGGATTGTTTAAAATGCATATCTATGTAAAACAAAGATATGCCTTTTAATAACTCATAACTCGTAACTGATATAAAGAACTATATATAAGTTTTGAATAGTCCTCTTTTTCAAAAGAACTTACATTACAAAGAAGTGAAGTGTGAAGTGTGACGTTTGTCAGGACTTATGACCTTCCTCCTGTCCGGACCATTTGCTCCAAGGAGAACCTCGGGGTCGTTGTAGATGGATCATCGCATTTCTCATCCACAATCGGTCTATTATAAAGATATGAAAATCACAAAGAATTTCCAAAGCTCTCTTCTTTAACACAGCAGCGAAAAATGGATTTATGGTCTTTAGGACCGTGTTGGCGATTACATCATGATTGATAAGTTCTCAGGATCCAGTCGATTCCCTCTCTGTGAAGCCTTCACAAAAGTGAGTTGGTGAGACTCGCTAAGAAAAATGATGCTCAGCCCCAGAACACGTTTTATTTGGAAAGTCGTTAAGTGACAAAAGTGACAAAAATCAAAGGATTTTAAGGACAAAACAGTAACTTGTCCTTCAAATCATAATTTCATACTTCATGTGGCAATTTTACTGCAGTGCAATTAAAAAACAAAACACCTCAGACTCTGACTCAGTGAAGTTTGATACTGAAACATAAAACTATCCATTTTCTGTAACCACTTATCCTGTTCTGGGTTGTGAGGTTCTGGAGCCATCGACTGAGCTGCCAGTTCATCAAAAAGGCCGACATATAGAAACAACCATTCACACCTACGGACAATTTGGAACAAACAATCCGCCAAAATATTAAGTTTTTTCCACGTGTGTGTGTTTTTTTTTTTCCGAAGCCCAATAGCCAGTGTTGGATTTGAACCCAGAACCTTTTTACTGTGAGGCAACCGTGCTGCTGCTCTACACTGACTGTGTGTTCTCTGTCCTCTATCATGCCTGGCACCATTTAAATGCACATTCAAAGTAGTGTGGAAGAATTACGACCAACTAAAGGGAATAATAAAATCCAGATCTGGACACTGAAGGTAGTTTGAAAAAGAGAACGTCTTTAATTCAACGGGCTGCAGTCGTTAAATCACGGCGTTGCCCCTGAACTAAAAACCTTCTACTTTTCAGTGTCTGGACCAGGATTTTTTATTCCATTTTTTATTGGCAATAATTATTTTACTCTGCGTTTTTGCTGTTGCGATACCAGCAGAACTCTGGTTGGAGGACCAGGAGGAGGAGGAGGAGGAGGAGGAGGAGGAGGAGGAGGAGTGGGAAGCCGGCGCCAACATCCTCAGGAGACTCCGATCTTTCAACATCTGTAAACTTCTCAGTATTATGGAAAACAACCCCCCCTCCAAAAAAAATAAAAATTCCACGTATCGTTTTCAAACGTATACCTACAGACTTCGCATTATGGACCTTAGTGCTAGGAAGAACTGGTTTGATTTGGGAAAAATGTTGTTGTATATATTCCAACACTTATCTTATCTTATCTTATCTTATCTTATCTTATCTTATCTTATCTTATCTTATCCTATCTTATCTTATCTTATTTTCTCTTCTCTTCTCTTCTCTTCTCTTTATCTTATCTTATCTTATCTTATCTTATCTTATTTTATCTTATCTTATTTTATCATATCTTATCTTATCTTATCTTATCTTATCATACTCTAACTTATCTTATCCTATCTTATCTTATCTTATCTTATCTTATCTTATCTTATCTTATCTTATCTTATCTTATCTTATCTTATCTTATTTTCTCTTCTCTTCTCTTCTCTTCTCTTTATCTTATCTTATCTTATCTTATCTTATCTTATCTTATCTTATTTTATCTTATCTTATTTTATCATATCTTATCTTATCTTATCTTATCTTATCATACTCTAACTTATCTTATCCTATCTTCTCTTCTCTTCTCTTCTCTTCTCTTCTCTTCTCTTCTCTTCTCTTCTCTTCTCTTCTCTTCTCTTTATCTTATCTTATCTTATCTTATCTTATCTTATCTAACTTATCTTATCTTATCTTGTGCCTCATGTTTGGCCTTTATGTTTCAGAATGTAACCATCATTCCAGCAGCTCTTCCGCGTAGAATTGTTTTCCAGAGCGAAAATAAACAGTGACCTCTTTCCATAAACAGGTCACCAGTAATTATTCCTGATCGAAATTACATTCTTCCAATGCTTCGGAATGAATGCACCGCTCCATCTTCTCTCCTTGAAAACTTAATTAGATGCTTTATTGCAGTGAGCTCTGGGAGCCGACCACAGACCACAGAGGACGGTACTGGTGCAGAACTGGGCACATATGTCCCCCCCCACGTTATGGTGGGATTATGAATCTTAATAAAACAACTTCCTACAGAGATTGAGCTCAACAGAAGTCCTTATCTCAGTGGAATAACATCGTGTGGACGTGGCCAAGAGGCTACGTGAAAAGCTCAATATCAGATTCTATTTCTATTAACGGCTTTTTAACCTTTGACCCTTTGCAGGGTATTTCCCATGGCTCTCAATCTGGACTGGAATCTGAGAGATACCTTTTCCATTCCATGTGTCACCAGCTGTCCATGTCAGGCATGAGGCGACCCCCGGTCCACACCTGTTGTTTGCACCAGCGGACGCAGTGCCCTTCAGGAAATATTTAAAACCTCACTACGAGGAACTCTCCGTGAGGAAGACGCTAAGGCAACACTTTTAAAATAGCTCCGCGCTATTCATAGCTTTTCATATTTACTAGTAAAGGTGAGAGGATTTTCACCTTTGAATGACAAAATGCAACTTCGTATCGTCTTGCACTGAACCTGTAGGTGGAAATCAACATTTCATTCTACTTTTTATTACATTTCCTCACGTTCCCGACTGAGTTTATTCCTGATAGGGCGAGGATGTTATGGAATCGTCATCACCATCGCCTCTTACGCCACGCTGTATATTTCCAACACTAAGGGAGGCTTCATCTCCAACTGTTTTGGGCCTTAATTTATCAACCTTGGTCTGATTCAGTCCAAATTTGATGCAACTTCATCGACTGGAAGAAATCTGTTCTTTATCATATTTTACTCTTATAGTTCGTATTTTACTTTTATAGTTCATATTAAGCTCATTGGGAGCTTTTCTTTTTTTACGAAACACACTGTTTTCCAGACATAACTCAAAAAGTGTTTCATGGATCATTTTCAAATTTTAGACCCACATAGACATTAGTGTGAGGAAGAGCTGGATTGATTTTGGAAAATCTTGATTCTATATTTCCGACACTAGGGGGAGCTTTATATCCAAACCCATTTGGGCCGTAATTTCTCACCCTCTGTCCGATATAGTCCAAATTTGATGCATATTAATGGACTTGTGGAGATCTACCTTGAATAAATCATATTTTACTCTTATAGTTCATATTTTACTCACTAGGGGGACATTTTCCTTAAAAAAACTAAATGTTTTACAGATATCACTTCACATTTAATTATAGGAGTTCAATCAGGGGACTGCTTGAATAAAGCAGGGGATTGGGGACTTTCAGGGATGTAACCTTGCTGTCGGGGACGAACGCGTCGGCCTCATCATACATAAACGGGTCTTGGACTGGTTGACATATTTAAGTTAAGTAAATGTAAGAAATACATTTTCTTGGAGTGAACTCTAACATCCGGACTCTGTGAGTCTGGACGTCTGTGAGACCAGCGCCGGATTATCTCGTATAATTTACTGCACAGGGGGTAATACATCCGTTTACTGTAAACAAACACCACAAACATCGCCCTCGGGTTGGAATATCGTACAATAAATACGCTTGAGAGAATTCCCATCACCTTACAGTCCTGGTCTCACCGGCTTCGTTAGACCACCACATGAACAACTCCTCTCTGTATCGTATCCCACGGCCTTCTGGGATATGTAGAGGAACACATCATATGCATGAGAACACAGGCCTTCCTGAGCCCAATGCACAAATCCATTAGGAGACATGCTATGGGGGGCGGCAGGCCCACCGAGAGACCCCACCGCTGTAAAATTCAACGTTGTGCAGGAGCTGGCGGTAGACATTCCCCTGTGCGAGGACGGCAGTGATGTAAAGCTTAACCAGTGAAAAAACATCATGTTATAGGAACCCTGGACCATAAAAGGCCTCCTTCATCATCCATCCCACGTTAACCACCTCGGTGGCAGTGTTCGGCTGTGATGGAAATAATCCATCACGTATCCCACAAAGACAAAGTTCTTCTTCCTTTTTAGGCTCTCCTGACGCCACAGTATGGGGAGTCGTAATCGTGTCCCCGGAAAAATTCCGGTTTCTCTCCTTGTGTTTGATTTAGTCTCTCAAAGCCCGTGATGCCGCCTCG
The DNA here is from genome assembly GCA_037951165.1 of Lophius americanus. Lineage (NCBI taxonomy): Eukaryota > Metazoa > Chordata > Actinopteri > Lophiiformes > Lophiidae > Lophius > Lophius americanus. Next base: position 1,370,169 of record JBBDHG010000166.1, on the reverse strand, counting down.
CACGTCTCCCTCGCCGTACTCTCGGGGAATAAGTAAGATTTATCTGCTTTTCTGTCTGACATATGAGAGTAGTTTTCGCTGCGTGAAACTACATAGGGATTTAGAGCTTGCCAGAGATCCAGAGCGGCAGAAGAGAGAGGGAAAAAATAAAAATTAGAGCTGATGTTAGATAGAAACCGGGGTGGGGCTGAAAATGTGCCTCTCAGACAGAGGCGGTAAATCACCTCAAGTGACATACATATGGGACATTTTTAAAAATGAAGTCATGAGTCATGATGGATCTTATAGAGGAAGACAGCGTGGATAGAACACAGCGACCTTGAACATACAGGAAGAGGAAGCGCTCCATAAGCCGTTGGCCTTCGTCTTAAATCACAAGCCGACGTGAATCACCCGTTGATTTATCCGCCGAAGATTCCCTGACAGTGTTATCCATCCATATGTTTTAAAATGCCATGTGTTCCCTAATTCACAAAGATATCAGACTATATATCTTGGAAATCCGGCATGTTGTAAGAAGATCCCTCTACAAGGGAGTAGGTGGACTATATTGAAATATTCAAAAGTAAATCTGAGTAAACATATACAGGAAAATCATATTCTTCTCCGCTGCCACACGCCAACTAATTCATGCCGTAGATAAAAAAATCCCAAAATGTTAAAAATATGACATTCTAAATATGATGTGTTGAGAAGGGAGTGCTGTTTTTTTTTGTAAACGTTCACAGATCCAGGCTTAGATGTTTCCTCTTGTTTCAAGCCTTTATGGAGGCTAGGCTAGACTAAGCTAAGCTGTGGTTAGCTAAGCTAAGCTAAGCTAAATCATCATATGCCCACTGCATGTTATGTCCTGGCCTCACACCTGACAGATATGGAAGTGCAATTGATATACACACATTAACCCCCCCAAACACACACACACACACACACACACACACTCACACACACACAAAACACACAACCACACACACAAAAAAAAGAAGAAAAAGAAGAGACCAAATTGTGTTTGTTTGATAGGTCAAACCACGACAAAATGTAATAACCAGATATTAGCCGTGGCAAAAACGCATGATATGGAGAAACTAAAGAGTGAGAGGTGAGAGGGTGAGAGGGAGTGATGACGGGTCGTCTGACAGTTGTCGGTGCGGTGGAGCCGACACTGTCTTTCACCCTTCAGCCTCTTCAGCAACTCATCGTCCGCTGACCTTGCGCTGCCTCTTTTACCTCATCGGAGACGCCGACAGGTAAAAAAGGCGAGACCCAATAGTCGTGTGCAATTTTACGGCTCTGCAGCTCGATGGCATCTGGCTGCACACGAAGCAGCCTGGAGCAGACGACGGTTTTCCTGCACACATCATCATTTATTCAAGATTTTCCCTGCAGCTTGGCGGCAACCAAAGCCCAAAAAAAACCCGGTGGGAAATGGATCTGAAGACCAAATGTGAAATATTTATCCGTGATTTTAATTAGATAGTGGGAACGCTGTAATCGTTTTTTTTATCATTCCGGCGACCGTGCATCGTATCAAGAACGTGTCGCATCGACACCTCGGAGCCTCCCTGTGAGGTGAAGCGCTCACAGTTTGTGTGCCGGCTGGATGGCGTCCGGGGAGCCTGTCACAGCTCATCTCAGCGACGGTGACATGTACTCAGGCCACTTGCTCTATTACGAAATTCCTTTTCTGGCTTCTGGTGCGTTTAATGTCCTCCGGGCATTTAATAAACAAGAACTAGCTTTGTTTGTCATCTGCTTTCCTCTGCAGCAGAATTCCTGCTATTCCGGAATAATTCAAGGATTCAACTTTTATTATTGTTTTAGTCTGATAAAATGAGGCGTGCTGGAGGTGAAGCTGTTTTTTCTTCATCGGCGGAGTTGACTCCAAAAACGATGAAGCAATCCGCTTTGATGAGCAGCACAGTTTACGTTAATTCCACGAAAAGTTCCAGGAAGAGTGCTTCTTCACTCTTCCTTTTTTTTCCTATATTCTCAGATCTTAACCCAGAGGGAGGCATGGCGACGTAAGTGTTACAAAACATTGAAATGTACGCTAAAAAAGTTCCTTTTAACAGCTTCATCCTTCGTTTTTAAGTAATTAAGTGCTAAACTTCAGCTTCCTGTTTTTAAGTTTTTTTTCATCAAGGTGTGTTTTAATCAACTTAACAATTTGAATTCTTTCATAAAATGTCTTTTATTAAATGTCATGTCTTTTGACAACATATTTTGAACAGACTGATAAAATAAATAAATAAAAAAAAGGTGAGGAAAATACTAAAATAGTTCATTTTTATAGTGTAACGCCCATCAGCAGATTTAAACTTGTTTTTATTTAACTATATGTGTATTTAAAAAGGGCAATAAAGTAATAAAAACTGTAAAAGAGACAACTTTTTTCAAATGAGGAGATAAAAGCGAGTACATACTATCATAATATTGACTATATCAATATGTTTATATTTGTCAGTAAACAAATACAGGGCAATCATATTTAAAAAAAAATGTCTATGATGTTTTTGTTAATCATGCTATAGCCTTATTCTAAAATCGTTGACATTCATTTCTCCTCATTAAATGCTCTAAAACCCATAATAATAAAGAAAAAGTATTCAGACCCTTTGCTGAAACTGGAAATTTAGCTTCTTTAAAATCAGTTTGAACAATTTAAGCATCAGGCTGTAACATTATAACATGGGACAAGAGTGGAGGGGTGCGGACTACTTCCTGAACCACATGTAACACTACAGATCTCGGGGATAGCACCTGAAATAATAATTACAAACACGAAAATTCGGGTATATTATGGAATCGTCATCACTGACAACGGCGTAGATCCTTCATGTTAATGCGATAACTCAAAAACAGTTTCATGGATCGTTTTCAATTTTTGTACCCATATAGATCTTAGTGAGAGGAAGAACTGGATTGATTCTAGGAGTGATCAGTCGTTAATTTCTGAAACTATTGGGCCTTAAATTCTAAAGCATTGGTCCATCTTTGTACAGATTTGGTTCATATGAATCGACTAGAGGAGATCAATCTTGTTTATGTCATATTTTAACCATTTTTCAATGTAAAATTCATATTTTACTCAGTTTGGGCAGAATTTTTTTATTCCAGATTCTGTGGAAATAACTTCACATTTACTTTAAGGGGTTTAATCAAGTGGATTGCCTGTACAATAAAAGGAATTGGGGACATTCCGGGGAGAAACCCTTATTGTCGGGGACGTCAGCGTTGGCCTAGTTCTGTATAAGGTTCTTATGATGTAAGTCCACATAGCGCTAAATCAGTAATAAGAGAATGAAAAAGCTCAAGTTTCCAGTGGCTTTTTCATTGGTGATAATGCATTAAAGTGCACAAGGACATATGAGGATTAGAAAATACATTTATTTCATTCCACTATAATGCTGATATATAGGCCGTGAGCCATTTTCATGTACATATACACATTCTGGGATCATGATTAATGAACTTCCCCATCCAAACAATACACCTTACAGATGGTTCTGCCTAACTGTCTTGTCCATTTTCAGAAAAGCCGACCACCCTTTATGTAGAAATCATGTCAAATCTCTTTTTCGGTGAATACCGATGAGTCATCAGGACGCCGCCACAAAGGATCACAATGTACCTATAATGGCAAGTGATTATTATTTTTTTTTTAGTGTCTGGAAGGAGCGTGATGACGGCGGTGTCGTCAATTAACCTCAGAACCGGATACACGTCTTGTGAAAAGGCACCGGGTGACTCCTATAACACATCCACAATGAGGCTGCAGAGAAACCTGGTCCACGTTTCCCCGCTAAAACATTTATTTATACATTCATCTCCGCTACGTTATTGTTTGTTATCGCCGGCGTAGGTTTACTCTTCAGTCCGTCCGTCGCACACTTGGAGGTCTCCGCTAGGAACAAACGCGGGATGCAAAGGGAAAGAAGAATCGTCTTGTACTCTTTGCGGAAGTTTTGGTTCAGTAGTCCGTAAATGATGGCGTTGAGGCAGCTGTTGAAGTACGCCATAAAGTAGCTTGTCACGAAAAGCCACTCTGGTATGTTGGGTGCAACTGCCCCGGGGTTTATAGCCACAGCCAGACCGATGAGGTTAAGTGGAGCCCAGCAGACGGCAAACAAGACAAACACCATAAACATAGTCAGGAAGTTCCTCACATCGCTGGGTTTGGTTCGTTGATCCGGTTTAACGCGCTGCTTCACCTGAATCACCAGCACCCATATTCTCAGGTAGCAGTAGGACACCACCAGCAGCGGCACCAGGAAGTGGATGACCACCACGGAGATGGTGTAGTATGAGCTGACCGTCTGGCTGAAGGTGCAGGAGTAGATGCGGGGGTCGTACTGCAGCGAGCCGACAAAGAAGTTGGGCACCGTGGCAAGTGCGGTGAGGAGCCAGGTGAGGCCCAGGTAGAAGCAGGTGTTCCTCAGGCTGTAAAGGCGGTCGTAGTGGAGGCTGTGGCAGATGTAGCAGTAGCGGTTGATGGCAATAGCCGTGATGTTGAAGATGGAGCCAATGACGCTTAGCCCCATGATGAAGCCACTGGCCTGGCAGTGCAGGTCACCCATAGTCCAGTCATTGTGGAAGATGGCTGTCAGGACCAGAGGGTAGGGGTACAACGCCACCACCAGGTCTGCCACAGACAAACTCACCACGAAGATGTTACCTGTGGAGACATCGGACGTTTAGAGAGCGGATAAAACAAGAAGAAAGCTGAAAGTTCCATGAAAGTTGAAATCACCACAGCCCATTTAACTCTGATTTCTGCACGCCACAGTTAACGGGTTAATGGACTATCCGAGGACAACTTAGTAGAACCGGAGTCTCAACAGTTCCAGGATGGATCATGTAGAAGGTGCATCTGGTAGGTATCGGAAGTCTGCAGGTATATCTACTAAAAATAGTTAAGATGAAAAGTATTTTGATCTTGTTACAGAACGACACGCCATTAATATCGTCATCGTCGGCATGGTGACGTCGGAGTCTTGATGCGTAGAATACACAAAGAACAACAGTTACTGGTTCTAATGTTGTGGCTGATCGATGTGTTTTTCAGCAATTAACAACCACTTTGATTCAATTTCAGAGCTGCTCTTATTATTTTGTCAAGGCGGAACAAATTATGAGTCACAGCTCTGTGGGCTCTCTCTCTCTCTCTCTCTCTCTCTCTCTCTCTCTCTCTCTCTCTCTCTCTCTCTCTCTCTCTCTCTCTCTCTCTTGTTGCAAGTCAATGCCCAGCGATCAATCTATCTCGCTCCCTCCTAACCCCGAAGATCTAATAAACTGATAGATGTATTGGTCTGGCATTAGCGGAAGAGGACCCACTTCCTTTTGGAGATATAAAGGCTTTTCACAAAACTAATATCAAAAGAATATTTTCAGCTGATTATACAGAAAAAAACAAAAACATCGTTCAAAGAGATACTCCGAGATTTGACATACTGCACCTTTAAAGAGCTGTTAGACAAACTAAAGATCTCTGACTAAAGAATAACTTGTTTTAACCCCTCTGGATCCTAACATATCAAACAATTTCATGCTGAAAATCTTTTAATGTGGTTTGTAAAGGCCTGGGGTCCGGGGTCCGGGGTCCGGGTTCCTGTTCAAATGGCCTCCGACCCCTGAGGGTTAAAGCGTCTTAGCTCAGAAGAGAACAGACAGTCGAACATTGAGTTTAAGAACATAGAAAACCAGGACATCTAAGATTTTTGCTTCAGATTACAACCAAACAAGTTCTGTTCCTCCGGAGGTCTCAGTGTGACACTGGCTCTTCTCAAAGAACACGAATCATAGAAAATGACGTCTGATATTGTTATAGTGCAGCTGTTCTGGGTGGGAAAGAATAGAGCAATAGATCAAATTGTATTATCGTGTCAGAGAGGAGGACAGATGACAGGAACATAATGCGTGTAAGTCAAAAGAAGGATTGACTTCCCGCCGTTTTGAGCAGACATTCCACATGTCATGGGGGTCCATTGTGTTTGAAGGCCTAATATTTATGATAGAGTGGATTTTTTAAAAACCCACCCATGTTTCGTGCCAAACGGGACAGTTAACTCGGCTATTCTGTGGTTAAAATGCAAACTCTGTCCCAAATTGAGCTCTTTAATGTCGTCAACAAGAGAGAAAAAAAAAAGTCTGGAAAAATTCTCTATTTCTAGATTTTATTAATTTGGGACATTATTGATTTACGATATGAGACACCCTTGATTCACTATAAAACGATACATTTTTTCGGTCAAGCAGGTTTTTAAACAGTAAAAAAAAAATCATTTATAAAACAATTTCATGATAAAAATGTCGTTTTTCGTGGAAATGATCCGTTTACTTGTTATTATTTCCCCTAACCCGTTAAAAAAAGATGAAAAAATGATTCCTTTGCATAGTCAAGCATATTTTTAAACAGTAAAAAAGTCAGACATTTCAACATGACATTTGATTTTTTTAGTCCATTTTAGCAAAGATTAGCTCAATCTTTTGGTAAAGCCTGTTTTTAGAAAATGATTTTAACTTTATTGGACATTTTTGGCTGTGTCAACATATTTACAAAATTTAAGCGTAATAAGTCCTCACATTCTTCAATATACCCAAAGAAATTCTTCTTATCTAATAGGAGTTTAATGACAGCCATGCCTCCTCCTTGGTTTGACATGTGGTGTCCCCCAGGGCTCCATCCTTGGCCCCTTACCCCTTCAGCATAAACATGCAGCCGCTGGTTCACACTATACTTTCAATAAGAAATAGAGACTCAAAATGTCTTCAACCAAACAGCTGAGCTGGAACTTATAGGGTTAGTAGTTAGTTCTTTTAACGAGTAGCATGGCACTGGCAGACAAAAGAAAACAGTCCAGAACCAATTACATACTTCCTGTCGGTTTCTCATGCGCTTTTACAAAGGAAGAAAAATAAACATTACTTTTCTGTTAATGATCCATAAAAATTGTTTTTCCTCCCGTGGGATGAATAAATGCGTTTTAAATTAAATGCATTATTATTGTAATTATTATCTTAATCTGATGTTTTTTTAGTTTTTCTTTCACAAAGAGTCTCGTTTTTATTCTCCATTATGATCTTTCATTAAAACCCAACATTCTTTGGGTTTAAGTTAACCCTTTGGCTTGAACAATAAGCCTGTATTCATCATTATATAACGTTCAATATTCCAAAGATTGGTCCCTTTTATTTTGTCAACACAATTATTTTTCTTCACTTCAACATCTTGTTTTAGGTTTTAGCGTAGCACTAGCGGCGCCAATGAGCATGTTAAGATTAAGGGAATGCTGGAAAGTTAGCCAGCCTTACTGATTAATTGGGGGTTGGTTTTAATCATACTTTGGAGGGAAGGAAAATAACGTTAAAAAAAAAAAGAGGAAAAAAAAGGAAGTTAGGAAGGAAGGAAAAATAGAGGAGGGTTTAATCCAAACATTTTCTTTTTTACAATGGCGGGCAAAACTGCTGCGAGGGAGGGAGAGAGATGCGTTTGCAGGTCACTTAAAGGTCAGTATATATCAATAAGAACAACAGTAGCCAATGGCGTTCTTTTTGAACCCGCCGGGCCCCAACCGATCCACTTTGACAAACAGTTTCTGCATATTTGATTTTGACATCGGTTCTACTTCCTGCCACAACCCTCTCCATTTATCCAGGCTTGGAACCGGCAGTAGACCTATACCGGATCATGACCCCTATGTGGCCGTGTTGGCAGGGATAGTGGATCCATCGGTAGAAGGAGAAAAAAGTGGAAGGCCAAAGAGAAAGTTTCTGGATGGGGTGAGGGATGACATGCAGTTGGTTGGTGTGACAGAGAGCGATGCTCATCCCCCCTGATGAGTAAAATATGACGTCTACAAACTAGATAATGACAATAATGTTATTCCACTGTGCAATTTCATAGGTGGAAAATCTCACTCATTCCCGGCGGGAGACCCCCATGATGTCAGGATGGGGTTAAAACCTCCAAGCCACAAAAGAAAGAGTTGACGAAAGTATTTCAGCTCACATCAACAATTTTTCTACAGTGTTGGAGTTCAGTTGAGGTTTGTAGTGATAGCGTGGGGTTAGGGATCATATCGGTGTGAGTTTTGACTCTGGAGTCACAACTCACATCAATGAACCACTCATACGACCCACTCATATGGTATATTAACCCTTTAATGTTCTAACCAACTGTTTGTTTAAGCACATTTTGAGTCACTACTTCTTATTGTAAATGTGACTGAACATCTTTATAAAATGACCCAGAGGCAGCATGTGAATGCTAAAGAGTAAGGGGCCAATGAGGAAGCCCTGGGGGACACCACAGGTCAAAGGGGCCACCAAAAGGAGGCATTAACTTCGGCTGCCCAGAAAGTTCTATTTGTCTTTTTGTGGCATCTAGCAAATGGGGGCTTACTAAACAAAATTATTGTTTTTCTAAAAAACTTTTTAGTATATAAGTCAGACTAATTACCTTTAAAAACTTTTTTTAGTCAATAAAACCTTTGTTGACTGAAACTATTTTATCATTCCGTGGTAAAATAAGAGTGTCTAAGATATCAAATTAATAAATGCCGCAAATAGTTAAAATATACACACACAGAAAAATAAATAAACCATTATTAGGCTTGAATAAATGTTTGTGAGGTCGTAGAAGAGCTGGGCCTTAGATACAGATACAAAACATTGGCCTGTTGAGCTTTATTTAATGTGCCTAATATCTTAAATTTAATGCGCTGTAGGATTAGGGTTCATCTCGGCGTGACCCCGGACAGCAGAGGGTTAACTACGACCGGGTGTCAGACATTAGGCTGATTCCCGGTTTGATTCGACTTAAATCCCCTCCTGAAGTTGATATAAGAAGGAATTAGAGTCTCACTCACTCAGACAGCAGCTGAAGCAACAGCGTCTGATTGACAGATATTATGGGATTGGATTTAAACCACATATGTTGGCCGTCGCTTCTTGGCGCCCGCAACGCTACGATATCCCCTGTAGCCCCGGATCAGCACCGATACAGTATGTTGTAAAGGAACCAGTCTAATATTAGATTATTAGCTTTAGCTTGAGTCGTTAAATATGGTATTAACCCTTTCATGTCCCGCTCAACGTTTGGGTTGAGCTGATTTTCACACATTATTTCTTATAATCAGACCCAGTGACAGAATGTATATGCTAACAAGTAAGGGGCCAAGTATGGAGCCCTGGGGGATACCATAAGTCAAAGGGAGGAGGAAGAGGTAGAAAATTTAAGTCTGATTTTTTTTCCCCGGCATATTAAAGGATGTAAACAGAATGATGTCACTACTATAACTTATGCAACTACTAGTTTTCTTAAAATACGCTTCACGAAAAATGAAGCGTGTTCACGCATGTTCACATTTAAAAAATGTCCTCGTGAAATATCCAACTTTTCCACTGTTAAAAAATATGCTTAATTCATAAATGCCCCCCAATGAAAGAAAATAGGCAAATAAATCATTTTTCCATATTTTGTTCTTGGTGAGGAAATGAACTAAAGGGTTAATGAAAGGAATAAAACACGACAACTAAATGGATTCCATCCTTGGGAAGTTTTCTATAAAATCATTTATATATTCTCTCTCTCTCTCTCTCTCTCTCTCTCTCTCTCTCTCTCCCTCTCTCTCTCTCTCTCTTTCTCTCTCCCTCTCTCTCTCTCTCTCTCTCGCTCTTACTCAAATGAAAGCATTTGTTCTACATCCCCAGCTCCGCTCGGTGGGCATATCTGTCAGATTGTATTTGTGATGCTCACAGTACTCGCTGTGTGTGTTTGTCACGCTGGAGAAGGTCCTCGCTGACATCATGTGGTCCAGTGATATCATCTGATCATCTGCACCAGCGGGACTGGACATGCTACAGCCCCAAAAACCCTCTCCCCCCGCCTCGCCAGGAGGATAGGTCATGTGCTAAAACGCTGCAGAGAGGATTGCTGCAGAGCTGCCAGATGATTGCGTTTCGTTTTGTTAGCATCCGCTGTAAAACCAGCGCACAATCGGTTAACTCCCTCACCAACTCTCGGCCCTCCCTGACGCTCATCACACCCAAACCCAGAGCACTCAAAATGATTTGCTGTTCTTAATGTAAAACAGCTGACAGTCACTAGGAGATGTCCTCACTTCCTGGATATGACAACTTGAGAAGCTATTATTAACGACAACTGTTGGTTGGACGGAGCTCAGCCGGAATGCAGCCGTTGACCTCTGTGACTGGACCCGACCGTCAAGCCTTCATTCTGTTCTGACTGACTTCAGCAACTCCTCCAAGATTTTTTTTCCCCCCCTCTTTGGCTCATGCAGCTCATTATGTCAGACTAAACACACACTCATCAGTCATAACATTCTAACCACCGGCAGGTGAGCAGAATTATAGTGATTATCTTGTTGCTATGGCACCTGTCTGTGGTGGAATATATCAAGCAGCAAGCGAATATTTGGTCTCTGCAGTCGATGAGTTGGAAGCACGAGAAAATGGGCAATTATAAGGATTTTAGGGACTTAGACAAGGGGTTAGAGCAATTCCAGAACTGCAGGCTTTTGCTGCCTGGGCAACAAAAGCTAGCCTTTGTTGTCTGATCCAACAGAAGAACTTCTATAGCAGAAATAACGGCCAAAGTCCATGCCGGTTTTTTAAGAAAGCGCTGTCAGAACCGACAGAATGCCACTGGAGATCCATGCCCACTGCCAAAAGTGTCAACACGATGGACACGTCAACGTTTTACCTGGACCACGCAGCATCGGGAGAAGGTGGTCTGGTTTGAGGCATTTTTTTCGTTGGAGCACTCAAGTTGGCCAAATTTATTCCTGAGGCATTACAACAATTCTGTTCTTATTTTTATTCACTCCTTTTATAGAGTTCTGAACAAACCACGGATTAGTCTTTGGTAAATGGCTGATTTAGCCGTTTATTTATTCCGTCACAATGAAATAGTCAAAGTATTTGTTCCTGCAGCCAGGAGCAGCTGCTCCTCAGTAAACCGTAAGGTGCATGAATAGCCTAAAGGCGCAATTCCCCTTATATTAAAGCAACTACACGTGTTTTTTTCTTGATTTGAACGAATGGCTGGAGGAAGTGAACGCACCTCGCCAGTTAATTAAAACGTACGTTCTTTGTACTAATACGTTCATGTGACTTGATAATCCGCTATTATTTATCGTGTACATTTTTTTCCCCCATTGCATCCCTCCTAAGAATTACCCTCAGGTTTGTTAGATTGACTGGATAAACGATGGTATCTGACAACAGTGGAGCTCTTGATTGACTCTCCTGCTATCATAGTGCATTCTGGGATTTGTAGTACCTGTTGTGTTTGTGCTGTATACCAGCGGGCCAGTTAGTATAAAAATTACATATTGTCTCGTGGGCCGGATAAGATTGTCTTGCGAGCGACATCCTTGAGTTTGAAACGTGTTTTAGATCGAGTGGATCAAGTATATATATATAACACCTTTCAAATCACTGTCACATGGTGCTTTAAAATGAAACATCAGAAAAGAGCCATGACACCATGCTTAAAATACAGAAAATAGAAACAATGGATTAGGGCTTTACAACAAAACAAACAATAAAAAATAAATAAACCGATTAAGAGTCTTAAGGTAAAAGTATGTTTTAGGGCTTAAAGACTCGAACAAAGATTCTGACTCTGAAAGCGTTGTTTTCCTCAGGCGGGTCGTAATCTAGGTTGCGCCAGGGTTCATGAGGGATTAAGAGATCGGAGTTAAAGTCTGGGGTCGGGTCGTTAGGAGCCATAAAAGTCATAAATACAATCTTAGAATTTATCGTAAAAACAAGCAGGGCGCCAGTGTCGCGTCTCTAAAAGAAGAACAATGTGATCAGGGTTCCTAAAAGCCTGGAAGCTCTGCTTTTGTCTTTTCAGAGTTTTTTTTTAATATAACCTGGTTTGAAAATGATGTTAACGATACTTAAAAAATTATACATTCAGACAGAAACTTAATATTGTGTGCTCAAATGAAAAAAACACAATATTATATAAAAAAAAGAACAAAAAGGTCAGAATTTACTATCATTCTTTCTAAATGTTGAGATCCGGGATGTTTGCTGTTCCTTTTTTTTAATCACAAAACTCTCGACAATTTCATGAATGCACATTTTACTAATCACACATCCTCTGCCTGCAATTTTTAAATCCAAACATTAAATTCACCATTAACTCTGATTATTGAAGTTTTGATATAATAAGGCTTTAGAAGAGCCCCAGAGGAGCAGTGACAGTCAATTAGGGTCCAGTCGACTGCAGGGGCCCCGGGATCAAACCGTCTATCTTCTAATGAGGAGACACTGTCGCTTTGACCTTCTAGTTTATGGACTCACTTTCTAATAGTTCCCATAACTCACATGGAGACCTACAGGACCTGAAGTATCTGCTGCAAACGTCTAGGTGCTGGACACCACAGCTCAGGTTCAGAGGTCATGTGGAATCCATGCCTTTATGGATCAGAGCTGTTTTAGCACTAACGAAGGGGAGGACAGGTGGCTATAATGTTATGGCTGATCTTTGTAATCAGAGCTTGTATGCGTGAGTTAAAAACGAGCCTCACAATCCAGGCTGCAACTCTTTTTATAAATACGTCGTATAGAAACCGGCCCACATCTTCTCCGAAGTCTAAAACAGCAGTTGTGTGGAGCGAGGGCGCATTTTTACAGATGGCTACAATGTGACGGAACATTTCTGAGGAGCGAAAAATAAATATGTAGGGAATGAAAAAACAAGTGGAGCTGGGCCGGAGAATGAACGCAATAAAGATTAACGTCTGGGAGAGAAACAGACACGAAGACACAACAAAACACCCGCGGCTGATCTACAATGGGACGACTGGCATGACTGTGCCACCGTGTAAATCTCCAGGGGGGTTTCCTGTCAAAGCGGCGGTCCGTATACCAGCGCTGCAACTGCTCGCACAGGAAACGTGATACACTCCACTTTGATTCAACCCCGGCTATATTTGAACACCTTTGGAGGAAAGATGAATTTGTCAAAATGAGTAGGAGGGCTGCCATGATTTGAAAGCAGCTGAATGTCAGCAGGGATTATTACCATAAGTGCGCATCCCAAATTAGATTACATCTGATTTGCTCAGCATGTTACCATGAACAAAGAGGAATAACCTTTCGGCAAGGGCACGGGTTCTGATGAATTAAAAGTGACTACATCTTGAACTCGTGTTCAAAAGGCCGGAGAATTCTTTTTTCCTGAGAAATTTCAAAAATGAAACTGACACAATCTGCCTCCAGGTGCAGCAGCCCAATACCAGCCAAAACATCATCGTCATCGTCGAGGGGCTGTCCACCAATCAGAGGCGCCCGCGTCTGAGGACATAAAACTCACTGGGCCAGAGTGAAATCAGACCATCAGGACACAAGCGCTGTCTGGTCCAGTAGATTCTCGCCCATTAGGGGCAAAAATGAAATATATAAGTCGGTCCGCTGCCAACGAGGGTGAGGTGCGGAGCTGCAGCAGAAACACACGATGAAGATCTGGGAAACAGGAGGGGAAGCTAGGCTAAGAGAAAAGTGATGATTTGTGAGCAGCATGCCAAGAGAGAGCACTGCAGATGTGACGTTCGCTCGGAGAGCGCTGATGGATAAGTACAGAGAAGGTCAGAAGGAGTTTCGGAGAAAGCGAACGATAGAGCGCCGAAGGGAGGAATGCTGGGATTGTATGAGGAAGTCTGGAGTGACGAGAAGTATGTTAAAGAGGTACAGGATATGTATGAGAGCAGCATGACAGCGGTGGTGTGTGCAGTAGGAGTGACAGGTGGGTTCATGGTGAAGGTGGGACTGCAGCAAGGATCGACTCTGAGCCCTTTCTTGTTTGCTATGGTGGTCGACAGGCTGACAGATGAGGTCATGCGGGAGTCTCCGTGGACTGTGATGTTCACAGATGACATTGTGATTGGTAGTGAGAGCAGGGGACAAGTGGAAGAAAACATGGAGAGGTGGAGGTATGCGCTGAGAAAAGAGAGGAATGGAGGTTGGTGGCAGCAAGACAGAATACATGTGTGTGAATGAGAGAGAGGCAGGTGGAGCGGTGAGATTGAAGGAGTAGAGGTGGAGAAGGTTCAGGAGTTTAAGAACTGGGGGTCAACTGTAATGGGGATTGTAGAAAAAAGGAGGTGAAAGAGAGAGTGCAGGCAGGGTGGAGTGGGCGAAGAAGAGTGTCAGGAGTTATCTGTGACAGAGGAGTTTCAGCAGGAGTGAATGGAGAGGTTTACGAGATGGTGGTGAGAGCAGCTCTGCTTGATGGTTTTTCATAATGTTATTGTGTCATTAAATACTGACTATTGAAATGAACTACTAGAGTAAAATATATATATTATATATTTATATATATATATATATGCATCTTTGTGTCGGCCCTGTGATGAACTGACGACCTGTTCCAGATGTTCTCCGACGTTCGCCCAGTGTCAGCTGGGATTGGCTCCAACCAGGCGACCCCGATTGCGACAATCAGTTAGAAAATGAAAAATGGATGGATATCCGGATCTAGATCAAATTATTTTGTGCAACCACTTGCCCATAATGTATTAAATGAATTCACCAAACCATTTTTTCTTCTTCATTTCTAATTCATCATGTCTAGATGTTGTTTAGTCAGATAATCCTTTGACTCCTCAGTGATCTCAACGGAGAGCTAAATTGCATTTACCGATTTGCAGTGGGTAAAAGGAGATACTTATACTTCCTGATGATATTCCCTGTGGAGTGGATCTGTGCATTCGACTGAACCATCTGGTTTGACTCACTTGCAAAGTCCTCTCTGACTAAATGAACGCGTCTCTGGACACTCAAGACTTGAGGTTTTATTCACTTATTCATCACCGCCGAGCGACTCTGTGGAAGCTGTGCCTGATTTAACCATTTAATCTCCTGCCCGGCTGTTTGGAAGAGTTCATTTTGAATTCTTATTGAAAAGTGGGGCTGAAAACGTTTTAAATATGACGCATGAGCATGTATATGCTAAAAAGCAAGGGTGCCAAGGATTGAGCCCTGAGGGGGGAGCGCCCAGGAGGAGGCATAGATCATGGTTTTTGAGAAAGTCCTACTCTATAAACAGGATTAATGGTTGTGATGAGTTAATAAACAGAATTATGCAAATTTATACCAAAACAAAAAGTTCAATACTTTGCTAAAAAACGGCTTTAGCTAAAAAAAAAGTCGAGCTAAACTTATTTAAGTGGAATATTTACCGTGAAATATAACATTTCATCATGAAAATGTCTAAGACATTGAATTAATGAAAGCCTCAAAGACATTATTTTTCCACAGTGATTTTCTGCCCTGAATAAATATGGAGGTGTACTCACTCGCAAACAAAAACACACACTTATGCTCATTCTTTCTCTATTACCGCCATCTGCTCCCCCTTATTCCTCCCCCCTTTCCCTCATGAGGTATTTTTTAGTTAGGTTCATTAAAACGGGCATCTCCTAACGTTTACACACAAATGGCAGAACCCATGGTGTCATGCTCTGGCCTTCGACGAGTCACTGGTAACTTCTTATTGCGTCCGTGCCCTCGAGAGCCTTGGAACCCCTTAAACAAAACAAACAAAAAAAAAAAGGCGGAACATGTGGTACCAATTCTGATCAAGTATACAAACATTAACTGTTGCACCGAGAATCTACCCGCCTTGACCAAATATGGGCACGTCCTTTGAAGGCCTTGATTGGTAGGTGGAGGAGGGACATACGCCGAGGTGGCGTGCGAGGTGAGTGTGCCGGGGTGAAGCAGAGCGGCGCGGTTTTGCCGCCGTGTGCGAGGGAGCGAACCAGACAACAGCAGAGCGCAACAGGGACAGGAGATGGAATGTTTTCTGCCTGGATTCCAGGAGAATATACGACCGAGTTAAGTCTTTAGTCTCCGTAAATCGAAAGTCATACCTCAGAACATCAGTCAAGATTGAGTTTGTGAACCCGGGGGATATTATTATGTTATACCACACCTCTCAGCCCATCACTAAACAGCCATCTATCACACAAACTATTTTTTTATGGTAGTCAGACCTCATGCAGCTGTTCCCCGGTTCTTCGGCTGCATCAATATTTTCATTTCAGACAACAACACGATTCTGAACAAACCAACCGAATAGAAAATACTCAGATTAAATTCTAAATTGATCAGAAAACTAAATTTTTCACCTACCTCTCTATCATAAATGTCATAAATATAGTTAGATGTTATATAAATGTAGGTATTATATGGCGTATAATATCATAAATATAGTTTCAGTATATCATTTCCAATTAAAAGTGTGTATTCACAGGCATCAATAGCAGCCAGAAAACTATTTAAGTTTCAAATTACATCTAAAATCAATCAGGTTTTTGTTTAAATCGCACTGCATTCTGGGATTTGTAGTATATGTAGTGTTGGGACGTTATTAAAAGTATTCGACATTGTCTCGCAGGCCAGATAAAATTGTTTGGGGGGACTGAACCTGGCCCGCAGGCCTTCAGTTTGACACCACATGTGACTTACAGTATATATAGCTCGTTAATAACAGCGAGGCAGGTTGGTACTAGGCTGACAGCGGTAACCATTTCAGTCACTTAAGGACATAAAAAGGAGATACAGCAAGCACTGCGGTTTCATATTCCTACTCCCACATGCTGACCAACAGGAAGTGACTCTACCTGTCAGTCAATCCCATTAAAGACGGGGAGGGTGGACAAGAGTTCTGTTATCAGAATGGTACGCCAACACGGAGAAGACCTCCGAACAGGCCCTTTACTCCTGCTGTCTTGTTCCAGGCCAGTCAACTGTGACGTTCTTGCAAACTGGATAATCAAATTATTCTCCTGGCTCCTAAACTTCTTGCCAAAGCATGATTGTACACACAAACAAAGTGGAGGCGTTACGTAATGCCTTTGAAGTTGCAGTGCAAAGCTCATTAATTCAAACGCTGCCTGATGCAATCCTTCTGCACAGTTTAAATGATCTCATTAGCATCGCGTTACGAACACAGATGGAAGACTTTACCCACTTTAACCGGAGGTGCATAAAGTACCACAACCTTTACCTGAGTTTTATTACTAATACCGCACGGATAAAATGCTGCGCGTCAAAGAAAAGGTTACACAAAGGTGCAGTGTAAAATATTTACGAGTTAGAAAACAAATTATTACAATTTGTTTAGCATTGTGGTAGCATTGCTCCGGTGGTTCTGTCCACCGCCAGGGGAAGGAGAAAGACGAAGGGGGCAAAAGTTTTCATTTTGAACATTAAAAAAAGGGCGGGGTATGAAATCTTGCTGTCAAAGAAGGTAAGCGTGAAGACCCAACATGTGAGAGTGTTTCCAGATAAACGGGTCAGGTCCATCCAGTCCATGGGTGATCGGGCCTTCTGTTCTGCTGCCCCTCGTCTGTGGAATGCCCTCCCTGACCATCTGAGGGCTCCACAGGCGACTGACACATTTAAAAAAGGACTTAAAACTTTCCTTTTTAGCAGAACCTATAACTTTAATTAACATTGCTGCTTTTTATATAGTTATTATTATACTTTTTATTGATGCTTTAATCTGCTTTTACTTTGTAGCACTTTGAGATTTGATCCAAATGTAAAGTGCATTATAAATTAAATGTATTATTATTATTAAGATTATCTCCATGAGCCACGGACGCCCATACGGTACCGGAGTGACGGCACAGTGACCACTCAGTCCCCCATCTCCCTTCCAAAGTCTTTTTGTAAGCCGACCCTGAGCAGCTCCTGTTGCCCCTCCTGCGGATAAAATATCCCCAACAGGGCAGCTAGCATTCCGAAACTGTGTGCCCATCCGTCCCCTGCCGAGTTGAACCCCTTGGATGGACTAAGCCGTTTACCTCGCAGGGGTTTCTCAAGTTATGTTTTTGCGCTTCCTTTGACGGTGAAGTTCGTCACTCCGTTACTTGCTCTAGTGCTAAATGATAAGTGCGATCCATCAATCATTTTTCATCTGGCATTCCTGGGTCGGGTCGTGGTGGCAGCAGGCCAGTATGGGTATTGCAGATGTCTCTCTGTCCAGAAATGCTCTTTGCTCATCTCGGGGGATCCCGACTGGTTCCCACGCTGGATGAGATATATTATCTGTCCGGCAAGCTCTGGGTCTACCCTGGGGTCTCCTCCCAGTTAGTCATGCTTGAAAAACCTCCAAAGGGAGGCGTCCTTTGAGCCATCCTTTATTTATTTTTTATTTATTATTCTTTTTATGTTTGAGTATGTTCAGGCATCTTCTGCCTCCTTTCAAGGCAACGTCTGAGCTCTCTTCACCGTATCTCTAAGGCTGAGCCCGGCCACCCTACCGAGGAAGCTCATTCTATGCCCCTTCTATGCATGTCCTCATTCTAGATGGACCAATAAATTGAAAACTCTTCCTTGTGAATCATGTCTCTCTTCGCCATAACGGACCGATACATCACTGCAACGAAGTACTCGTCCATCTCACAGTCCACTGTCCCAACACTCAGCAAGAGTTCAATTGAGGCAGCAGTTCCCAACCCGAAGGGGACAGTCCACCATTTCCCAGCAGAATATGACACCAGAAGTCTGAAGTATGATTCTACATTTTTTTCAAAACACACAAGAAAACCTCAAAACACTAAAATCCCTTTCTTGGGCTGGTGTTCGGTTTTTCCGTTCAGACTACTGTACAAACATGGAAGCCCAACACGGCGACCGACACGGAAGAAGACCCGCTCTTTCTCGATATATGAAGGGAATTATTCAAACTTAACATCGAAAAAATATTCTGAGCTGATTATAGACTAAAAACATAATTTATGAATATTACCTTACATTTATTCAAAGAGATACACATAAATTTGTATTTCTACTACTGTTTTATTAATGTGTGGCTTTGCTGTAAGTGTAATCTAATTACTTGTTTGCTGCTTATAGCATCTCTGTCATCAGATAACCGTGAAAAAAGGCGGCCAATAAGATAATCCTGTTTGGGACATTTCCCAGAGGATCTATTTTAAAATCATTTATTTTGGAATTATGAGGCAGCAGAATTTTCTCGACCCATAAGTATGGGTCTCAAAAATCAACACATATACTCTGTAACTAGAGTAACTAGTAACTAATTCTATCCGACAAATGTAGTGGAGTATGAATGAATATTTCCCCTCCGAGATGTGGTGGACTAAAAGTATATAGCAATCAAGGAAAGTACAAATGAGTACTTGAGTACAGTAATTGAGTAAATGTACTCAGTTACTTTTCATAACTGTCTTTAAATGCAGCCACTGGTAATTATGGAGGAGAATGTTTCTTGATAGCCAGACATTAAGAGCAAAGTTATCGGTAAAGATAAGAAATTACGTTTTAAGAACTAATATATATATATAGATATATATATTTCTATATATATATATATTATTGCACAATATTTCTCACAATACCTCTTAGTGTTCTGCTTTACTTTCTTTGAAAAAGTGCATCACATGGCTCCAACATATTGAAATGAAAAGTGTTTTATTGCCCTTGTGATTGGAGAATAATGTACTCTGTCTTCTTTAATCCCCGTAGGCTGTCATAAATTTTAGCACTTAGCCCGTCCTGTGACTTATTTATTTATTCATCTATTATTTAACAAGCTCTCCCATCGCAAATGAGAAACAGGCTCCAGGAATCAGGCAATTACAATTATTATTAAGTTTTTCATGAAAAGAAAATGCCGCAGCATACATCATGTGCAACCCGCGATACGACTGATTACTGCGCTTCTGATGGATTATGAAGGTCACTGGAGACGATTGATGGGATGGCGGTTTACGCAAGTAATGCCAACCCCAGAAAACACCAATATTCTCTGTGGTTTCTATGCTGGAGAAAGTTTAACCTCAAACCACTCCCCCACCCCCCCCACAATATCAAAAAGCAACGCAACGCTTCTCTTTGTTTTGCCACATGTTTCAAGATTCATGCAAGAACCCATGCGTCACGCAGGAATTAGAAATTGCCTTTTAAGGATACGTTCTCGTCACAATCCGCTTAGTTTGTGTTTCAAATCAGAATTGGTTCACGTTGGTTCAACTTCATAAACACAATTGAGCAGAGTGTAACTCTTTTTCTTTTTTTTCCTGACCTCTCCAGCTGCCTCAGCTGCCTTATATATATATATATATATATATATATATATATATATATATATATATCCTGTGTCCCGTGGTCCCCCAGAGCGCAAAATGCACGCTATCCCCAATGGAAAGCCATCCAGGGGCTGCAAAAGAAGCGCCGGCTCACAGAAGGATGGGAGCAGGTAGACCCCCGGCCCAACCACTCTCCGACACCCCCCAAAGAGCGAGCGAAACCCAAGGCTCCAGGACGGCGTCCACCTGAGACACGTCCAGACTCCTGGCGCAAGGCCCGAAATGCTAAGGAGATGACAGGGCATCCCCAATACTAATTCCAAGGGGCTAGGCCGAAGCCCCCACAGGGGGACCACAGAGGGAGCACCCACCGCCAGGGCCCTACCTAACTACACTACCTGCAGGGTGACAGGGGACAGCGGGCCCCAGGTCCGGTCGGAAGCCGACCGTTCGCAAGTAGGGTCCACATCCCCGAAAGCACCGACAACCAGCCTCGACCCACAACACAGAGCCAACCATACAACAGAGAAACCAGGAACCCCCCCACCCACAAAAAAAACCCCATCACCCCCAAGGAAAAATGACGATGCCCCTCGTGGCTCACCGGCGAACCCCGGGGCAGGACCGACGCCGCCCCTCAAGGGACGGGCTCCCCACCCCCACCCCTCTGAGGGGAAAGCAGACGACAGGGGCGACCTCCCATCCCCCTTCCATGATGGTGTCCATGATGCTGTATTGAATGGAGTGCATGTTTACTGAGGTGGGTATGTGGTACGTGTGCCAGTATGGTGCTGTGATTAAAATTGGGGGCAGTTGGGGCCAGGAGCCCCCAGGCCAGTGTGTAACTGGAATGTGAAAGTACCCGTCCTCCGAAGCAGCACACATGCTCACAGTGTTTTTTTGCATAAACCATCTGCCTCGCAAAAAACATAAAAAAAAAAGTAGAAGTCAAAAGTCATCAGTCAAACCCGAATGGATTTGTTTTAGCAGAGAATGCGTGCAGGGCGTTTTCTTTTGGAGGATGACGGACGCAGCGATTGTCTGCTCTTCACACGCGGAAGTTAAATCTGCGTCTCTGCTGCCGTTGCCTCTGCCGTCTGGTTGTTAAGTTTTATCACGTTAGGAGCGCCGGCGGATGACGCCAGTGTGATCACAGGGACCAAAAAGTCATTTGAATTCCGATCCGATCGTTGCCGTTCATGTGGGATAATTGGACATTCATCCACGGGTAGTAAAAGGGCCCGGAGGGAGATTTTGGGAATAGACCGGTGATGATTATGTTTTGGTGACGCTTTGTCACATCCTCAATAACTTTTTCTTAACCACTGTGAGAAAAAGGGAGTTGTTGTTGTTTTTTCTCGCAATAACTCGTAAATTAATGGACCAATTTCCAAAAAATGTTACTCTGAGGTTCTGTTGTGGGTTGAATCCAAAGCAACTGGACTTCTGTCGAGACTTTAAGACGTTTCCTTTCCGATCTAAGATGCATCTTCGGTTTTAGAGAACTTCTAAAGTGTCGCAATAAAAAGTCGCCGATTAGAATTTGCTGATGGTCGCCAACAAAAGCTCCAGAATGAATCAACTGAATATAATAATGTAGGCAGTACGTTGGTGCGGGGGGGGGCTTTCTGTGTGGATTTTGCATGTTCTCCCCATATGGGCATTGGTTCCATCCCATTTTTCCAGCTTCCTCCTCCACAAACATGCAGTACAGGTGAATCGGCGGCACGATGTCGCTCGTAGGTGCGGATGTGAGCATGAATGCTCGTCTTTCTCTATGTGACGGTCACGCGATGAAGTGGCGTTTTATCAAGGGGGTGTCCCCGCCCCTCACCCAACGTCAGCTGGGATTAGCTCCAACACACACACACCCCCCCCCCCGAGACTGAACAGGATAAGCGGCTCAGAAAAATGGATGGATAAGTGAAAACATCTGATGGCGTTGGATCAAATATGGTTGCATTTAAATGTTGGGAATCTGACTTTGTAAAGTTCACATAACCTCCCTTTGATGTTTTTGTGTTTGTTTTTTCTACAATAACCGCTGACATTAAAATTCTTTGAAAAAAAAAAAAAGAAAAAGAAAATCAGAAGTGGAATCTTTGATACTCGCTTCTGTTACTTTTCTTTTTTAGCCAACGGTTAAATGTGGCGGTTGGTGCAAAATGAAACCATCTTCAACATTTGCACTATAAATTGTTGACATAAAAGCTGTTTGTTAAAGATAGAAGATAGAACCTGTTTGTGTAACGATTTATATCGCAAGGGCCGTAATAAAATATAAATATGGGAGGTGAGAACTTCTTTCCCCGGAGGGACACACTCTCCTTCCTTTAACCCACAAATATCATCAAACTTTATTTATATCGTACTTCATTAAACTAATTAAAAGAAATTCAGATTTAACGTCCTGACCAAGAAAAAAAAAAATTTGGAGGTATTATTTCTTTACATATTTAATTTTCTTTGGGACATTCATTCATTTTATAGACGCTAAATTAACCATAAAATGACAAATTATTTAACCAAACATGTTTCAAACATTAAAAAACACAAACTATTTAATAGCAAATACTATTAAATAATAAGATTAACTCAAAGCTTTTTGGCAAAACATGTTTTTAGAAACTATTTTACCTTTATTAGACTTTTTTTTGGTTATATCAAGTTACAAAATTGTGTTTAGTAAATCCTCACATGTTTCAAATTGTGACTGTGACCACTGGTGTCCCCCAGGGCTCCATCCTTGGCCCCTTACTCTTTTGCACATACATGCAGCCACTGGGTGGTATTATAATAAAGAGGTTCCGTCACATTTTTCAGTAAGAAATGCTGCTCAACCAAACACTTGAGCAGAACATTAAAGACTTAATACAAATCCGGAATCAGGACTGAGGCAAAAATCCGAGATGGGAAGCGAAGAGAACCTCTGAATAATGACTCTGCATTTGCCAAGAGAAGAGAAACGGCATTCAATTAATGACAATAACTCTCCCCTTCACCTCCGGGCCGCTGCCAGAAGGCTGAGATTTAAGACGTCCAAATATGAGACAGTTCAACACAAAAAGAAAATAGGGAAGAAAAAAAAAGGGACGTAGGAAAGCTGTAACAACAGCATCAATCGCCTGGGCTGCCGGTGGGACACCTAGTCCTGACATAAGCAGGGGTTTGATTTATCTGGGATGGAGATAGAGTCAGACGGAGGGTGTGTGAATGTGGGGATGGGGGGGGAGTAGGGTTGTGAAATTAATAATGGAGGGGTCGTTGATGGGAGGCAAACTCAGATGAGACTGAGACTGGAGCGACCGGCTTCAGCTTCAGATAGCAGCCTGATTGTCAGACATAACCAGGTCACAAGCTATACGTTACATAACTTTAGTCATGAATGAGGAGAGCAGGGCATCCCACAGACTGAGACAAAGACTGTCCCTATCAGCGCTTCAACTGATGTATGTAATTAAAGCATTTAAAATCTCTGTGAAACAGTGGAGCTCATTGTTTGATGTGGAGTCTCATCGGATCAGAGACCAAACTTTACGAGCTCTGCTTGGATTCGTCCTTTTTGTCCTGCTCTCACCTGCGTTCCTGAGTTTTTTGTTCCTGTACACGGACAGGATGACGAGGACATTCCCCAGGATGTCCACCACGATGGTGAAGATCAGCACGCTGGCCAGCGCAGTGGACACTCCAGAGGAAGAGGCGCTCAGTTCGCAGCCGCTCTCATTCCGGGTTAAACAGTTCGACCCATTCCCATCCTTCAGCTCCAGATCCATCTCCCCTCAGGGCGCGCCGGCCATGCTGGGATAATCCAACGCACACAACCGAATGTTTCCAGACCCCAGAAAAGGAATCACTAGCATTTTACTGGAGGGTGTCTCGAAGTTTTTTGGAGGGATGGAACCGTACTCCTCCTCCGCGCGTGGAGAGGTAGGAGGAACGCGCCAGCCAGGACGTGGACATGGGAGTACCAACAGATGTCAGGCGTTGGGGAAAATGTAAAAACTTCATGTCTTAGGTGAGAGAGACGCCGAATCTGCTGCCCGTCAGCTCCTCGTGAGGCAGTGAAGCTTTTTCTCCTGCGCGTCTCTCCATTCTGGCAGGAGCTGCGCGCGTGAGGCATGCGAGCGCACGCTGGTGCGTAATGGAAACGCGAGGATGGGGAGCTCACAGGGAGAAAGGATGGTACCGTGTTGGCTTTCAAGGGCATGAGGGGAGATCGGACAGTTTATCACAAAACCAGTCGGTCAGAATGGGAACTATAAATCTGTAGTGGTGGGATATTCTGTTTTTTTTTTTTTAAATGTATTTATTATTTCTAATCCATGATATATATTTTTTTTACTCCTTTTACAGCACCTCGGTTTGGAAAAAGGTGTTGTATAAATAAAGCTTTGCGCACTGTAAAACACATATCGGGACTCTCTTCTCTGCGTTGGACTAAATATGAGACTAAATGAGGTCGTGCAGAGAAGGCTCCGTCTAATTCCAGTCGCACCGGCCGCAGCATCAACCACCAGCCTGTCAGGTTACTCAGCGAGCCTCCTCACACTCAATGACTCTCCGTGCTTTGGAATGGAAATGGCGCCTTCATGTGTCCAACAATGAGAGATTACACCTTAAACCCTTTTGCCTAAGTTAATTGATTTGAATGAGTAGTTAAAAACTATATCTTTAATATTTCCTTTCATATGTTTCCATCAAACTCATCATTTACATGAAATGATCCGGTTGTGTGTCGTGTAAATGGTAAACTAGAGATCAGGCCTTTATGGGGTTCATCAACGAATCTATTGTAACGTGTATATGTGTAATATGTATATATAAGAGGGTATATATATATGACTTAGTGTTATTTATTCCCCATAGGGGTACTTTTCTTCTAAAAGAGACTCGAACCAAAAGCATTTGGTTACAAATGCAGTCCCTTAATCCACTTTATGTATATCATAATATATATATCTATATAATAGGATAATATGTAAATACAATGGGGAAATTCTATTTTTTCCAGACTGGACATGAACTTAAAACAGCGACTTATCCTACTTTGCCTTCCAGCTGCTTGGAAATACCATAAAGTACACATAATGTGTAAAAATAAACACAGTATACATACATATATATATATATATATATATATATATATATAGATATAGATATATATAGATATATATATATTAAGATGTTATTTATTCTCCATGAGTGCAGTCTCTTGTTCCAAATGGGACTCCAACTAAAAACCTTTGGTCAGAGAGGCGGCACCATAATCCTTCATTCCAATGTATCTATAGAACCCAGATTCCAGTGTCCTTGCAGTGCCGGGCCCAAAACCCGGATGAGTCACGAATGGCATCCGATGTTAAAACTTTTGCCAAATCTATATATGCGGAACATGGAACTGGTTCCAAACCGCATGGGTCGGGCTTGGGTCATCAAACACCTTCACTGGTACCGTTTTCAACTGCGTGGGAAAAAACACATAAATGTTAAATATTGGACTGTAATATTTTCAGAGTGGGTTTGATCCCGATCCCTTTCTGACAGTCTGTTATATGCCTGACTTCTCTTTGGGATATCTGGATCTGGGTTTCAGAACCTTCGCTCCATGTCATCTTCTTCAAATAAAGAGGATGACACTTAGGTTTGGAAAAATCTAAAAGCTACTTTTGATTTTTTTAAACTTGTTTATCATCATTCTTTGGATAGAAAAATGTTCAATCCAAAGAATCATGATCTGATTTTTATATATTTTTCAAATTTGAAACCTTCAAGAACCTGTTGGTTCTTGAACCAAATGGGCCAAAACCGGCTCCAAGAAACAAAGTTTGATTTTTATTTATTTTTCTAACATTCTTGCACCTACGCGTAAGAAGAAAAACACCATCTGTTAAATCACACTTTCCTGTCAATGAAAAGTTTGGAGTAGTGTCGAAAACTTTTCTATTTATTCAGGAAAAATCTGCATGAAAGAAACATGAAAGGAAGGATAAGATTTCAAAAGTCTCTTTTTCTTTTTTTTTGCTGGACGAGACTCAAGGTGAGTCTCTGATTTGGCAGAGTGGAAGAACTGAGGCCCGTTCTTTATTGATGAGTGGACTGCAGATCGAATACAGCTGGCAGCCTGACCCCAGTCTGCAGAAACTGCAGAAGGTCTCATTAAGAATATAGTCGTAATATCTCATCGCACCTGAAATAAGATACAATCACTGAACAAGTAGGTTTACGTTTTTAGAAAAATACATTTTGAATATTTCCAATTCTCATAAGGAGAAATTCAAGCTGACTTAAAGAAATATTGTATCTTAAAATTCCTAAATATTGCTTTCTTATTTTATTTTAGAACTTCATGACTTTAAATCTGGAGCCATGTCACTATTATATAACTTAGAACGTGATAAATGCTGAAATGAAGAAGATGAAATGTAAATTAAAAAAATAAAAAAAGCTACTTTGGAGGGGTAAAAAAATCCAACTGCATTATTCTAGACAATGGAACAATTGTTCCTATTATTTCAATTTATAATATATTTTTTTATATTTTTATATTTTATATTATTTAAAAACAAATTATAGATAAAAATGAATTATTGTTAAAAAAAAAAAAAAAGTTAAAAAAGTTTTTTAAAAAATGGGGGGGCTTTAGCTCAGTGGGTAAAGTAGTTGCCCCTCAACTGTGATACCAGGGATTTGAGCCCAGCTCCTGACACAAATGCCGTGGGACCTTGATCAAGACCCTGAAAGCTCCCAGGATGCGTCACAGGCTCCGCCCACTTTTCCCTCACAGACGGGTTAAATGCAGAGAAAAATGTCACGACGTTGAACTTTATGTACGTTCTGTGTAACATGTGATAAATAAAGAAAAGATTACTACTATTATATCCTGGCAGAATATTCCCATAATAATAACGCCGTCTCCTCTTCCTCCCTCTGGGTCTCCTCTGGAGGCAGCAGCAGGAGAAAATGATGAATAGTTTGGGAAGGACGTCATTAGCATAACATGTGGGTAAAAACAATAACAGCCTGTCATCTAGTGGTGAGGGAGGATATCTGTATATCAGAAGGTGGAAGGAGTTGTACCGCATTGGTGACTCATCAGAAGGTTGTTGGTTCAATCCCTGGAATCCTACGTGTCAAAGAGTCCTTGAGAAAAAAAAAAAAATCAGTTTCTCCCTCCCGATAAGAAATAATCTTTTCCCTGAAAGTTTCTCTTACCTTTATTGAATTACGGTTTTTATTTGCTATTCATGAATGCAACAAGAAGCGGGACCCTGATCCTGATCAAGCCGGACACTCTGTGAGTCTGTGTCCCACTCTTTATGTCCCAGACTGTTTCTTTATAAAGTTCTCCCGGGGCCACTTCCTGTTTTTTTTTCTTTTTTTATCTTCGTGTAAAAACAAAAGCAATATTCTTTAAGTCTATTTTTTTTTTTATATATATACAAATGAGCAGAAACAAGCTTTTCGATACACCAACCCTTCTTCCTGGAATCATTTACAGAAGGAAGAGGAAGTGTCCAAACCTCAGTGGAGTCTAAATCTATTTCAAAGACATCAAGTAAATGTTATTTCTGCATAATGAAATTTCAGAGTTATCATTTTGCACTTGATCTAAATTAATAAGCCCTCTTGGCAAACTCTCCGCTCGCAGAAAGGAGATTCGAATATCAGCCGAGATTTCACCTGGTTTCAAAAAAAGGATATAATGAAAATAATTACACGGTTGGCTGAGCGGGGCAGCAGAGACCAGCTGTGTTCCAAGAGCGGAAAAATGACAGAATTAGTGAAAAAGATCTGAGATCGGTCCATCTGTCGGCTCCGCAAAGCAAGAAAAATACCTTTTATGGGTGTTTTTGCTGGCGAGGAAAAAAGGCCCTCAGGGGAAAATGGTTTGGGAAAGACACACAAGCCGTAAATTAAGGCATTTCAAAGAAGTTTCACGGTATTAAACGGAGAGAAGTGAGTTTATTTTTGATTCAAACAGGTGAAAATGGCTTTAGGCTTGGTTTTATAGAGCTGCAAAATACAGAAGTTAAACCGAATACCTCATCGGCTTCTATGGATATGACTAAGTTTAACAAATTACAAATAAAAAACAAACACTGGAAAAGCTGGTGCTTGAAGTCGTACATGGGATTAGTCCACTTTCAAACCGGGTCGTCGGAGCGACTATATTGGCCAAAATGTCGTATAGGTGTCGTATTTTCTTGCATCATACTTATTCTTAAGGTTAGCCAGATATATAAGCTTAAAGTCTCTCAAAAATATAACCATAATGAAGAACTAGACCTTCGCTGTCGTCCCCAATCCTCTTCGTCGTTCAAGCAAAAATCCCCCTGATTGGTTGTAGGAGGATGGGAAAAGAGGAAGAAGGAAAAAGAAGTTCCCTAAATTGAGTCGATTATGAACTATTAGATTAAATATAGGTAAAATATATACATGATAGATCTCCTCAAGTTGATTCACACGCATATATATATATATTTAAAAACGTACATATATACATATATATAAACATACACAGGACAGAAATGAAGAAATAAGAAAAATAAGAAATGGAATAAATAAAATTCACATGTACATGATAGATGGAATAGATAGAATAGATAGAATAAAGGAATAAAGTGCTTGTAAATCTAAAGAGAAGAGACAAAAGGGAAAAGTGTCCGATGTCCAATGGAATATATAAATATGAATTAAAAGAGTGATGAGTTGACACTTACTATTGGCTAATTTATGCTTGAATATAAATATGAATGAATGGAGACCCACTCATCCAGTAATAATACTGGGGTCGAAAGCGTTTGTCGTTATGCTCATGTGGTGAAGAGTACATTTGATTGGGCAGCATTTATTTTTCTCTCTGGTGCCTCCATTGGGTTGCAAATGAGTCGGCTTCAATTTAACCTACTTTATACGGCGATATTTTCTTTACCGTGATACTCAACCTTTAGACGCGAGCATAGGAGGGGGCTTCAGGTCGTTTCAGGGGACGGTTTTATTAATATTCTCCAATACTTTGTGTTTTGTGGATAAATGAAGATATTTTTCTATATTTTGATACCAAAATATATATTTTAAAAAAAGAAGCTGTTTCATTGGTTGTTTGATCGGGTGATAGGTTGGGTGGGTTTTGTAGACCCGTGTCCACTTTCTCTCAGCAGGAGAACAGTGTTTGGAAACAGAAGTATGCTAAGCTAACGCACCCATTATGGATGCCCTGATTCTAGCCCCGAAAAAAATCAGGGATATTTTTGAGGCGTTATCTCTGCTGAAAAGTACTCAGATCCTATTTAATGTAATGTTTAAAAATTCATACCCACATAGACTTTAGTGCGAGGAAGAACTGGATTGATTTGGGGTTACGGTCAGCTGCATATTTCCACCACTAGGATCATTACCTCCAAAAGTTTTCGGGCCACAATTTCTCAACCGTTGGTTTCGATTCAGACCAAATTTTTTTTCTGCTTACGAATCGTCTCCAGGAGATCTGTCTATCTCCGTATCTTAGTTTCCTCTAATAGTTGATATAATTCTCCGTAGGGGTAGCTCTTTTACCAAGGACACGTAAAAGAGTAACTCTTTTCAAACATAACTTCCAAAGCTTTCGTTAGATTTAGTCCAAATTTATGTTAATTTCGTCCAAATGAAGCACCGGAAGGAGACTTAACTTGTATTTTTTTGACATAAAACATAGATTTGTGACGACACTTTCCAACCATAAGTGCAATTATGTCAAACTTAAGTTGAAGAACTGAAATCGAAACCGCAAAAAATGCTGTTCGCCCCCCCAACCAAACGGCCCACAGAAAGCAATGAGCTGTTTAATCAAGCCCAGCAAGATCCAGTTCTATCAGGGAGGACGACAGCAGAGGAGCCCGGATAGAGGTTGCTGGAGTAGAAGACAGGACATTGGATTGGTTAATGGCCTGAAACAATGAAAGTGGGTTTTGTTGGTGCTCCACAGAGCAAACGGGTCATCGCGCCAGATGTGTTCAGTACAAGTATGTACACTGGATCATCAAACGGAGCTGATGATAATGGAGGTGTCTGAAACGACAAGTAGCCGCGGAGCTTCTGGTGAATGAGGCCGCCGTCGTCAGCTCAGCAGCGACAGCCAATTAAAAATCAGCGCCGACCACGGAGATAATTAAAATGTGACAACCCCATCAGAAATAGTTGGCGGGTCATTTGGCACCAAACTGAACGTAGCATCTTAAATCACTCCGGCCTGAACGGTTTCAGACTTTAACTCTTTAATGTTCTCCCGAGGAAAACTGTTATGGCAAACTTATTTCTTTGTATATATTATTTTGGGGGCATTTATTGATTTAATAAAAATGACAAATTCAGTTTTCAAACAGTTAAAAAAGAAGAAGAATGGGGCTTAAAAAATGTTGTATTTCATGTAAAATTGTCGATTTTAATTAAGTTAGCTCAACCTAAAGGGCATTTTTAGAAAACTATTCCACCCTGACCAGACGTTTTAATTTGTATCAAGTTACATAATTCTGTCCTCACAAGCATTTATATGTAAAAAAAAAAAAAATGCTACTTATCAAATAGGACTTTCTCTATAGCCATGATTAATGCCTCCTCCTCTTTGGCATATTCAGCATTGGGGCGTCCCTCAGGGCTACATCCTCGGCCCCTTTCTCTTCAGTATATACTACATGCTGCCACCGGGTCTGACTATAAACAGGTTCTGTCAAAATGAACTCAACCAAAGAGTTGAGCGGGACATCAAAGGGTTAATGAAATCTCGATTACTCATACTCCTACGGTTCGGTCACCGAACTCTTATTAAATCCACTGAAATTCGGGGATATCATGTAATCATCATCATCTTCATCCGGTCTCGTTGCCATAGAAACCGTTTTGTTTATATATATTATATCCATCACTTTTTATATGACCTCATAATCCTGCACAGGGTTACCAGCTGACAATTGGGCGAGAGGCCGGTACCCCGGAAAAGGTCATTGTTTCATCACGGCGCTGACAGACAGACGGAGAACATTTATTCATGCTCTCTTCTAAACATGTGAGTTTGAAACGGTTCGGACTCACCGGTCCACCTATAGTGCATTTTTATTTTTATTTTTTTTTAGACTGTGGGAGGAAGCTGGAGAAGCTGGAGAACCCAGCAAACCCTGGGAGAACATTAAAATTCCACACAGAGAGGCTTCTGTTCAACAGCTTCTTCTTTCCTTTTTTCTTTTTTCTCGGTAGTGGGTTTTTCGAGGCCGACGCAGTTAACAGTTTTGGAACACGACTGGCTAAAAATGTAGCACCCACATTATATCACTCTCCCTGCCCAACTCCTCGGCTCTGTTTGTGTCAATAATGTTCCAGCGGCGGGAAGGAAGCCAAGAACGAATACTTTGTTTCTGTTCTTAGAATCAACCCTGACACAAACAGGGAAGGCGATGTAATAAAGCCGGGATAAGGCGGATGTAATCTGTTAAAACAATAAAAAGAAAAGCCCTTCTAATGAGTTTTTTGTTTACCGTTTTGAGGCGAGACAGTGATTTCTGATTTATACCGAAGAGGAGGGAGTCGCAATAATGGATTAGGGAGAAGATGAAGGCATGGGTAACTTTTTAAAGGGAGTTTGGATGCGATTGCAGGAGTTGGATTCTGGAAATGGTTCATAAGAAGGAAGCAGGACTGGAACGTTTGTCTTATCTGAGCATCAAAAGTGAGATTAGAATCAAATATAAAGCCCAAGTATCGATATATAGAGATTATTCTGAGAAAGGCTGTTAAGCGCCGTTTTCAGGTATCTGCATTTATTTTTTCGGACAACTTTTTACATTTGCTCCTCACATTTTCGAAGCCTCGAAAAGCCAACAGTCAAATTTTTGTGCTTTTGAATCGGCTGAAGAAGCTCCTCCATCTATAAATATTATAATATTATATATATTAATAGACTAAAGGAAAGCTGCCTTTTGTACTACTTGACTCGATTCATATCGCACTAAGTTTGGACAACGCCGACATTGTTTTGGAGATGAAGCTCCCCCTAGTGTCGGAAAATATACAGCCAGCCTTTTCCCAAAATACAACCAGTTTTTCCTCGCACTTAGGTCTATAAGGGTATAAAATTTGAAAATGACCCATAATCCGTTTTTGAGTTTTGAGTTAACACGTACAATCTGCGCTGGAATGCGGACAAATTTCGCGAATTAGCGATGTAACGATGCCGATTCCATAATATCCCCGACTTTTCAGGATTATAATAAACAATCACACACACGATCACTCACAATCTATCGTTTCTTATCACACCAAAAGAAGAGATGTGCTTAAATCTCATGAGGTTAGTGGGTTTGTATTTATCCACTAAGTTCTCCTCTAATGAAGATCTAGCTAAAGTTCGGTAAGGAAGACTATCGCCTTGCACACTCAGGCCACAGTTACCGCTCATACGGTCCCAAACACCTTTCATTCACGCTCATATTCCTCCACCTCCTCATATAAGTCCTGGCAGATCCATCACTCATCAGTCTCAGCAGAGCTATCAGCCGCCACCACCAGTATACAGACCATCTCCTTGAAGAGTCTGAGCACCAGAGACTTTCTTATGGACTAAGTATCACGTCATCTTTACCTCAGTCCTCAATCATTCCTTTGTGGGGAATGACAGCAACAGAAATGGAATGGAAGTTTCTAATATATTAAATTCATATTAAATTGATATTATATTAAAAATGACAAAAACAAAACAAAAACAAAAACAGCCAATGGAAACATCCTGCAGAAGTTTTTCATTTTATTTTATTTCTCTGAGTGGAGTAAATCAAGACTTCTGTTATTAAGAGTCTTTCATTTTATTTTTTTTAACACAAGTCAGTGTACGTCTACCGTATCTAACAGAGAGAAAACTGCTCTGACCTTCTGACGGAGGACATTTAAACACTGATGTATTTGATTTTCTCAGATAAATAAAATGAAGAAAACTATTAAAGATCAGCAAAGATAACTTCCATATTTAGACCTACAGCGCGAGCTTAATTTCTTTGAGCTCTAAGTCCGGCCAAAGTGTTTATTGAGCGTCACAGAAGGCCAAGACTCTACCAAATAAGGTGGGAGTGTACGGTAGGGAGGGCACCCTGACAAACGCTGACTCCTCTATTTCAGTCAGTATCTCCAACAATGATACATTAATACCGACCGTGAAGGTTCTGTTCTCACTTGTTTGTTTGATTTCCATGAAGAATAAAACAGACCCCTGACCATTTTAGTGCAGATTCAGATAAAGGGGTGGAAACTTTGGAGCTGGTTCCTTTTTCCCACAGTTTTCTTTCCTTTCTCAGGGTTTTAATCCGCAGATCTTGACGAAAACAATGAGGCGTATTTATTGAGTTAGTATCCCTGAGTTTATGGATTTGATGTAAATCCTCATAACAATCCAGAGCCCCCAGATTTAAGTTCATTTCCACAGATGGTGGGGTCATGACTTTGATTTAATACAAGGCTGGACTGAATTAAAGAGGAGTTTGGGGCCTTGTTGGAGGAATGTGATCTGCTGAGTGGCATTCCAGATCATCACATGTGCGGTCTATACCTGTAGTGGACCTACAACTGTATTAGACTTAATCCTGTAGTAAACCTTCACCTGTATTAGACTTAATCCTGTACTAAACCTTCACCTGTATTAGACTTAATCCTGTACTAAACCTTCACCTGTATTAGACTTAATCCTGTAGTAAACCTTCACCTGTATTAGACTTAATCCTGTAGTAGACCTACACCTGTATTAGACTTAATCCTGTAGTAAACCTTCACCTGTATTAGACTTAATCCTGTACTATACCTTCACCTGTATTAGACTTAATCCTGTACTAAACCTTCACCTGTATTAGACTTAATCCTGTAGTAAACCTTCACCTGTATTAGACTTAATCCTGTAGTAGACCTACACCTGTATTAGACTTAATCCTGTAGTAGACCTACACCTGTTTGAGACTTAATCCTGTAGTAAACCTTCACCTGTATTAGATTTAATCCTGTACTAAACCTTCACCTGTATTAGACTTAATCCTGTAGTAGACCTACACCTGTAGGAGACCTACACCTGTATTAGACTTAATCCTGTAGTAAACCTTCACCTGTATTAGATTTAATCCTGTACTAAACCTTCACCTGTATTAGACTTAATCCTGTAGTAGACCTACACCTGTAGTAAACCTACACCTGGAGTAGATCTACACCTGTAGTAAACCTACACCTGTAGTAGACCTACACCTGTAGTAGTACCTGTAGTTTTTAGTAGAGATAGAACTCTGTACGGGTTTGAGAGGAATCCGGTACCTTTAAATCAAATGTGTCTGTGATGGACATAATGTAATGGACACTTGAGGATTCCATCACCGTCTGTATGAGCGTTCCTGGAGGTAGTGTCCTACTAGAACGTGAAAACGCTTAAACTCTGGGTCATTTCAGGTAAAGTCGTCTCATTGAAATGTTAGACGTTCTTAATTAAGAAGAACTTAATTTCGGTGAATGATATATTGATTTCCGGCGTTCCTCTGGAGCGGGACGTTGAGGTCGGAGGAAGATGCCGCACCTTTTACAAAATTAGACACAGTTTGGCCTGGCACCTCATTAATTATACATGTGGATGGACACGAGTTTATAGAGCAGTAACTTGCTGAGATGATGAAAATTAAATCACATTCTTGGCACATCAACACAGTTTAATTATTTCCATTATAAGAGAACTTGCCAAGCTGTCAGTCAGCGCGTGAATGCGTCCTCTTTTGAGCGTGGCGTTCCAGGGATGACTGATTGTTTTCCGGCGTCTTTCCAGCCTCAGGCGTCAAATTTGCATAATTTCAGAAAAAGTTACAGACACCTAACTGTCAAAAAGTCCAGTCACGCCGCCAAAAGATGAATCATTCACATTGTATTTATTGTGATACAAGTTAGAGCTTTTTATAGTTTTTACATATGTATATTTTTTTTATTTTAATAAGAATCATGAAAGAAAAGCTGTAATGGTGCTAAAAATCAAGAAAATTAACTTGTAAGAAAATAACGGACTACTCCCAGTAACTCTTACCCCTTTTCCACCGAGCTGGTTCCAAGGCTAGTCCGGAGCCAGAGCCTGACTTGGCGACAGTTCTTTGCTTTTCGACAACCTAAGCACCGGCTCTCAAAACTGGTGCCAGGCAAGCACCGACTCTCTGCTGGTCTAGAACCAAGACCCGATGACGTTATTCGATGATGTAATGGCGTGGCTCTGACTTAGCTCCCTGCCAATGTAATAGCAAACAGGTTCTTAGCAGGTGCGTGAGTTGAACCAACTAAGCACTGGCACCAGCACCGACCTAGCACTAGGTTATATTAGGGGCATGTTTGATATATATATTTATATATATGTATATATATATATATATGGACGTCAGTCTATCGAGGCTGGAGGTCAGTCCCAAATAAAATCATCATAACTCGCTGAATTTTCAATTGATTTTCAGACGGTTTGGTTTGTTACAAAAGCCAAAACTATATTTATGATAAAGGGAACTTAGTTAAATTGATAAATGCAGCTTTTTCTTCCAAAAAAAACTAGATGTGTAGACAGGAACAGTTATATAATGTCTACAAATAACCTTTATCTTTTTTTACCTTACTGCATGTAAAATGTCTATTATGTAACTTTTTCTTCTATAACTTTGGAAATAAATTCTGATTTACATTGAAAATGTGAAAAAAACACATTATTTTATGTAAAATAAACTTGAACCCCGTTCTATGATTTTTGAATTTCTTTCGTTGGAACATCAGAAAGAAGCACAAAGGTCCGTTTACCATCTTCGTAAGAACCGAGACACTGTCCTAAAAGAAAAAGATCCGTCTTTTACGTCATAATGAAGCTCTCTAACGTTCATAATCAGCATTGTTTCGGTTTGTTACTTCACAATATTCACTTCAACTTTAAGTTGACTATTTCA
Organism: Lophius americanus; assembly: GCA_037951165.1. Taxonomy (NCBI): domain Eukaryota; kingdom Metazoa; phylum Chordata; class Actinopteri; order Lophiiformes; family Lophiidae; genus Lophius; species Lophius americanus. The sequence goes on along the minus strand of JBBDHG010000166.1, from coordinate 1,334,117 downwards.
GACGAGCCTTCACGGTTTAGGCAGATCCGGTCCAGGACCGGTTCAGGAAATCTTTCCTGAAGTAAAAACCCGCCAACATTGACCTTAACCCATCGCAATCATTTTTTGCACACATCTTTGCTCTAATCTACCTCATGCTACCTGCTAACAGCAAACAACTCGTACACGGACTCTACAGTCACGTTTATATTCTTATTCTTATCTTGTACGTCTAAATCTAAGTCTAAGTCAGGGTCCCGACCTATTATGGCGCCGGCAGGGACGCATCCCACGAGCCCGGGGGGCGTGGGCGGGACCTAAGCGGAGAATCTGGATGCTGGCGCGGCCACAGCTAGCGTAAGCAGGCGCAGGTGAGACAAAAGCAGGTGTTTGAGTCTTTCTGCAGGCGAGCGTGGACGAGAATAACGGCTGAAGAGAAACGTGACAAACTCACCAAGATTGTGGCTTTTGAAGAGGTTCTCGTCCAGCAGTAGAATTTCATGTCGTCTCTTGTTCCACTTTCTTTGGCCCTAAATTTGTGTCACTTAATGAAAATGCTATAAAATTACTTTTGCCTTCAAGTCTTGAAAGGCTTCGCAAAGTCAAGGAATTACAGTAAAGTGACGTTTTTCTCTTCACCTCATTTTTCTTTTTTATGATATTTTATGGTATAATATTTCTCCCTCCTCCTGCCAAAGTGAAGCAGCGGGTCATGAGCGCGTAAATCGGACCTCAGTTTCATTACCGCCGCCAAGGTCGGGGTTTTCACTTCTCAGCGCTTTTCTGCTTGTTAGATTATGGGGAAACTAATTGACTGTTTAGTATGAAACGGGTGGATTTGGCACATCCAAGAGAAGATTACATTTTGCTGATATTTAATGTGTTGCAGCCTTTTAAATAAAAGAACATTTTTTTAGAAAGGCTGGTTGGAGCGGTGGCGCCCCCTTGTGGTGACGTGCCGTCTTGAAACTCTGTCAGTAATGGTTTGGTCCATAAACAAATTTGATCCAGGGATATAAGCCCTTGTCAGCTGGGATGGGCTCCGACCCCCCGGCATTCAGAAGAGGATGAGTGATGACGTATAATAAATGAATGAATAAAAAGTTTCAGAGTATTTGAGAAATACTGAGAGACTAAAATTGAAAAAAAAAAAAAAATCGGTACTCCTAATAAATAGAAGATAAAATGTCCTTCTGATTTATTTTTCAATTTAAAAGCCATAACCATAAAAGCCAACTGTTACACGACAGATATCTGACAAGCAGCTGCATATATAAAACTATCTCAGAAATGTGTTTGGACTATTTATTGTTTTCCCCATGATTCTCCTTTATGGTCCAACGGTTCTGGGTTCTTCTGGGTTAAATTAGCTCCAACTATTCGTCTTAGAGAACTGAAGCGAGGAGAAAATACTCTTTCAAAAGGTCTTTTGTTCTTTTTTATTGTATCCATTTATGAAACAATAAACCATCAACCACTAAAAGTCACTGAAATCACAATGTCGCATATTTACATTATTTATTGATGGACTTCATTGAAGCGACCCGTAATCCATTCAAACCCGGAGAACAGGCTTTTACATAGTTATGCAGCAGAGCAGACTTGAGATCTGATGGCCCTGATCTGAAGCACCAAATCTTCAGCTCCCACCTTGCTGTTGATGAAGAAGATGAGTCCACCCGCTCCTCTTCACCTTGGAGCCTTCTGAGATATTTCTGGTAGACTGGATGCCTTGCGGCACATTTCCCCTTGCAGGTCGGGTCCAGGTTGTAGTTCTGTTTCCACAGTTGTAAACCTGTGGCAGTGATGAAGACACGGACTTCTCCCACAGTCTTTACCTGGTTCTCTGAGGGATGAAGAAAGCTCATCATCGAGCCTGACTCCTTTCCTTCTTGTGAAAATGAGGCGACTAGCTGTAGGCTAGTCTTTATTCTTCAAAAAGGGCTGCATTCCATACGTAGATGTTAAACTGTCTGCTGTTTCCTGCAGGCTCCACATCAGCCATCAAACATATAACAGGTATCGATAAAGTTTAAAAAGGTAAAGCATCACGTTTCTAATTCAGTAGATGTCAAAATGGATTAGCAAATTGCTAATCCCCAACGATCAAACTGGGGGTCAACTGTAATGAGGAGTGTAGAAAAAGACGTGAAGAAGTGAGTGCAGGCAGGGTGGAGCGGGTGAAGAAGAGTGTCAGGAGTTATCTGTGACAGAAGAGTAGCAGCAGGAGTGAAGGGAGAGGTTTTTGAGATGGTAGTGAGAGCAGCTCTGCTGGATGGTTTAGAGACGGGGCCTCTGACCAAAGAGGAACTTTCTGGATGTTGTGAGAGAGGACATGCAGTTGGTCGGTGAGACAGAGGCAGAGGACAGGAGGAGATGGAAACAGATGATCCGCTGTGGCGACCCCTACAGGTCCAAAGGAGAAGCACATTTTTGTTTTGTAGGTTTATAAATGTGAAACTACAAATATTAAATAGAAACTATCAAGAATTTTTCTTATTTTTACTTTCCTTTGCATTTCTTTTCACTTATTTTTTTGTTTGATGGTGTGAAATAAATAAAAGAATAAAAGAAAAAGAAAAACTGTACGTAACAAATATCTGTTCCCTGATTTTATACGGCCGACACTTTTTTCCCGTTAAGTAGAAATAGGTTTTTTCTTCTCATTTGCATATCCTTCATCTAATAATGAACACCATAAGCCTCATTAATCAGAATTAAATAATGAGTGTGTCCCTCTGTGCCGGAAAAAGAAAAAGTCCCTGAAATCCTTAAACTCCACAAAGAGAACCTGATTGTTGTAATTACACACTTTCACTTTCTTAACGACACTTTAATCCATCTTTTAATGAGAAAAAAAAAACAGATTATTCATCGAGTCCGCTCCGAACATACTTTTATTAACGAGCACACCTTAGAACAGAATAAAAGTAAATTTACATCCCCCCTCTTTCCAAAAGCTGCTGTGTCTGCTGGACGTGTAAAATATGGCTAGTACTCTTAGCATAATTACTTATTCACACGAGTCTAAGGCACTAGAAGTCGCGTTCTATGGTTGGTATGTTCCGACAACGTGGCTGGAGACAAACTATGTACAGCAGGGTCTCCCGCGCCACAAATACATTTGACATAAGAGTCACGGAAATATGAAACGGCAGCGGCGGCGGCGGCGGCTCATTTGTTCTTTCTTAGCTAAATTATAGGAGCTCATGTTTGCAGTCTTTGTGTTCAGGAGGTGGATCGATCACAGTTTTATGTCTGAAGAGCCTCGATCCACGAGTGATGCACACACATCCAAACGGAATACAGGCACAGTTATATCCAGGTTCTGTCTGTCTGTCTTATCTCCAGGATCCGATTCCAACCAGGCCTGAGAACGGTGCACAGGTGGCGTCCAGCAGTGGGAGTCAGAGCAACCCCCCGATTAAACGGTCCGGCCCGTCACGGCCGATATGTTTTGATGACGTCTTTAATGGGCCGCCTGCATATCGGACAGCAGGCGTTGATCTGCCTCTTCAGCTTCAGCCCGCAGTCGTTGCACAGACACATGTGTCCACAGGTGTAGATGACGGTGTCCACCTCCTGGTCGAAGCAGACGGTGCATTCTCCGTTTTTGCCAGCAGAGGGCAGCTCTGAGGCGGTGACCACCGGGGAGAGGGGAGGACTCAGGGGGGAGCTGGGAGCAGTCACTGGGAGGGAAGGGAGAAATGGTCACACATGAACATAAAGACAGTGGTGGGTGGTAAATAAGTTCAGTGGAGGATTAAAGTACTTTAAAAGTATTTATTCCACACCAGGAAAATACTCCACTACAAGTGAAAGGGTTCAAAACCTCACTTAGATAAAAGTCTGTAAGTATTATCAGCAAAAAGTACTTAAAGTATGAAGAGTGAAAACTGATGATTTTAGGTTTAGGTTTGAGATTAATATTACTGCTGCATTTGTCTCCGGTGTTTGAAACCTGGAATCTCTGCTGCCCTTCATTTATCCACTCAGAACACACCCTGTCTTCTTCTAATTTTATGCAGGTTATTCCATTATTTAAATGCACATGTATTTTTATTTACATTTTATTTTAAAACAACTTTTTTTCCTATTATTTATATTAGAAAAAAAATTTAAAATAAAATACATATATATATATATTTATATATATTTATATATATATATATATACACATGACTTAGTACATATTTATGCGTATGCGTACTCCACTAGAGTTCAGAAGGAAATATTCTACTTTCTACTCCATTACATTTGTCTGACAGCTGTAGTTACCAGTTACTTTTTCACATTACAATATTAAACATCCGTCATGTGTCGCCAAAATGTTTGGATTCAGAATGAAGGATTGATTTTTATCTTTGTGGCTTGAAAATGAAACCGTCCTACTTTTTTAAGATAAATAAACAACTTAAAAAAAGAAACAGTATGAGATTATTTAGAAAAATGTCACAAAAGGCTGAACGGTTTTGACCAAACATGGCTCCAAACTCTGAAAAGCTGACTTCTTAGAAACACGCGGTTCTCACGGGTCAGAGATGCCGTAAACAGGATATGATGACCTCATCGCATAAACCAAACATCATGAAGTTACTAACCCTAGTAACTAGTAACTAGTAACTAGTAACTAAACTTGCACTTGAATCAACAGTAATAGTAATCCCATTATAAAAGAAGGATCATTTTACTGCACTATTAGTGCTTTTACTTTGAAACTTTTAGTTTCAAAGCAAAAGCACTCCAAATAAAAGCACTTCCATATCTTGTAATGGAGTATTTTAACAGTGTGGTATTAGTACTTTTACTCAAGTACAGGCTCTGAAATCTTCATCCACCACTGCGTAAAACAGATAAATATCCTCCCTGCTGTTATTTACCCTGAATAAATTATTTATAACTGGCATAAACAGGACGTGTTTAGGCTGCTAACTGATTCACGATGGATTAATAAACTCATATTTTGTTGATTAATTCTTCGGTTTATATATTCAGAAATGATCATCTAAAAGTGCGTGATTTACTGAAACTCAAAGATTATATATTTTTACTTATTCTCTCACTTTTCCATTATTATTAACGCCCAGAAGAACAAAAAACGAATGCGTGTTTTATCCAGAAACGTTTCCCACCGATTTTGACACTAAATAAATAATAAATATTTGTGCAGAGAGCTTAAGAAAAAGAAGAAACTATAAACATTTCTAAACCAAACTTTAGTTATAAGCACATTTGGAAAACAACAGAGTTGACCAAAGTGCTTTGCAGTTGATGAAGAACAAAGTCCTACTAAAAAAAACAACAAGATAAAAGTTTATATTCAAAAAGGACAGATAAACATATAAGCTGTCCTCAATTTGGCTTAAAAACTCAAGAAATGAAAACGACGTAGAATTTCAAAGCAGGCGTTGTGGGGGGTTAAAAACTAAAATGAAAAAAACACAAAAATATATTTAAAAAAAAAAAAAAATTTATATAATTATTTGATTTTTTTGGATTAAAAAAACTTAAAATAAATTTGACATAAAGTTGATATTAAAGGGATTCAGGAATTGTGGGAAAGGCAGCGAGTAAATTTGAGGATTGTGAAGAAGGTCCTTCCTGCTTGTACGTCTATCTGTATGTATATTTATATATACATATATATATATATATTTATATGTATATTGTATAAAAAGAAAGCTCCACCTAGTGGGTAAGATAAGAAGTATTAGAGTTTCATTCATGAAGGTTTGACATAAAATATTATATTTACAGGACAGATGAGCCTGTTTTGATTCATCTGAACAAAATTTTGGATTAAATGGGACCAACTGTGGAATAAATATGGACAACTTTTGGAGATAAAGCTCCCTCTAGTGGTGAATATATGCAACTGACCTTTCATAAAATCCCTCCAGTTCTTCCTTGTCTATATGATCCATGATCCATAAATGACCCATGAAATAGAGTTTGAGTTATGGCGTTAAGAAGTTTAAGTTAAGTTAAGTTAAGTTAAGTTAAGTTGAGTTCAAGTTTTTATATATTACACATTATTTAAAAAATTTAAAAAAATAAAGTAAATGAATATAAAGCAATACATTCGATATAAGATAGACAATCAAACTATATTGAATTTGTTTTTTAAATAAATAAAGAAAATTTTAATGAAAAATAATTTTAAAAATAATATCACAAAGATTATAAACTAAAATTTGAAATGTAAAATTTAGCCAAAAAATATTCATATATATTCTCAACTTAAAAGTATTTAACCAAAAAAAAAATATCTGGATCTAGATTCAATTGTTTTTCTAACCACTTGACACGATTAAATTCCGTCTATTCATCAAAAAAAACATTTTTTTCATCTACATAAACCGTAAAACAAGGTTTTCAGTCAACCTACCCAGAGAGGATTCAGAGGCGGAGGAGGACCTGTTGACACTGAAGGCCAGGTCTGAGTCGCTGTCGTCTGGACTGCTGCTCTGGGAGGTGCTGGGGGACGTGGAGGGAGGACTGGGTCGCAGAGTTCCTGCGTCACACAGATAAATCGGCGTGAACAGAAGCCAGACAATCAGACTGGTCTAGAGCCTTTAAAGGAGGCATTCAGAAAGGACTGTATATTTTATATTTAACTGTAGTTACAGTCTTTCCAGTACACGGCCCTCGAAATGTAGGAGAGCAAGCTCAGAACCCGTCTCCACCCGCTGACCGGCGCAGCGGCTGCAGACGGGTTCTGAGCTGGGAGGGTTGGTGGAAGTGGGACAGACGGGTCAAAGCTCTGAATTGAACAGACGTTCAGATTTAAACTACTTCAACGGCAGTCCTTCAGTGTGGGAAAAAATAAAGTCGCAGGTTCTGTCTGGAGCCCAGAAATAGACTCACAGATAATTGAAGATTGAAGGTATTTTTAGGGCTTGTCTGCTTTCTAGTGGGGGGGGGGGGGGATCATTGATAGAGAAGGTTTTCCTGTCCATTAAATTTTCAAGATTCAATTAGCTTTAAAGCCAGATTGGATGTAAAAAAAAAAAGAAGAAGAAGAAGAAGAAGAAGAAGAAGAAGAGTGGTACCAATCTCCTCACACAACCTCGGCGATAAAATGCATATTTTCCAAATAGTTAAACTTTCGCTCTAGGTTTTCCATTTGTTCAATTCCCAAAAAAACCCGCTTCACGACATCGTCACTGTGCCGCTGCAAAAAACCCAAAAGCTCACCTAATATCCTGAGTCTGTTGACGGCGCCGTGGAGGGTGAAGAAGGCCCACAGCACCTGAGAGGAGTCCACACACAGCAGGCGGCCGCGCACCACTCCGTTCACCCCATGATGCACCTCTCCGCTGGGTAGCAGGCTGAAGCTGAGCACATCCCCTGAGCAAGGCACGGGGAAGCCGCGGTGCACCACCCAGTACTCTTTGCGGTCCAGGAGAACCTCGGGGTCCGCCGGCAGGTCCCCGGCGTGCAGATTCGCCGGGTCGCAGGAAGTTAAACCAAACAACAACGCTCCGAAGTACGGCAGGCCCAGATGGCCAACTTCCACGTATAAAGTCTCACCCGGGTGCAGCGGCCGGTCGCTGAACACCAGAGTCCGACTGCTGTCCAGAAAGTGGATGCACGCCGCCGAGCGTTCTGCAGAGAGGATGACATCAGAACCGTGGACTGGGTGAAAGTGCAAGTCATTTTCCAGCGGGGAAGGAAAGCCCCGGAGAACCCTGGGTACGTTGAATCCAGTGGAGGCGGATGACGCCGGCGTGGAGGAGGAGGAGGAGGAGGAGGAGGAGGAGGTGTTGGAGCAGCAGGGGATGAGCTGCGTGTAGTTACTGAGCTGGAGGTTGGCCATCTTGGCAGCAGCCGCCTGGTTGTTCTCCAGCTGATTGTTGCTGTAGTTGGCGGAGTCGTGGTTACTCTGGGGCAGGTAGGCGCTCAGGCGGGCCGCGCTGAGGCAGCTGGATCCAACGCTCTCGGCAAACGAGCTCTCTGCAGAACGAGACAACAACAACAATGATGTGATTTGTACATATCATCGGAATCACATGATCCGTCACAAGGCGGCTCGGGTCAGTGAGGAGAATGAAGGAATGTTGGGATCATTTCAGGCAGACATCTGCAATACGACATAGAAAGGTTGAATATTTTCACGGCTATATGTTTTGGGGCGACTAGAAACAAGAGTTCCAATGGTGGTTCTGATGGACCGCTGCGAGCTTCGTGTACGCAGAGCTCCATCTGAAAGAAAAAGATTTCAGCTGTTTCTCCTGAGGGAGTGTGTGTAGTTTGTGGAAGGTTTTCGGCGCCCCCTCCTCTTCACCTCCCGTGGAGAGAAGCTGCAGCTGAAGCTAATTGGTGATTGGAGGAACTGGTCTTTAAAAGCGGCGGTCAGTGGGTCGGCTGGCAGCCTCTGTGTGGTGAGAGTCTCTGCGCAGAGTTGATGTTGTGGAGGAGAGGGTGGTCCCATCATTTATTGTTAGTTGTGTGTTTTGGCTTCTGTTTTTTTCTTTCAGACTGGCTTCTGTGGGTTCGGGTGGAATTAACAATTTCAGCATTCATCCAACAATCTGCCTTTTGTCGATTCTGAAAAGAAATGTCCCAGTAAAACAAACCGCCCGACCCCACACACACACACACACACACACGCACACACACACACACACACACACGCACACACACACACACACACACACAACCATTACCTAGACCAAACACCATCAGAGGTCTTTATGCAGCAAAAGGCTGGCACAGAATCAAACGGATGGTTATAATGTTATGGCACATCGGTGCAATAACCAGCGAATCCACATCACACTGATTTTTCTGCAGCTTTTGTCCTTTTTACAGGTATTTGTTTCAAACTCGAGGGGTTGTTTGCGTGATCATTTTCTCGATTGATGGATTAATTGTGTAAATATCCTTGATTTTATGACGACGTCGGCCCGAAACAACAAAAAAAAAACAAAGAAAAAAGTCAATGTTGTAGAAAAAGGCCTCACATTTAAGCAGCTGGAGGAAAAGCTTTTTTTCTTTTTAAATACATTGGAGTATTAGCAATTCACTAATCAATTATTTGACAAAACGTTGCGTCTTGGGTACGTTAGAATAAAACATTATTGTGTGCAAGCACTTTGTTTTTTAACTATTTTATCAGACTTCTTTCCTTTAAAATGAGATGATCCAACATAATAAAATATTGAGCAACAATGGAAATCTACGCCATCAGAGCATTTCAAGTCCTTTCTCTTCGTCATGAGCGCTCTCCTCTCCAGCTCATAGTAAAGCTGGATTCCTCTCTGTGTGTGAAGGACTGGTATAAACAAGTCTGGCGTTCATGGATCCCTTTTGACTTATGATACATTCCTTTATTACTATTTCTAGTGATCCCTGGAGCGGTTGAGTGCATTGGCCCCTCACCAAACCTCCTGGGATGTGCCGTATTGACCAAACATGGCCACAGCTCCTGTCAGACTGAAGATAAACACACCCGGAGAGGGGAAGAGGGGAAGAGGGGAAGAGGGTGCTGGAGGAGGGAGAAAATGACAAAACATGAGAAAGTAGCAGGAGGAGAGGCGGGGAAAGCGATTAGGAGAGGGACATAATCAGTTCAGGTCCAGATCCCGTTCATCTTCATGGGATTTTTTCTGGACCAGTTCGGCCAAATTCAGCAACTAAGACGCCGTCACCTCCTCTACCTTCTCATCCCACTTCACCGTCCTCCAGTCTATAAGAGCCTCGCGGCGCAGCTGCTCCCTGAAGCGGCTTAATTTAGCTGTGAATGTGTTGACAATAAAAAGAAAAAGAAAAAAGCATAGCCAAAAATATTTGGCTTCCTGGCGGCATCTGAAAGTCGAAACATCCATCACTCAGCATTTTATTCAGTGAATGTGAATTACGATGCTGGATTGTGCACAGACCCGTGACCGGTTGTGAAAAAAAAGCTCGATGAGTCATCGTCTGCTTGCCCCAGTCCAACTAGTATTCTTTTAAAAGAGAGGATTCAAGGTGGGAACTGGGGAAAAAAGCGATTCCTGAAGAAATCGCGGGTGCGAATGCCGGTTGCCGTAGAGGCGATTTGAAATTTAGATGAAAGAAAAGGAGGATTTTGAATAAGATGAAGAATTTAGGAGGCTTTGAATGGTCTCTAAAATTGATTGAATAATAAAAATTCAATACATTTTTATTATTGATTGAAAATGAAAATGCATGAAAGATGTTGAATGTGTTGAAAACATGTCTGCGGTGCTGACTTTAATGAGGAGGATTAAGAACCGTAATCATAAGATGAGGAAGGTTTGAGAGTCACATGATTATCACTAGCATTAAATAGTTGAATAGAATATATAAAATAAGTTTAAAATGGTTATAATGTTCTTGCTGATATGCGTTCGCGGGTTCCCCTGTCAGCGGTCATAATGTTTTGGCAGTTGTGCAGTTGTAGGTCATAATGGTTTTGCTGCTCTGTGCATGTACATGTTTTAATCAGTCAGTGGATTGTTGGATGTTTGGAACGTGTCAGGTGTCCAACAAAAGCGGCGGGAGAATAATAATAGCATAGTAAAGTAAAAAGTGTAAATGTTCTTTTGTGACGTAGGCGCTCTCACCGAGGAGTGTGACTTCCTGGGTGATGCCGTAGATGTCTATGATGGCCCAGAGTGGGCAGCCGATGCTGAGCCCGCAGTGGAAGAGAATGGGCTCCCCTTCGTTGATGCTGTAGAAAACCCGTCCGTGACGATCGGCCCAGAACGACAGCACGTTGTCTTTCAGCGCCAGGCGTTCTGGGAGAGCTTTGGCCCAGTATCCGGGCCGGGTCACCAGGTCAGGGCAGGCGTACTTGGGGATGTCTGCGGTGACCAACTCGCTGGGGTCCAAACTGGTGAAACCGAAGCGTAGCGCTCCACTCCAACCAGTGTGAACGCCAGTCAGGCGAAGACGCACCTGAAGACAGGGAGGGGATTAGAACTTAATAGAATAGAATGGTTTAATGCAAAATGTGCGGCGAATCATAAAAATCAAGAAACAGACGAGAAATATTTACACAGAATAAGTAAAAACGTAAATGCTGCCGTTTGAAACAGCAAGGGGTATATCCCTAAAAAATATCCCTCCTGCTTTGTACGAGCAATCCCCCCGCTTGATCTCCCCACATTAAACGTGAAGTTAAAACTGTTTTTTGTTTTAAAAAAACAACCATAAGCCCTTAGTGAGTAAAATATAGATGGATCTCCACAAGGCGATTCAGACGCACCACATTTGGAATTAGGCGGACTAATGGTTACTGAGTAATGTTACGAAAACAAACAAAAAAACTCCCCCTAGTGAGTAAAATAAGAACTATTAGAGTAAGATGTAATATATACAACATACATACATCTCCTGGAGTCGATTCATATGCATCAAATCTGGATTAAATCTTACCAACAGTTAAGAAGCTGTGTCTTTTTTTGGTAAAAAATAGAAAACGAAGCTTCTCCTACTGAGTGAAAATACGATTCATACATCGATTCTGTCCCCAAACATCAACCTAAATTTCCTTGATTTGATTCAGATGCAGAAAATTTGGACTAAATCAAACCAACGGTTGAGAAATTAAAAAACTGAATACTATGATTTTGGAGACAAAGCTCCCCCTAATGGGAGAAATATGCAAATGACCTTCCCCAAAATCAATCCACTTCTTCCTTTTTCTAAGGTCTGACAGTTTATGAAATTTGAAAATGACCCATGAAATAGTTTTTGGAGTTATCGCCTTAACACAAAAGCGCTGCGGCAGGCGGTTCCTTTTCGACTTTTCTGGGATATAAATATTTACGCAGAAAAAGTAATAAAAAGTTAGATAGACCTTTAGTGCCCCCTAGAGGGCAGCGGGTTTGAAGAGGTGGCGCCGTGAGCGTGAGGAGGGTGTGGTTATGTTTGTGGCCCTAGGTGGAGGTCTTTGCAGGATGGTAGCTGTGTGACTCGGTTGATGCTAACTAACCTTCTCATAGAGGTGGACGGGCCTGTGGCTGAACGTGATGCCGTTACAGAAGCTGTTTTTGCGGGTGGCGCGGCGTAGCTGCCCGTCCAGCCTGATGTTCTTGCCTTTGGCGTGGGGGTGAAAGCGGGGCGACTCCACGTTCACGATGACCGGAGGGGCTGAGGTCCTCCTCTCCGCACCAGCGCCGTTGGCGGGCAGGGTGTAGTACTGCCTGCTGGCCACCGGGCGTTGTTGCAAGGTCGCGTCTGTTGGCGGGAGAATCATTAATGACTGAACCTGATCAGCCAAATTAAAGAACATGGAATGGGGACAGGCATAGCAGAAATTGCGGGGGGGGAGAAAGAGTCAGACACAGGAACTTTGCCAGAGGTTTGTTTTAGCGGAGCAGAGGCCAGTTATGTAAAGGTCCAACAGTCCAACACACTTCCTTTCCCACACTGACACCATGAATCCTCTCAAACAAGCACAGTAAATTCCCTGTTTCTACCGTGTAAACCACATTTATAGTACAGAAATAGAAACGCAAACCGTCCCAAATCAGGTTCCATACCGCATTAAACTGGGCCATCTATATCGGCGTCATAAAACCTACATTTAGACAAACTGTACATATTTACCAGTGGGAAAACATAAAAATGACATTAGGATAATATCAAAGCCACACAGATTTTGGCCATGCCTGCATTAATAGCATCACAGAGGAGTAAAAACATTTAAAAACTTGACAGAAAGTCAATAGCACAGACATAATAAGTCTTCTTATTTACAGGCTTTTTGGCCTGGAGCGTCAACAAACCCTGAAAAGCTCCTTTCATTCCTCAACAGCTATATTCAGAAGTGGAAAATGAATCACACGGAACCCAGTCAGGAACGAAATACCAACAAAAGGCTCCGCTTTTGATTCCTTCTTCACGTCCTCATTTATTTAGCAATAAAAAAAATAAAAGAAACAACAAATGAAAATGAATCAGGAGGCAATCAGGACGAACTGACAGATCAGATAATCAGGTGTTTTTTTTTGTGTCTGGCTTTGATATTAAATAAGGTTAAAGCCGTGGATGGTTGTTCGCTATACAAACTGGGTTTGTTGTTTTTTTCTCTTCAGGGACCACAAAGTGATTGCATTTCCTGTTTAACTCTTTGCCTGTAGTGGAGAATAATTCAAGGCTCCGCAGTAGATTTCCTCAATTTGACATTAACGTGGATTAAACTCTATCAGGCAAGAGCGGGAACATCTGCAAACAGGCGTAAACATATGTGTTACTATATAAGAGAAGACGTGCAAACCCTCTTTTTCTTTTTTCTTTTTCCACTTTTGGCAATTTGGCTTAAGGAAAGGGGGGGGGGGGGGGGGGGTGTATATTTTTTGGGTGGGAAACGTATTGAGGGTAAAGCTTTGATGAGAAAGCGATCTACTGGCAGCCTGCACTTAGAGGACCTACAATAAAGACGGATTTAGACAGCGGCCATTATTAGATGAAAGGAATAGTCGCGCACTGAGGCACAGCCCGCCATCGATGTCATTCGCCGTCTGTGCTGCACGCGGAGTGTTGGCATTTCACTGGAGTCACAGAGCAAAGGGTTCGATTTCCTGACCAATGAACAGCCTGTGAGGCACTCTCCAATAAAAAAAAAAAAAACCTGGTAATAATCCATTAAAAACAATTTCCACTCAATCCATGGAAGACAAACAAAAAACAAAAACAAACGTGTTTCAAATCCATTTTTTTGACTCTAACTCCAAACGATGAGACGAGATGAAAGAATTTTTCTTTCTGGCGATTATTTTGTGATGACGACGCTGGAGCCTATCCCAGCCGACACTGGGCGAGAGGTGGGGTACCCCCAGGTCGTCACACGGGAAATTTAGAGTCACCCATATCGCATGTTTTGGACTGTGGGAAGAGGAAGCTGGGGTACCTGGACGGAACTTACAAACTGTGCCACCCGCTGCACCACCCTGCTGCCCCGCTGAAGGTGGATGTCTATTTATAGCCCCGAAGAGTCAGGATTATCATGCAATCCACTTCATGAGCTTCACCGCCGCAGATCCCTCGCGTCAACAAATTGAGTTATCGCTCAATCCTTTTGAGCGATAACTCAAAAAAAAGTCCGTGGATCATTTTCAAATTTTATACCATCATAGACCTTAATGCGAGGAAGAACTGGATTGGTATTTCGACCAAGAGGGGGAGCTTTTGGGTCCGAGCCATAATTTCTCAGCTGTTTGGTCCGATTCAGTCCAAAGTTTCTGCACATGATTCGATTGCGGACATCTACACCAGGAGGTTTTTGTTGTATATTAATTCACTGTAATAGTTTGTATTTCAGTCACTAGGGGGAACTTTTTATGGAAAATAAAACATTTTTTTTATCAATCGTTTCCCAACCATAAGTCCATTTGTGCCTAAATTTGAATTAACACAACGAAATCTGCCTTATTATAACCATCTGTTTTTTTATTTCTATGTTCAGAAAAACTAGTTAATTACCTGTATTTAGCATCATTATGGAGTCAGTATGGGATTAGAGCATATTCTATGTTGAGTTAGAGTTTGAATAGTTTGGTTGAGACAATATGGACTTGGTTTGAGATTGTTAATGAGTCACATTTAATTTGAAGACTTCAATCAGTGGGATTGCTCGTACAACGCAGGGGATTGGGGGCTTTTCATGGATACACCCTCGCTGTAGGGGATGACGGCGTAGTCTTTGTTGTACAATGTGAAAAAGAGGTTCTTGTGGTTCTACGGATCTGTTGCTGTAGGTGTGTGTTTGTCTTGTGTACAAAAACACACACAGCCTCGCAGCAAAATCTAAAAACAATACATAATGTGGAATATTCAAGTTGGGTTGTCTTCAAATTCATGTTACAGATTATTAGATTTAGTGAACTACAGAAATAAAATCTAGGAGGAAGGGCTATTTGTAAATACTAACAACAAATAACAAACAAATAACAAAAACTCGTTAAAATCCTTCACTTCTTGCGTAAAAGAAGGTTTGTAGCTTTTGAAATGGTTTTGGGATGGATTCTGGAAATCCTTCAGAACAATGGTAAGTGTTAATAAATGACTTATTGGGTTTGTCAAATACCATGGAGTACTTTTATTTTATTTTTTCTCAATAGTGGATACTTTGCAGGACTGCAACATCCTTCTACTGCGTGAGAGTCTAAGTAGGGCGGGGCCAATGTCAGTTATGACTACCAGCTGGGGAAACTGTATTTTTCCTCATCAGGAGACACAGGTTGAAGGCGGACTGTTGGAATCCAACGTAGAGAAAACATCTTCATCAACTTGACAATGCAGGAGCGCTGCAAAAGCCCCAACACAGCACATTACGAAGAACCATCTGCAAAAGCCACAACACATCGGAAGCCTTTACGGACAACACTTAAAAGTGAAGCACGTCCGACACGCTTTTTTTAAGGCTTCGTCTAGTGACTAAAACAGTTTTAACACGCAAACATTTGATTTGCGTTTTTTTTAAACGGTGGCCGACAGGGGCCAACTTAAGAAAACACATAAATAGATGAAGCTCAAGTAAATAAAGAAAACATCTTCATCGGTTTGACAACGCAGGAGCAGGTAAAAGAGATACAATACACTGATTTTTCACGATGTTTTCCATTAGCCGTGCTAGCTTAGCTTAACTTAAATAAAACGTTAATCAACATCGTGAAAACAGCAAATGAACGTAATAATGATCTTAACATGTACAGAACCCAAAGCTAAAGAAATAACAGCTTTTATATCTCACGTTGCCATGGCGACAACTGAAGTCAGTTAGCGTGATGGTGGTTAAGAGTTTTCTTAAGCAAGAATAACACACCTTGTTCACAGCAGCTCTGGGTTCTGTCATTATTAAGTTTATTTCCAGTTTACACGATGTTGATTAACCTTTCGTTCTAAGTCACATGACCGCACAACCCGGGACTTCAGCTAAGCTAGCACGGCTAATCAAAGCAACATGAAATGTTTGTGTGTTATATCTGTTTTAGTCACTAAATGAAGCATTAAAAAAAAGCGTGTGGCGTTTTAAGTTTCCTCCGTAAACGCTTCCGTTGTCTTGTGGCTTTTGCAGATTGTTTTTCTTAATGTGTTGTGGCTTTTGTAGCGCTCCTGTCTCGTCAAATCGATGAAGATGTTTTCTTTATTTGCTTATGCTTCCTCTATTTATGTGTTTTCCTGAAGTTAGCCCCTGTCGGCTAACTTAAAAAAAAAAA
The DNA here is from genome assembly GCA_037951165.1 of Lophius americanus. Lineage (NCBI taxonomy): Eukaryota > Metazoa > Chordata > Actinopteri > Lophiiformes > Lophiidae > Lophius > Lophius americanus. Next base: position 1,317,966 of record JBBDHG010000166.1, on the reverse strand, counting down.
TCCCTTCTTCTTAGATTTATGAGTGTAAAGCGATGAAACAGAGTGAAATTCCAATGAGAGGCTGCATAAAGAGAAGTGTTCTAGCAAGTGGTCCTGCAGCGTTACCACACAAGGATCAATCCATTTCAGATAAAAACAGCATTCCTCTTATGAAAAAAAACAAAAACACAAATGAATATAATCATAAGACTCCACAAGCCGCGCTGGCAAGGAAGCATCTCTGAGAGCCAAATTATGTGCATTCGTCAGAGATATCTTTGGCCACGAGACGATCAGGCTCTTTATTCTCTCAGGCTGTTTGTGCTCATCTTACTGTAACCCGTTTTTCTCAGAGCCTCTGCTAAATACGAAGGAATTTAAGGTTCTGTTCTGTCGCATCTTTGATGGATTTCTCCTGAAAAACACCTCAGTGTTGTCAGTCAGAGTCCGTGAATGTAAAATCCACCATGCTACAAGTGGTGAACCTGTAAAAACAGATTTTTTTTTTTCCTCCACATGTTAGTGAACACATAAAGATGCAATTAAGTCCAAACTACAACTGCTCCTGCTCCTCAGTGACTAACGGTTCTCAGACCAATCCCTAGATCAGATGGTTCTGTTGGCATCATCCAGCTGCCAAGTGGATCTGCTGGGGGCGTGGGAGTGTAACAGACACTGAATCAGAGTGACATGAGGAACTGATTGTCAACAATGAGCTTTATGAGGTTCTGAGAGGACAGAGCACATAATGACAGCTTTATGCAAAAACTGGTGCCGAAGATCTGGTCCCAAGTTCAGGAATAACTCACTACCGTCACAAGACCGGCCAGATTCTTCACATTACTACACAACACTGACGGACAGCACAGAGTCTTCTTCTTCCTCCCTTTAGGGGTCGCCACAGCGGATCGTCTTGTTCCACATATTGATTTAAGCCATGGGTTTTACATCGGATGACCTTCCTGACACAACCTGACCCGGTGCCGGTACTAGAACTACACTGGCTTGCGACCCCTTTGTGACTGACAGCATATCAGAGTATATGCATAAAAGTGTCTGAAGCTTCATTGTTCAGATTAGAGTTGTCTTTTATTCTGGATTGTTTTCAAAGGAATCCCAAAGTTTGAGGAAAAAGAGAACATATAGAGGGAAACAAATTCAGACCATAACACAGAACAGGAAGTAGTACGTAAGAGAAGAAGAGATGAGATCACATGATGTGGTCACGTCGAGTGATTTGGATACTTTTCACGTCTGATTGTGCCTTTTCACAGCATTTAAGAGAGATTTTACTGCAAACACAATGAGCCAAACATTTTAATGCTGTGAGCCGCTTGATTTGAGAAATCTAATTAAACAACTTCTCGTTAAAATATGTGTTAGTTTTTTCAAACTTAACCCACTTTAGCAGGTGAAGCATGAAATTAAATGTGAATGATTTTGACACGATTTAACAATTCTGGGTGAATAACACAATAAAAGCCGTAAATTAAGGTTTTGTCCTTCAGTAATTCATGCTGGACAAAATTAACACAGTTGAGTTAATTAAAGGAAATGCATTTTTTTTAAATGTATGTATCTCAGGTTTAATTAATGAAACGTAAGATATGTTTAAGCCACAAAAGATAAATGTTTCCACAGGACTTGGCAGCAGAGAGTGAATTTTATCATCTTTATCAGGATTAGTTCCTGTCAAACAGGATTAACACAGTTAAGGTAAAATAAAATAAATGACAAATGCTTTGATTCATGTTTCAGTTTTAGGTCATTGGAGAATATTAATTAATCCAATTAAACCAGATTATTTTTGCAACTGCTTGATACAGTCATGCAGCAGTACGTTATCTTTCATCTCTATGATGGACTTTGTGAACTGTTAGACTTAATAAATGCACCTACATTTAATCTAAATAATAAATCTGTCTGGCCTTTTTCAAATAAAGTCCATTTTAGGAAGAGTCATTTTTTTTTACAGAAGACTTCTTGAAGCCAGAAAAGATGATTCAATTATATCTTAAGTGAAAATCATTGCTTTGTTGATACAACGAATTATTTTTGGGGGGGGGGTTTAAAACGATAATCTAACTCTAAAATATCAAACTAGAGAGTTTATGATGGAAGTATCTTTTATCTTTGTATGTGATTATTTCTGGATATATTACTTTTATTGGATGATGCTTCTGCTTTCATCACGATTATCTCTAACCTACTTTTTCCTTTTCTTTTTTATCTGGCTTCCATTAAAAGCTGGAGTTTATTGCTTTTTTTTGCAGATGACTGCTTTTCAGGGAGACGCGCCTGCCGGTGGGCTCGTGCGGACGCGCTCCCCGGGAATCACGCTCACCTCCCCGCGATCAGACGCGCGTCTGTGCGCGGCGCCGAAGCGGAGAGGGGATCAGAACCAGCCATGTGCATCAGTGCCGATCCACGGACTGGACTGCTGCGTGACAAAAAACCAACAACTACCTCACCTATTAAAGGTTTAGGTGCCGAGTTCCCCATTATATCCACGGATTCCTCGCTGGCAAGTTAATTCCGGCTGCAGTATTCCATCTGTCCATCCGCGTGTCCTCGGTCCGATGAGTCTCTGTCCGGAACCGCTTGTGCTCGGTCCACCAAACTGCGCCGAACCTCGCTGCTCGAGCATGGAGACGCGATCCCTACTGTCAACCCAGAGCTGCTGCGACAGGCAGACACCTCCAACTGGCGCACAGCAGCCCCCTCCTTTCTTCAGTATGGACTCCCCTCCGCACGACTTTAAAGACACAGTAGGCGGAGATCCCCCTCCGGAGCATCACAGAGCTGTCAGTTATTCATCTCAGAACTCCACCAGAACCCCCCCTAAAAAAAAATAAAGAAAGAAAAAAAACGTCTGTTTGAGTGATCCTGATTAATCTTCATCAGTCAGTATCCCCGCATGATTAAATGTTTGTTTATTTATTCAGTACCAGGCAATCATGTTGGTCTAACCTAATATACTTGGATTGGGTAAGATTGATTTATTAGGGTTGATTCAATTTATATACATGGATTAGTTCAAATTTAATATATTTTGGGGGTCGATTGGGTTCATTTGTTTTGATATGGTCCGACTTGATTTAAAAAAGGGTTGGTCCCAAATACACGTGACTACATTTAATAGTTAAATGTGACTCATAAATAATCTCAAACAGTCCATATGGAATTAGCCTAACTATTTCTGTGGAGTCAGCAGTCTGCTCTAAGGTCACATCCCACAGTGAGAATAACTAGAATTTCTGAGCTCAGCAATAAAACAAGACAGATTTCCTTCAAATTAGACAAAAACTGGACCGAACAGGTTCCGATGAGAAACTGTTCAGTAATTAGAATATGAACTATTAGTAATATGATATATATATATATCAGTTAGATCTCTGTGATGCAGTTCGAATCGGGTAAATTTGGACTAAATCGGAAGAACTATTAGGAAGTTATGTATGAAAAACAGTGTTTTTTTGTAAACAAACAAAAAAAAACAGCTCTCCTGGTGAATTAAATATGAACTATTAAAATAAAACATGATATATTCAAGATAGAAATCCTGAATTTGATTCATAGTCAACAAATTTGGACTTAATCGGACCAACTGTTTCGAAACGATGGCCTGAAAACTGTTTTTTTGGTGATAAAAATTTTGGGATCTTTCCCAAAATCCATCCAGTTCTTCCTCGCACTAAAGTGTTAACGACGATTCAATAATGTCGCCTTTCCTGGGACATAACATATAATAAAGCTTTTGCAGATAATAACTGCACTGGTCACAAGCTGGTGTTTAAGTCATACAAACCGTACAATTTTGAAATAAAGTAAAGTTTAAAATATTTTTATAGGTTTTTTTTCCTAACCTATAAAAAACATTTGTAAAAAAAATTAAAGAAAATTGTTAAAATTCAATTTTGTCTTTAAATCCTTCAGCATCACCGTCCAGAAAATCTTTTTTTAGCCTTATCTCTTAATAGCTTCCTGGACAAACATCACGCCTAAAGTCTATTCGTAACCTACACTTAAAAAAAGGGGAATTCTGTGTGAGTTACAGAATTAAATAAATGTAGCATTCAATAAATCTGTGTTAGTTTTTTTTTCAAACTAAGTCCACTTTAAAAGGCGTAACTTAAATTTTAAGATTTGTTGAAGCCACAAAAAGTTGATTGATTTTGACACAACTTAAAAGTAACGCGTGAATCCTAAAATCAAAACTCTACGTTGTGTCCTGGATCACTTCCTGTTGGACACGATCAACACACTTAAAGTAAAATATAAGAAGTGGCCTAAAGTTTATTTTCTCCTTTAGCGTACTTCCCCCAACAAAACAATCCCATAAATCAGGCTGCGTTAATTTCCCATCTTAATAAGGTTATTTAATAAGGATTCTAATAATATCTAAGTTAAGTGGAAACCGCTCCCATGACTGGATTAAGTAAATCCATTTTAAAGTTGATGTGTTTTTTTTGAAGGCAGCTCATTTGCATAAAGGAGGATTGGGTAGACGGCGTGGTGCAAACTGGGACAACAAGGACCTGGACGACTCTGGACTTTGAAGGTATTGGGTATCGATTACGAAAAGGGGTTGGTCCGATCAGAGTGCAGCGCAAACATTATCGATTGCAGCCCCTTTAATCACTCAAACGTTAAAGAAATAGATTAGTAGACACTTTTGCTGAAAGTCCATGTGAGGAAATCCCCCTGTTTTTCCCGCTCTGTCCTCTGCCCTCCCACAGCCTTGACTGCTGGGCTTCTCTCAAGCTGCTTCCTGTCTGCCGGACCACAGCCCTCTCTGAGGAATCAGGGCCTGCAGGGTTTGTAGGACCGAGACCATGAGTAAAAAAAAAAAAAAAAGGGAGTGTCGGGAAATCTTCCCATAGTGGAGGAGTGGGAATGTCTGAGCTGCTGCTGCGGTTGTTTGTCAGATATTCACAATAAAAGCCAATGAAAGCCTTTTTTTTTTCTTGGCGCACAGGAAGCAAGAAGACCTCCGAAGTCGTGCTCTCGGGTTTTAATGACACGCAGCTCGCGTTAAAGTCCAACAAGTTCTGTCGAATGTTTGACACCCGTGAGTTTAATGAGGTAATTTTGACAACAGAAAGCCGAGCCGTCTGTCACTCACACTGGTCCCGCCCCTTTCAATGAAAGTGATGTAGTGAACATCTTCAGCACTCAAAATAAATTACTTGAATGAGATCTTTGACTAAATTAATGCACTCATTCATCCATTTAATTAACATATCTGTGTAGTCTTTAAAAACTTCCCATAGGACAAAAAAAAAAGCTCAGATCATGATGAACGTTTTTAGACTTTGTTGGAGGTGATGATGATTCAAAGTCAAAATTTGTACATTTACTGAGTCAGAATGTTTTTTTTGTCGCCTGCTGTGAAGTTACAACGTCACCATCTTTGTAGGAAGGGATGTCGACGGCGTTAGTGGACATTAGGCATATAGATATGGGCAGAAATTAAAGGGATAATAATTACAATGTATATAAATTGGTTATTTCCAACTTAATAATGCTGTTAAAGTAATAAAACGAGAAAGATTTCCTTTGTGTCGATTCACATGAGTTGAATTTAGACAAAACCTGACCTTCTTAAGAGAAAGTGTTCAATAATTTAAATATGAACTATCAGTAAAATAGGATAAATGCAGGTTAGATCTCCTTGATGCGTCAAATCAGGTCTATTATAATTACAACAGCTCTCCTGGTGAGTTACTATGAACTATTAGAGTCAAATATGATATATATGTATATATGTATACATATATAGAAGATAGTTCTCATGAATTCGATTCATATTCACCAAAGTTGGACTTTATCGGATCAACTCTTTCGAAACTATGGCCCGAATATTGTTCTTGGCGATAAAAATCCCCCTAGTGGCGGAGATATGACACTGATTTTTCCCAAAATCAATCCAGTTCTGTCTTGCGATAAGGTTATGTGGGTATTAAATTTGAATGTGATCCACAAAACCTTTTTTGTGTAACTCACAATGACGATTCCGTCATTTCCTCTTTTCTGGGTTATAATTAGGTTTTTACTGTGAATATCGTGACTCATAGGACAAGAAGCTCAGATCTGGAATATTTTTAGACCTTGGTGGAGTTGAGAATGGATCAAAATCAATGTTTATAAATTAATTATTTCCAACGTTATAATGCTGTTTAACTATACCGAAATCAACTCACTCGTGTAATTAATTAATCTGTAATTTAATGGGAATAAAGTCGTAATTTATGAGAATAAAAGAAGGATTTTGTGGGAATATATTTGTGATTTTATGACAGTAACGTAATTTTATGAGAATAAAGTTATAATTTTAACAAGATAAAAATCAAAATTTTACAAAATAATATAATTTTTCAGGAGAAAAAAGTCGTAATTTTACAAGAATAAATTTGTAATTTATTCTTTTATACAAATAAGTTGTATTTTATGAGAATCTTCTTGAGAATAAAGTTTTATTTTCATGAGAATAGAGTCATCATTTTATGAGAATAAAGAAATAATTTTAAGGAGAATAAATTTGGGATTTTATGAGAAAAATATTTTAACTTTTTGAGAATAAAGTCGTAATTTTAGAAGAATAAATTTGTAGTTTATTCTTTTATAAGAAAAGGTTGCACTTTACGAGGTGTTGTTTTTTCTTCTTGAGAATAAAGTCTTAATTTTATGAGAATAAAGTTATATTTTTACAAGAATAAAAAAAAAAAAATTTTATGAGAATAAATGTGTGATTTTATGACAGCAACATTGTCATTTCATGAGAATAAAGTTTTAATTCTATTTACACCTAACTCAACTCGGTTGTGTGGAAATTATTGACATAACTGCTTTAAGTAAATCCAACCCATTATTTCTTTGAGTGTTTGCACGGCCACTAGGGTTGCATCTTCCAGCTATGACGCATCCATCAAAGGGTTCCTCACATCTGGAAAGAATCCACGATTATACCTGTGGCAGAAAAACGCTCATCCAAAAAGAACTCAATGACGCTAGGGAAGTCTTTAATCGCTAAGTGTTTTGAAGTGTTTCAAAAAAAACACTCCTGTAATTTGCAGATGACTCTGTTATCGTTTGCTTCCTTAATGCTGATGAAACACACTGTTGCTCTGATTTTAGAAGTAAGCCCCCCAGCTCCTCAGAGGACCATCATCCAGAGATATCCTGCAGAAACGGACGATACCTACAAATATATTGGCAGCATGATTGACAGTAAGTTGACCTTTAACCCCCACACAGAGTTTGTTTGTTAAAAACGTGCTTTTTTAATGCTTCATTTAGTGAATAAAACAGATTTAATACACAAACGTTTCACGATATTCTTTTATCTGCTGTGCTAGCTCGGCTTTGCTTGCGGGTCATGTGACTAAGAACAGAACAATCAAAATCGTGAAAACCAGTAATAAACTTAATAATGACCCTTAATATTTACACAATACCCAAAGTTGCAGTAAACAAGGTGTATTAACACTCCACCACTGTACTCTGAGTTCATTAATACTTTAATACTGCAATATTTCAGGGAACTACTTTATACATTTTTACAGTGTTTTTAGTTTCAGCAGCCACAACCTTGCACTTTATTATTGTATGTATTATATATTTGGTTAAATGATGTTAAGATCAGCTTGTATCTGTTACTTGTTTGATGTTTTTGCTGCAGAAAACCAATTTCCCTTTTTGGACAAATAAAGTTGAAGTTCTGCTGACTCAGGGAAAAACAAAAATGCACAAAGATGTAAAAGTATGCAAATGTTTACTCTGCCATGTCAACCTAATGACAAACTGACTAATGGCTGACTGGAAACCAGATGTTAGCCCGTTTTCTGCTCCGTGTATGGAGGCCGACGACGTTGACATGATCCACATGTCACACTGAGGAGACTGGGTCTGGGCTTCCTCAGCGGCCATCTTGGTCATGTATGATCTAATTCAGTTCGACGACTGACGTCTAATTTATACTCACACTGTGTACAAAAATAGATACATCCGTTTCAGACGCTGTATCTACCATCGGCACCCGTTTACCTCCCTGCTGACTTCACGTTTTCTTTGGTAGATCCACCGAACGGCTGTGAGGATTTTTGACTGAAACGGAGAAGATTGTGGATGTGGTTGGTTAATAAAAAGGGCGGAGCTAAAGGTGAAGCCGGTGGTGGTTTGGGAGACATTTAATACATCGCCACATGTGGACAAAGAGGTTTTTTTGTTTTTCCTTTTTCATTTGACTTTTCTTTTCTTCTTTATGGCGGAGGGTGAGGCTCACGTTGAAATTAAAAAAATAGATAGAAACTTTTTGAGATTGAAGTCGTAATTTTAGAAGAATAAAGTTATCTAACAACAATATATGTGTAATTTCGTGAAAATAATGTTGTAATTTCATAAGAAAAAGGTTTAATTTTAAGAAGATTTTTTTTTTTCGAGAATTGAGTCGTAATTTCGTTAGAATAAAATCGTAATTCTACGAGAATAAAGAAATGATTTTATGAGAATAAAGTTGTAATTTTACAAGATAGAAATATCAATTTTAACAAAATAGTATCATTTTTGGGAGAATAAAGTCAGAATTCTACAAGAATAAATTCAATTGTCAGAAAAAGAAAAAAAATTTACGAATTTTTTCTTTCTTCTTGAGAATAAAGTTGTAATTTCCTGAAAATAAAGTCATATTTTTACGATAATAAAGAAATAATTCTATGAGAACATATTTGTGATTTTATGAAAATAAAGTTGTAATTTTGTAAGAATGAGGTTGTAATTTTTTGAGCATAAAATTCTAATTTTATGAGAATAAAGTTGTAATTTACTTGAGAAATAATGTTGTAATTGTTTGAGAATAAACTTGTATGTTTTGGGGGGAAATTAGGGGAATAAAGTTGTAACTTTAAGACTGGTAAGAGGACAGACTGGCTGGCTGAGCTTTTGGAAAGTTCTGTTTCTGGTGTTTTGCTGTGCCACACACTCACACAGCTTTCAATGACAGATAAATCTGTCCATGCGGCTTTCAGGATCCAAAATCACGATGATCTCATTTCATTGTTTCTCATAAATCTAAAAATCCCCCTTAAATACGCGCTGATGCATCTACTGATATCCCTTTAGTTCACCACGACTACCAGCGTCTCCTGCTCCACAGGAGATGATTCCTACGAGACTGTCTGCTTCTTCACAACTTCAGAACAGACCCAGTTTCCTAGGCAACCTTTTCAAAGTCCTGATACTTACAGTGTAATGATGTGGTGCTGATGTGTCAAAACATTCAATGCTTCTTTATTTCTCCAACATATATTTAACGTTTAACGACAAGGTCTTTATTCCTCATTACGCTGGTTCTGGTTTTACCCTCTAATGTTTTGCTTAAAATTACGACTTTTTCTTTTTTTTCTCATAAGATCACGACTTTATACTTGTAAAATTACGACTTTATTAATGTAAAATTGTGACTTTGCGTAAAATAATGACTTTTTCCTCATAAGATCACGACTTTATTCTTATAAAATTAAGACTTTATTCTTGTAAAATGACGGCGCTCACTCGTAAAAGCATATTTTTATACTTTATTTGCGGAGAAATACGGCTTTTCATTTACGAATGGCTCTTTATTCTTCTTTACTCTAAAATTAAAATTAAATTAGCATGAAATTACAACTCTGGTTGCATAAAATTATAACTTTATTGTCAGAAAATTAGGAATTCTTTACTGAGTGTTATTTACTTGTAAAATAACACACAACTTGTCGCCCATATATTATTACGACGCTTGTAATCTCTTTTTTTTCAAATTCTTCGTCAGTACTGCCGTAACTCTCCATCATGACTTTATTGAGTCTTACATGAAAAACTGGATATACTGCCCCCAGTGCTTTCTGGTGGTACTGCTCAGTTTTATCTATAAGCTCTGGAAAAGAAAACAACATATGCAAATCTGCACGAAATGAACGCACAGTGCAGACGGACGGCTCCGTCTGTGACATCATCGACACTTCTTGAGAGACATGACGTTAGGGTAAACCCAGATTGGAACTAAATATAACTTAAAGACAAAAGATTTTTGTTTCTGCTTCCTCGATGCCGTTTGTTTTAGCAGGATATGGTAGCTCCTCATATGAAGATTGGATGAATGGTGTTTGGGTCAAAGCAAAACAGAAGCAAATCTCCCCACAAACATAAACACACACCCTCTGAAAGATAGATGTGTATGGTTGCTGTGCCGTGGCCGAGGGGGATTAACAGAGGAAGTGAATCTGAGGCCACGGCGGAGTCTGCAATCAAGCTTTCCCTGTAAACACAGCAGAGCTGCAGTAACAAGTGCGGCTTCCCCTGATTCTTGCTTTACTGCCTGAATATGGGGTGTTAATGAAACCACAATAATTGCTGGGCTGAGTTTGTTCCAAAGCCAAGGGGCTTGCAAGCTCGGCGTCATTTCTAGCACAGACATTTTGGAAGTCTTCAGATTTACCCGCCGAGAAGGGACGAAAAGTTAAAGGAGACATATTGGGAATTATTATGGATTGTTTGCCAGTGAAGATTGAATGTATTTAATGTTGTATTGAAAGAAACATCTGTTAACATTTAATGGCAAAAGTCCTCTCGTGGCTGCCTCTTGTAATTTTGATGCGGGGGGGGGAAGGATGAAGTCAGTCTTTCTATGGAAACCGTGACACGGGAGACTATTCCCTTTGCATTTTCAAATTGTATTCAGTGTTGTTTTTCTTTAAATTTTTGACCGGCATCATTTCCTGACATCATATGTCTCACTGGGATGCATAATGTTTTTAAAAGTAACAGACAATTGGCAGCAAAGTGAACTCTGAGAAATAAAACGTCACATTTACGCAACTTAGTCATATCAAAAGGTCTGACAAAAGAAGGTTGATACACGTGAAAAAGGGATTATAAGTCGACGCTTTTCACGCAAACAACAGTAAAATGTCTAAAGTCAAGAGCTACATCATAAAGTTGTAATGAAACTTATAAAAAGAGTTAAGTTTCATTTACTGAACACATTTAAGTTGCATGAATCAAACATATTTCTGTTGAATTTACTCAACAGAAATGTGGAATCCTGAGAACTTATTTCTATTAGATTAATTCAAGTAAACTCCTTTATTGACATTGTAAAAGACGCAACTTTTTAGTTCTTTTCCACAGAAGAATGTCATGTAATTCAAACAATATCTATTTGTTCTTACGGAACACAATTAAGTTGCACTTCTTCTACTCACTGACCTACAGTCGCCCCAAAAAGGACGCGGCTATCGTTTCTGGTAAACGCTGTGGAAGTATTCAATTTGAAATTATATGAAATCGTAGAAATGAACTCAGTGCACAATTCATTTTACTTTAGTAAGTTGCATTATAGTACAGGAACGGAGATAGAGCATTAGTCAGGTTAACTGTACCCTCCTGTTTCAAGTCATTTTGCTAAGCTAACCAACCGCTAAATGTAGCGTCCGTATATTTATCATGCACACATCTCCACAAATGTCAAAGGATTTCTTTCGGATCTTTGGCTTTTATGTTCTGTCACTTTTTTGTTTCTTATACTATGATACACAGATATCATCTAGACCAGGAGTGTCAGAGTTGATCACAGAGGGGGCCAGTATTAAAGATGGAGACCACATCGATGCCGAAGAGGACTCAAATTGGCTCGAGTTTATTCTTATTTTAGTTACTCATGGCATAAAATTCTCAACAAACCAACGGAATAGAAAATAGTCATTAAATTCAAATTAGATCAGCATGACTAATATGTATGTCTCCTACTCTATCAGCATAGTTTCACAGAATCATTTCCAATGAAACGTTTCTTTCACAGGCGTCAACAACAGCCAGAAAAATGTTTTTCAAGTTACAAATTACAGTCAAAATCAATGTTTTTAATTAACAATATCAACAAAATGGAACTTTAAATGACACTTGGTGAATGTTTCAGCAGATTTAAGAGTTACTTTCTTCTGCCACAATAAAACAGTAACAGAAGATTGTTGCTCCTCGTATCTGATCCTGCAGTCAGAAGCAGCTGCTCCTCAGAAAACAGTTAAGTGCGTGAACAGCCTAAAGATGCATTTCACATGAAAAGTAAGCATTCTGGGATTTGTAGTATTCTGTGTGTTGTTTATGCTGTATAATAGCGGGCCAGTTATTATAAAAAATTAGATATTGCCTCGCAGGCCGGATATAATTCTTGTGCGGGTCGGAAGCGGCCCGCGGGCCTCGAGTTTGTCACATTTAATTTGGAGTATATGCATGCACCCTTGACACACTATAGCTACACACCTCACACAATCCGAGTCAGCAGGGGGAAAGCAGTGCTTGGTTTTTGGCGGCTGGGTCTCTTACCATCTTATGTTGCAGCTGAAACAGAGACACTAAATTCACTGAAAAGTTTCCCAAAGCATTTGAGTCGTATAAAAAGGCAACGGAGTCCCAGAATCTTAAATCGTATTTGATGAGCTCTGCAGTTTGATCTTATTTTCCTCTGCTTGGTATTTCATTCTGGACTCATTTGCATGAGTTGTGGTTCTGCACATTAACAGTAGGTAGGCAGTTTTTTATTTACCTCGCCTTGGTGCGTGCGTGTTCTTCATTTGACCTGACATCCATAAACAGATCTGGCGTGTCTTCACGTTCACGTTCATACTGTGCGGATAGTGAGACGTTAAGCATTAAAGAGTTAACCCTAACCCTAACCCTAAGTCCCCGGCATCACCCTGAGCCATGAGTCCCTCACACTGTTAGCACAGATACGTTAGCTTGATCGCTCTGACGGCGTGACAGAGACAAAGACGTCTCTGGAGGCGGTATGAGGAGCAAATGAGAGAGATTCCACATTGCTGGTTTGACCACCCATGTGCAAAAAGAAGGAATTAAGATGTTCTCCTCACGTTAACTCTGCAGCAGGGAGCCGACTGTTCTGGCTTTGATTTGATGTGATTAGTGAATGTGATGCATGGAAATGATCCAGAATTACATCAATAAAACTACATGGACACACAGTACAGTACGCTGTTTCAAAGCTACTTCTATTTTTATGTGATGGGACGCGAATGGAAACGCTTTTCTCTAAGAAAGAAACATAATGTACTGTACTGCCCCCCCGCCGCCCCTCTCTCCCCTCCTCTTTTGAATATCTGGCATCTGTGATCCAGCAATCTCACCAGGCCCCTAAAGAGAATGAAGTTTTTTCTGGAGAAGGAGCACAGACGTGCCTTGTTTGTTGGAAGAAAACTTGGCCGACGGCGCGGTGACTGCAGACACGGCGAGCAGCACAATGACTGGTCCTTGGAAAGCAGAGTGTAACATTTTGAGTGTTTTAATTTCTTAAGCCTCAAAAAGCAGCAAAGAAATGCTGAGCAGATGGCGCTTGTGTACGCAGTGGACTCAGTGTCACGGGAGGGCCGCTGTCCAAACCCCGGCCACTGATCCAATGGATGAAGTGAGTCATAGCCACCTCCGACGTGAACACAGCCATCTCCATCAAACACACATGGGCCAAAACAATGAGCAACAGTCGTAGGATAGTGTTTTTCTGGTCACCTCCTTCACGATCTAGCCATTGTGCTTTTTCTGACGACAGGACATCCACATCTGTTTTCGATATATCGGCTCTTGTCTTCACATGAGGTCAACTCTCAAGAGGTCACTGAAGTTAAGCACCTGCTTAAAAAAAAACGATGTTCAACCCTGGTCCGCTGTAGCCGTCAAAACGCCCATTTGGGATGAAACACGCGGCGCTGAAAAAGAACGTTTCTCATCGAGGGAACAGCATTTGACTTTAATTTGAGTCACTTCAGGGGGGAGTTCTTGCCATGTGCTCGGTGCCCTCACAGATTTTTCTCATTTCCAAAATCCTCAGATCGTTAGACCGAATGCTGTGGCTGTCTGGAGCAGACGACATGCATGCATGCTTGGTGTCACTTCTGTTAATCCGGATCACAGTAAATCAAAGCCGATGAATCACTGGAGACGGACAAAAACAGAGCGCTGACGCTGCGCAGTAAAATGCTACATTGACAATTGGTCTATAATGCTTAAGTCATGCTCCCCCTGTAGTTAATTTATGCACATTAAGGGCTAGATTATTTAAATATATAAAGCATCAACTGCATCAATAGGTCCCAGCGGCAGCATCTATATGCAAAAGAGTAAGGGGCCGAGGACTCTGCCCTGGGGGACCCCACAGGGAAGAAATCAAATTATTGTTTTCCCATGCTTTTGCTTTTCGTTGTGAGGACATTAAAGGGTTAAAATAAATGCATCATATCAGGATCCATTATCAAAGAGGAGAGGAAGAAGACCAGAAGGCAGCCACACTTGTTCTGAGACAAAACAAAACAACTGTCAGTGACTCATCAGCTCGGCACAGCCGAGCAAACAAACAAACGTTCAGATGATCTGAGTGACTTGGAACTTGGGGGAATTTTTGTTTTTTTGTTGTTGTTTTGGAGACGGGGGGAGGGCTGGGGTGGGATGTGTTGGAAATGCTGTTTCCAGTGTCAGTAATGATCATTCTGTTCACATTTATAGGATTACACAGATTGAGTGTCTGTTATTACTTGGATAGAGGGTTAGGGTTAGGGTTAGGTTAAATGTTTGCATCTCTGCTCTTTGCAGACGATGTGGTTCTGTTGGCTTCATTAGTCAGCGATCTTCAACTTCCCTGGAATGGTTTGCAGCTGGCATGAGAGTCAGCGCCGTCGAATATGAGGCTGTGGTTCTCTGCCGGAAAACGGTGGATTGCCACCACCAGTCAAGCGAAGGAGTTTAAGTATCTCGGAGTCTCGTTCTGGAGTCACGGTTTGGTGCGGCATCAGAAAGCGGTGCAAGTATTCGCATCGGTCCACTGTGGTTAAGAAAGAGCAGCAAGAGTCGCAAGGCAAAGCTTTCCATTTACCAGTCAACCTATGGCGCGACCCTCATATGGTCATGAACTCTGGGTAGAGACCCGAAGAATGAGGTCAAGGATCCGACAGGCTTCGAAGGGGGGGCTGGGCCCAGCTTTAGAGATAAGATGGGGAGCTCGGAGTGGACTGCTGCTCCTTCACGTCGAAAGGAGCCGGCTGAGGTGGTATCGGGTGTCTGATTAGAATGCCACCAGAATGCCTCCCTTTGCAGGTTTTCCAGGCACGTCCAACTGGGAGGCGACCCTGAACTCGCTGGAGGGACTATGTCTTCATACATCTGGAATGGAAACGCCTCAGGATACCCCGGAGTGAGGTGGATAGCGGTTCAGGGATACTTTTTTCGGCTCTCAGGATATGCGGAGATCAATGGACACAGATACAGAAAATACAGTTTTGTTTGGTTTTGTGGTTCATAAGCTATCATCAACTAAAATGTTAACTTTAACGATAAGACGTCACTAAAATGTTAAATCTTTAGGATGGCTTGATTTACAATGTTTTGCAATCAAATTCTTTTTCTTCGTCTTTTAATTTTTTCACCAGGTGTAAGGATGAAGGAGGGGCTTCGACAGTCAGCAGTTGTTTACGGGGGGGGGGCTCTTTGTATAATAGAGTACATCATATGATATAATAAGACAGTCAGTGATTTATGGAGAAAGGCCGGGATTAAATACGTTTGTACTTCTTCTCGCTCCTTTCCGAATACGTAAACTAAATTATTATTATTTTTTTTATTATTATTATTATAATTCAAACATTTTCATGTATTTTTCTTGTTTGTTTGATTTAAAAAAAAAATTTTAACCATTCAAAATAAACATTTAAATCAATCCGTCATTCAATAAACAACATACTTTTCATATTTTCACATTTATGATGGACCTTTTTCCTCCAAAGTAGGAACTGACGATGACGACGATGTCCGCGCTGACGTTAATAACGGTGATGATAATGAACAGATTTATTGTCTGCGGGGAATTTCCTGGTTCATTTTTTTTTCCCACTGAAGGAATCTAAATCATCATACTATGTAAGCCGTCAGCCGCTGATACTAAATGACCCCTGCAAGTCAAACACATGGAGGCAGTTGGAAGCGCCGAAGACTCTCCTATCTTTAACGTTTTAAAAGAATCCGCCACATGCTCGACACTTGGTAGTGGAACGTGGAACAGTGGTATGTCTCGGTGTTGTTTTAGGCCCCTCTGTCAGTGGGAAACATGCTAAAAATGGCCCTTGAATGCTTTTAAGCAGATGCACAGACTGTGTTCTTCCTCCATCTGTTCCATTGTCTCGGTGTTCTATGGGATGAGGAGCGGATGTACCGCCGAAGGAGATGCAGGAAATACTCGTGGCTCAGAACAAGACAGCAGACTTCTTCTGGTGCAGACCAAGACTATCACAGAATGAATCTCCCGATGCTTGAGCTGCTGCTATTTCATTAGGAGATAGAGCAATCGCTCTTTATGGTTCTGACGCAAATGGACAAAAAGAAACGGCCCAAGAATTCATTCCGACATTTTCTCTCACCTGTGCCAACAGTGACAAAGCAGAAGCAACCCGTTGAGTTAACGGAACACGCGGGGTTGGTTGAATGACTGAGGGGCTAATCAGAAACAGGAAGGAGTTACGGGGGCGAATGCCAAGGTCTTCGCCATCTTCAACATGACTCACCATAAACAGAACCCCGGCTCGCTCGGAGCGGCCCGTCAGACACGCTCCAGAAATAGACGCTGTAAAATTTACAAGGTAAAGCTATATATCGTACTTTAATCGTACTTCAAAAAAAAACGATGGGAATAAAAAAAAAATTTAAAAATATAAAGGGAGGCGTATAAAGTTATATAATGAGACGTTTTGTGTAGGAATTTGGAATAGTGATAAATGTGGGGTATTTTTTGTATGGTTTCGCAAACATGCGGTATTTGTAACAGCTCTTAAAGTCTTTTATGCTGTTCATGTTAATCCAATGAGGCGTATTGGGTGAAAGAAAAACATTTTCAACATATATATATATATATATATATATACATATATTTGAGCCCGTTTATAATACGACCCAGCGGCAGCATGTATGTTATAAAGAATAAGAGGCCAAGGACAGAGCCCTGGGGGACACCACGGGTGAAATGGGCGACTGAGGAGGAGGCACTAACCCGTGGCAAAATTTTGGCATGTAGTCATATAGTTTTCTGAAAACATTTTTCACCAAAAGCCTGAGCTAATCCAAATCAAATTAGCTATTTTTGGTTGAAATACAGAATTGCGTGATATACGTCTGCTTTTTTTTCCCTTTTTTTTTTTAACCGTTTGAAAACATGCTTGATTTAATGTTTCGTCATCTTATGGTAAAATTTGGTCCTTCATAAGGAAATAAAAGATACAAAGAAATATTTTATCCATTGTTTTTTTTATTTCATGGGGGGGGACATTAAAGGGTTAATGAGATCCAAACTAAACTTCATTAGAATTTATGACAGAACTCAGATTCCATGCAATTAAAGGCTTGGGAAAAAAATTTGCCTTCAGGCTCCAAGTTTCTAACCTCCAAGTTGCCTCCCTCTTAAATATTAGGAGAAAGAATGCAAGATCTCATTAAGGAAACCCAAGTTGTTGTTTGTTTTGTTGTTGTTGTTTTTTAGGGGCGGGATGCTGAGCAGCTCAGTTTGGCTCTTTTCAGCGACAAGGCTTTTAACATTTTTATTCTTTTTTCCACGTATTCTTGTTTTTATCATGTCATATAATTTTCCACTAGAGCAAAGGCAGCACTTTCTTGAAGTTAATGTCCCTGAGAGGTGAATGTTTACTATCTCAGTAACTGTAGTTGTATAATTATAGTGGTATTATGTTTCTTTATATCCCTGAGAAGTCGGGGTTATTATGGATTCGCCATCACCGCCGCATCGCCGCCGCAGATCCTCGGTGTTAACGCGATAACTCAAACATACAGCTTAGTGTAAGAAAGAAATGGAATGATTTTAGAAAAGATTAGATATATATTTCTGACACTAGGGGGCGCTTTATCTCAGTTTCTGTGGTCGAATTTCTCAACCGTAGGTCCGATTTAGTCCAAATTTGGTGTATATGAATCGACTCGCGGAGAACCATCTGGTTAAAAATCATATTTTGAAAAATCAAACACTGTTTGCGGACATAACTTAATAACAGTTGGTCCTAATTATGTCAAATTTTGTGAATATGAATCAACTGAAGGAGATCTATCGCATAAATATCATATTTCACTCTAATAGATCATATTTTACTCACTTAGGGGCGTTTTTTTCTGACCTATGTTTTAAATTGAGGTGTTAATTTCCATCTGACCATCATGCAATAACAACTACAAACCAAAATAAAAAGACGTAAAGAAACATTCTTTAATGTTCCAAAAAATCAAATCTGAACAAATTAGAATATTTCTGTCATGCCAGAGGCAGCCGTGTTTATAAACAGCCGGCGCCCATGGTGATGTAAACCTTGACCACAAGGGGGGTCGGCGACCCTGCAAAGGTCCCGGGGGTTATGACACCAAATACTTCTGCTATTCTTACCACTCAGTAAGCTAAAGAAGACATTGAAGGCACACTTTCACAACAAGCTAGGACAAACCGTGGCCTCCAGAATAGATTTGAATGTTTCCATGAAGCATAGGAAGCCAGCAGCTGTACTTAAATACGGACCATTAGTGTCACAGTGCCAAAAGAAAGGGGCATATAGGGATAGCAGGGAACACCAGGTACTGCATTACATAAGAGCATATTTCCTTCCCAACCCCGTCCTTCCACGTCTATGTACTCGTTAAAGACAGTGAGCGAGACCTCTGACCTCTTTATGGTAGATGCTGCCAATCCAGCTTTCCTGTCAGATGTTTTTCTATCGTTTGACTGTTTTTTCTGCGGGAACGCACAGCCTGTGCAGCTCCAACAATCACAGAATGGGTCTCAGCACGACCACGGTCACGGAAGCTCCCTTTGTTGCTCTTGTCAGTGCAGAATTTATTGGCATGGTCATCAAAAATAATGCAACTTCCTTTGGTTGCCCCGAATGGCTGCTGATATGTGCTTATTATTTTCATGATATTATCACAGTCTCTGTGTTCAAGTTTCGGCTCACCTTCAAAAAAAATCTGATCTCCAGGTCAAAAATTTTATAGACTTTAGAAACAAAGACGGGAACAAAATGGCGCTTTTTTGTTTCCCATTGGATTCCGCATTCCTATCAAGTTCATATAAGTGGCACCGTTGGAGTAAAAGTCAAGCCGTTGCCTCCAGAGCTGGTGCATGAATCACTCATGTCAGCTGTCATGTCGGACATTCAGGCTGATGGCGTAAATGCAGCCGCCAGTAATTACGTGAAGCCCTCTTGGTGTCAAGGGGGATTTCAAGGGCGGCTGGTCCATTTGATTGGACTCTAATGATGGCATTGCCCGACCTCATGTAGCACTCCAGCACTCGTGTCGTTTGAAACAAACAAGGGCTAATTAGTCGACATAGTTTCATTTCTCTGGTCCATCCATCCGTTTTCTGTAACCGCTTATCCTGTCCATTGTGACCGGGTCGCTCTATTAAACTAGAACGCATGTTTTAATTAACGTCTTCCAGTCGTCCAACATGTCATTGCTGTTGCCCTAAAAAAACAAGAAAACACAAGAAGTTGCCTTCATTTAACGTGGAAATGCACCTTTAGGCTGCTCAGGCGCCTGACTGTTCTCTGAGGAGCAGTTGCTCCTGACTGCAGGAACAGATACGAGGAGCGACAATCTACTTTTACTGCTTTATTGTGACAGAAGACGCCATTTACCAAGAGTCACTTAAAGTCACTCTTTGGTGATATTGTTAATTAAAAAATATATTTTTTTGGCTTTTATTGATGCCTGTGAGTAAAAAAACTTTTTCACCAGAATTGATTCTGTGAAACAATGCTGATGGTGAGTGAGACCAAAAATGAGTTATGCTGATTCTATTTTGAATTTAATCTGTAATTTGAGTATTTTCTATTCCGTTGGTTTGTTCAGAATTCTATAAAATGAGTGAATAACATAAGAATAACGTTGTCATAATACCTCAGATTGAACGAGGCCAATTTGAGTCCTGTCTTGCCCTTCCATGTGGTCTCCATCTTTAATTTTGCCCCCCTCTGTGATTGTATTTAACACCCCTGCTCCAGACCGTAGAAATGCAAATGTGCTTATGACGGCTATAATTCAGATTCCTCCATTAATTTATGAGTCATTGCAAAAAAACCTCCAGAAGTGCCTTCATATGTTTAGTAGGGAAGAAAACCAGCATTACTTCATAAGGGTTTCAGGCTTCAGGATCCCATCGGGAGAACATGCAAACTCCCCACCGAAAGGCCAGCACAGATGGATTGGAGCCCAGAACCTTCTTCCTGTGAGGAAACTGTTCTTCCCACTGCACAAAAGTTGTTGTTTTTTTATTTTCATTTTCACCAGATTGCTTAGTTTTACAGTGATAACAGTTTGGAATCCAACATGGCTGTGGAGTTTCCCTTGCAGCTTTCACGTCCAGGGCTGGTGTCCTTTTCCCTTTCAGCATCTTCCTCCCACGGCTGTTTCAGAACAAAATAGCAACATGGAGTGAAAGAGATGTTAGTTGTTTCTGTTCTCCCTGCCTGGCCGAGGAGGTCCTGTCGGGCTCCGTCTCCAGGGAAACTGCCTCCATCCGTTCCCGGCTCCCCTAGAGCAGCTTGAAGCCGAGGTGGGTGCCGACTCCTCTTCTCTGTTCTGGACGGATGCTCTGCACCGAGCATATGGGGGCGTCCCTCTCACCTCCCACCCGATCACCATCTCACATTCTGACTGTATGAGAGCTGCATGTCCGGAGCGAGGGCCTCATCTGTCATTTTGGAATAAAACATGGCCACCTGCACACATTTTCTTCCCCTTCGAGGTTTCTGAGGTTAAAAAGAAGGTTCCCCCTTCTTCACTCCCTGATCTCATCATTGTCACCGATATAGAGATTGATGTTTTTAGCGAAAGAGGTTTTTCAGAAAAAACAGGGGACATGGGGAGAAATGTAGAGATGTTCCCATCCCATTGTTAAATTTCCAGACGATGAGTCAGAAGATAAGATGGTGCACAGGGAGAAAGAGAAGAAAAAACTCTTCTTCATGACGGATTTCAAAGCCCTGTGGCTGCTGCTGACCCGGCGAGGGGAAAGATCCAGCCTCCCCCTGTTTTCATATGATTCACATTAGCTTGTTTTGGCCGACCCGGGCGGCAGAGTCTGAGTCCAGCAGCGAAAAAAAATGAAAAACGAACCTGATTATTCCTTTTTCACAGATAAAAGTAAAGGGGCCTGAAAAAAATAATAAAGAATTAGAGGATTTGTGTTTTTACTTGTAATGCAGACAGAAATCCATGTAGGTCGGTGAACTTGAGTGATCCCACAGTGACGGTCTAATTCATTCTAAGTGAAGTCATGTGTTTGAATGAAGCCGATGGACAGAAACGGATTACATCTTACATCTCAACCCACACGAAGCAAACAATAAACAAATGTTTTGTGACCTGGTGACTTCTACACTGGACTATCTGCTCACTCCGAGGATAAGACGTCCCACCACCCGCTCTCTCAGAACCGCTAACCCTGTTCAGAGATGCGAGGGCGTTGGAGCCTATCCCAGCTGACATTGGATGAGAGCGGCGTCTCCCAGGGCTCCATACTTGGCCCCTTACTCTTCAGCATAAACATGCTGCCATGGGGTCATATAAGAGTAAAAACAGGTTCTGTCACATTTTTCAAGAAGAAATCCAGACTCAAAATGTCCTCAACCAAACAGATAAGCAGGAAATTAAGGGGTTAAAACAGGAAACTGTCCGATAACAAGCAAAGGAACCCAGACAAATACGGCCCGACATGTACGCCCCGGGTACCCAGTTAGATTTTGAACCCAGAACCCTCTTGCTGCCCCCTATGCCACAAATTCTGAGCTAACTGATATAGAAAGTTTAGAGCCAATTCTAACTGACTTTTGGGAAACACAAAAAGAGACAATCAACCACTGACAATCACACGTACAAGCAATTTAGAGTCACCATTGGCTCATTCTTTCACTGTCTGTAACCACTTATCCACCCCTCAGGGTCGCAGATGTGGGCTGGAGCCTATTTCAACCGACATTGGCTGAGAGGCGGGTAAACAGTCTGGATAATTTGTTTAGTTCAGCAACCGGGCCGAAATATAAATGCAGCCAACTATTCACACCTGCAGGCAACTTAGAGTCACCAATTATCCTTGTATGGCGTGTTTTTCGTGGTTGAAGCTGGAGGGAAGCCCCAGAAAGACGAGATCAACCTGAAAACTCAGGTATGACCCTGAGGAAGACCCCAGGAGTGGTCAGAGGTGAACTCTTAGACACGAAACATGGATGTTGATGTGTTGAAAGAACTAAATAGTTGCAGCAATCCAGCAGAAGTCCATTGCAGTCATGTTATAGTAAAAGCTTTTGGGAAGATAAAATTGTGTTTAGTAAATGAAACGTGAATGTTTGCATTTCTTATTTCATGTGGACAGACAATCAATACAGTTTCAGAACAAACAGATCCCCATCGATGGCTTTAATGACGTTAACAGAGTAAACTAGACCGATGCTGTCGTCACCGACAGCAAATATGTAACCCCGAAAAAAGTCACCAATCCCCTGCATGGTACAGGCAATCCCCCTGATTGAACTCTTTCATTGAATTGAGTATATTTTTGTGAAACAGCTCCCCCTTGTGAGTAAAATATTTACTATTACAGTAGAATATAATGTAAAATAGATAGATAGTCGATTTGTATGCCCCAAAATTCCGACCAAGAATAAGGAAGTTATGTCAGAAAGAACTATGTTTTTTGTAAAAAGCTCCCCCTAGGCGGTAAAATATGACATTAACAAGATAGACCTTCTTAATTCGATTCATATGCCCCAAATTTGGACTAAATAAAACCAATGTTTCGGAAGTTATATCCCAAAAACTGTGTTTTCCACAAAAAGCTCCCCCTAGTGAGTAAAATATGAACTATGAGTAAATCAAAATGTAAACAAGATAGATCTCCTAGAGCCGAGGTTACGGCCTGACAAATTTGCAGATAAAGCTCCCCCTACTGTCAGAAATAAACAACCGAACTTTTTCAAAAACATTCCAGTTCTTCCTCGCACTAAAGTCTATGCGGGTCTCCAATCTGAAAATGATCCATGAAATAGTTTTTGAGTAATCGGGCTAAAATGAGGGATCCACGGCGGCGATTACGACAATACTATAATCTCCCCGACTTTTCGGATACATAACGATCGCTAATATACAGAAGGAGAATCTATAGATCGGAAATAAAAAGAATTTGATACCATTAATCATGACCTTTTACTTAATAAAACTGAAAATTATTTGGAACTTTTGTCTAAATAAGGTGATTAGAAACAGGTATTAGTTGTGGGGTCCCACAGGGGTCCGCATTGGGCCCATAACTGTTTGTATTGTATATAAAGAACTGAGTTGGGGTATTGAGGGCAGAGACTTTTGTTTCTATGTGCAGATGACATTAATATTTTTTTGTTCTGGAGAAAATCTTCAGCAGATTCTGGAGTTGGTCGCCACAAAAATGAAAAAAATAAAAACAATCTGGTTTTTGACATAAACTAATTAACATTAAATATATACAAAACTTATTTTGTGTTATTTGGAAACCATGAAGGCCAAAATGCTGACAGACAATGCCAATATTGTAGGGATTCATGAAAATTTGTTTCTGGACCACATAATCGGCTGGAAACCTCAGATGAATGATGTCAGAACCGAGCTGGCACAGATCGTATCAGTTCTGGGGGGGGGAACAGAACCCACCCTGGACCATAAATCACTGAACGTTCTCCATAATGCACTTGTTTTACCACAACTGAATTACTGTGCAGAAGTTGGGGGGAACACTTATAACAGCGATTTAAAACCATTATGCACACTTCAAACGAGAGCAATCAGGACCGAACCCAACGTGGGAACGCACCAGAACGCCGGTTCTACAGGCCCAGGCATTGAAGTTTTAGGGATCTGGTTCAATTTAAAACTGCCATAATTATCCTCAAGGTAAAAACATGAATTATTTACGGGTTATATTAAAAAAGAAGAAAGAAAAGAAATGTGTGATACAAAGGAGGTTCTGCTTTAATAACAGGATATGATTTGAAAAAAACATTGTGTTTGTGAACAAAGAAGAGCAGGTGGGTGGATTTATGGAGCGGGTTGAAGTACAGATCAAATATAAATACATCTAAAGAAGTGGACCTGTACTGTAGATTCTCTAGAGGAGATTGTAACGGACTGGTGCCCAATGGAAATATATTTAAATGAGGATTGATCGACAGACGGGAAAGTTGGGGTATCAAACATAGAAAATGTCTTATAAATATAGAGAGAGAGAGGGAGAGAGAGAGAGAGAGAGAGAGAGAGAGAGAGAGAGAGAGAGAGAGAGAGAGGGAGAGAGAGAGAGAGAGAGAGAGAGAGAGTAGAAGAATGTATACACATTAATATACTTTATGTATATGTATGTATGTATGTATGTATGTATAGTATATATGTATGTATTTATGTATGTATAGTATACATGTTAGTGGATGAGCGGATGAGCGAGCAAGTGTTTACAGAGATAACAGAATTAGTGCTTGTGAGTGAGTGAGTGAGTGAGTGAGTGAGTGAGTGAGTGAGTGAGTGAGTGAGTGAGTGAGTGAGTGAGTGAGTGAGTGAGTGAGTGAGTGAGTGAGTGAGTGAGTGAGTGAGTGAGTGGGCCATTGAGTGAGTGAGTCATTGAGTGAGTCAGTGATTGAGTCAGTCAGTCAGTGAGTCAGTGAATCAGTGAGTCAGTGAATAAGTGAGTCAGTGAGTGAGTCAGTGAATCAGTGTGTCAGTAAGTGAGTCAGTGAGTGAGTCAGTAAGTGAGTCAGTGAGTGAGTCAGTGAGTGAGTGAGTCATTGAGTGAGTGAGTCAGTGAGTGTGTGTGTCAGTGATTGAGTCAGTCAGTCAGTGAGTCATTGAATCAGTGAGTCAGTAAGTGCGTCATTGAGTGAGTCAGTCAGTGAGTAAGTCAGTGAGTCAGTGAGTCAGTGAGTCAGTGAGTCAGTCAGTGAGTCATTGAGTGAGTGAGTCAGTGAGTCAGTGAGTCAGTGAGTGAGGGAGTCAGTGAGTCAGTGAGTCAGTGAGTCAGTGAGTCAGTGATTCAGTGAGTCAGTGAGTCAGTGAGTGAGGGAGTCAGTGAGTGAGGGAGTCAGTGAGTCAGTGAGTCAGTGAGTCAGTGAGTCAGTGAGTCAGTGAGTCAGTGAGTCAGTGATTCAGTGAGTCAGTGAGTGTTTACAAAGTAGGATTAGTGCTTGTTAAATTTAGTGGATGACATTGGGATGAATTTCTTAAATTGGTGTCTGTTACTTATTTGTGTATAAGTGAAGGGAAATGGGAAACAGAGAAAAGCACAGCAGCTCAGCAAAAAATAATAGTAGTAAAAGAAGTTGAACAAAAAACTTATTCAAAAGAGTTTGACTTTTGACTTTATCTCCAAAACAGCTTCCAAGGACTAATAATTCTGATTCAAGCCTGGATTCGACACTAAATTCCAAATGCCCAAAAACAAAAATGCCTCTGATTATACCCGCTCCTCTGCGAGTGTTTCCAAACTATAAATGATGTCATAAAATCAAAATGTCTTGAAATGAGAACAGAGGGAGCTTTATCTCTACGCCAAATGATTGTGTCCACCATTCTCCACGCCGAAGGTCAAACGCCCGACTGATCGTGAGAAAAACATTTTTTCTCTTCAGTGTCGCAAGTCTTTAATCTGGTGGAGGGTTTCTGCCAGTAAGTGACTTCAAAAGTGTCTGATAATTTATGTGTTGTCAGAATCTAGCAAACTAGGAATGCGTTGGACGCCGTCCACTATCTGGAGGCTCGCTCTGAAGGCGGGCCGCATACCAGACATCAAAAGAAGAACTGTCACGGAGGACGGGCAGGAGCCGATGGGAGCGCTGTAAGCTGATCTCGCGTCCAGGACGCTCCCAGATCTCACGATGTACAGTATGCAGCTCGTATGTTCAAGCAGGTAAACACCCAGAACCAGAACCAGGTACGGGTTACGCTTCTGAGATCCTTCCTTCAGCAGATGAAACGCAAAGCTGCGGGCGCCGTAAACACTTTGTTAGATAACCCAGGAGTTTGACTTACAGAGGGGGGGGGGGGGGGGGGGGGCACTACAGGGTCAATTTCACAGCTTCACCCTTAACTCCTCGACTCTGCTGAGCGCTTCCGCCCATCTGTGGCCCTTTTCCCGTTCGCCATGTCCTCCATGTCCCTCCGCCGCCATCGAGTCAAAGGCGGTTCAACCTTTGTCTTCAACCCCGGTTCCGTCAAACAGGATTCCGAAAGCCCGTCTCTATCTCGGTCTTTATTTTCTTTACCTCTCCTCAAAGCTAATCTGTCCTCCTTCCCATTACCTCACCACCTCCCCCCTCTCCCTCACTCTCTTGTCATGACATTGGCCTGTGACACTTGCGGGAAAGTTTTGCGGGGCCCCCCGGTTCAGAAGGGACACTGATATACTGAGAGTGCCGGCTGACGGGGCTATTTCTGGACCTGTTAAATATGAGAACTTCCTTTCCTAAAAGCGTATCTCCATCCCCGAGGATTAATAACAACGAGGAGTAGTGGTAGAAAACGTAGTGCATCCCTTATCCAGCACAACACCTTACAATGTACAGGCGGAGGAAACGGCGAGCGCGGCTCTCAGTTACATCAGCGATTGTTTTTCTGGGTCCAGAATGTTCAGGTACTTCCACTCTTCAGGCACATTTTTATGGGGAGCATCCGGGCTCAGAGTCCTGAGGACACCTGAACCCGGTCCACTCGTGTTGAAGCCAGGAGAGCAGAAGTGGAACCTCAGAGGAGGAGGCGGCGACTGTTATTAAGGGGACCTGAGGTTTACTGTCGGCGCTTTAAGCTTGAAACGGATTCAACGAGGATAATGGAGGATGGAGAGGGATTTTTTTTATTATGTTTTATCGATAGGACTTGAGAAACTACTTTAAAAAAATATTACAGACAAATTTAATTCGTAACGCTTTCCACAAAAATTATGTATGTAATTTAGGAATTTGTCAAGTAAAAAGGCCAAATATCCATTTTCTGCTCCTCAAAAAGGTGAAGCTGTTCTTAGTTTTTTGTATTTCTACCACTACTGCTACCAACGGTTATATAAAGAAGAAGAAGAAGAAGAAGAAGAAGAAGAAGAAGAAGAAGGAAAGGAAGGGAAGCAAAAGGAGAAGGAGAAGAAGAAGAAAGAGAAGGAGAAAATAAGGAGTAGTAGAAGAAGAAGCGGTATTGTTTTAAATAGTTTATTATTAATTCTTTATTTTTATTATTATAATTATTAATAGACAGGGAAAGAGACAAAATATAATAATAACAATAATAAAAATAATAATAATAATAATAATAATAATAATAATAATAATAATAATAATAATAATAAAAATAGAAAACATTCTATATGTTATAATTATTCCAAAGCAGGGAAAACGACTAAATATAATAATAATGATAATAATAATAATAATAATAATAATAATAATAATAATAATAATAATAATAATAAAAACAATAATAATAACAATAATGATAATGAACGTAATATTTCATTCTTATTATGAATAGTATTAAATTTATCAATAATAATATAAAACTTTTCATCAGAAGGTGAACTAAAAGGCAAAGAGACCAAATATAGTAATAACCCTAAGGAACATTAAAATATAATAATATATTATTTTAAAGTATAATACAAAAACCTCAAACGTAATAGAATTTATAATTCTTTATGTTGATGTTTTTATATTTTGTCTCTTCCCTTTCTCGTTCACCTACCAATAAAAAGCGTTTAAACATCCCTGATCAATAAATATTATGCTTCCCGTTTAACTGCCTCGCCATCGGATGAAAATGTTCACTCAGAAAGAAAGAAACACCTGCTATCTTAAATCTTACACTGGGACAGTATCATGCTGCCGTTGTTTTCCTTTTGAGGGGTTTTTCCCTGGGCTTTGGGGAGTTTCTGGGTACAGATTCTAAATGAAGGTATCAGGTCTTCTGCTGACATCGGGGCTGAATGAGTCACCAAAAACAACAAAACACTGACATAGACCTCTAACCTCGTCCCCAAAGACGAGACCTGCTGTAGCCTGAAATATAAATCCCATCCGGCATAATACAACCACACCTGTTGCTGCAGACACGGGCCGCCACCTCCACTGACCCACAAGGTAAACACGTCTTAATTACACTGTTCCTCCTCTGAGTGTGAGTTTACTTCTTAAAGCAATGAATGTTTAAAGTAAAGACAAAGTTAAGTGTTGCACCACTTGATCTACTTCAGCAGGGACACAATACAGCTTTATGAAATGATCAATGAAGTTTATCTTCACCAAGTCAGGTCATGATGTCCAGAGCTTTCTGAAGGCCCCCATCCCAGAATAAAATACTGCTGCCACCTAGTGGCGGATGTGGGTATTTATGAAAATAATGATATATTGATATAATAATGATTATATTTTATATGATTATATTTTAATCATATTTCGTTGTAGGGAGTGAAGGTGATCAAAAGAGATAAAACATAAAACAGATAATATGTCGAACCTTTCCAGATGTGACCTTGAAAGAGGCGCTAAATGATTTTTAAATCAATTTCACCCCTGATGAGCCATAACCTATCCTATGACATGTGTTATTTTTGTTTGTGTGTTGAAGGCTGTAGTTGTCATAATTTGGCACACAGAATGAAAGTTGCATATTTAAGCAAAATAAGTGATCTTAAAATCTGGGAAACTAGAAAAAACAGACTTTTTCAGATTGACTCATCCTCTTTTTCTGTTAGTTTCTAAATTAGTGGATTATGAGAATGTCGATTATGTTTATGTGAGTCAAGACGATGTGTTTATAATGTCTTTCCTTTGCCTCTAGATTACACTGCAATCATGAACTTTTACGCTCTCACGATGAATTTTCCCATCACCCCACAGGGGTGTGGGAAACTCTGTCATCACCAGAAGCCTTTCTCAGTTTCACAGGCCTTAATACAGGAATGACTGAGTGACCGGCATTTCCTGTCTGACTAAAATAACAAATGGCAAAGTTTAGTTAAAATCAGATGTGCTGAGACATCTCTGACACTGTGTCATGTTAAAAGTGTTATTGTAACAATGTCTTATAATAGAATAATCATAGATAAATAATGTTGTTTCTGTGTACATCAGACTTATCCTGGTGCACAGATTGTAAAGTGACAAGTGTTTATGTTAACAGTAACTCTTTGTCACAATTAGTTCCAAACAATGTTTAGAAAGTGGTGTAAAATATGCAAAATCACTTTTTTAATCACACTTAAAGGAATATTAATGAGCTTTGCCAGACCTATTTATTTGTGTTGTAAATATTCATGTTAAAAAGTCAATGTTAAATCTACACATTAAAAGATCTAAATTTTGAATCTAATAGTATTTGTAGGGTTATATTTAAATGTTAAGATTAGATGAGGCTTTATTTACGACAGGGAAATTAAAGTGTTACAGTAGCATACAAGAAAATTTCTAAAAATAAATATAGAACATATGAAAAATATTTTTTTTAATACCGAAAGGATACTAAAATATCCATCGAAAAAAAATAATAATAATAAAAATTGTGCAAAATTGAGATGTTTTTACAATATTTCCACAAGAATGTATACAATTATTAGGTATTACATACGAATCTTTATATAACATATACATTGAATGGTTAGTGATTTATTTTGAATATAAATATTAAATTTAAATCTAGCTATTTGATCGTAACGTGTGTGACCAAACTAAATATTTAGCTTCTGTGCAAATTTACACTGCGCTGCAGAGGAATACCAAAATAAAAGATGTCCAAGCCGGAACCGGATGTAAAGTATAACCCCGCCCACCACGTCCGGAAACGGCCTTAAAGCAAAAAAGTGTATATGAATATTATTTTATACCTTTTCTGATTTAATGCTTTTAACTAACATTTACCATGAACACAGCTATCAAACATTCATTTATTTTCAAGTTTTTAAAGATCAAGTAGTAACGTTAACTAGACAACGTTTATTAATATTGCCCTAAATGAGAGGTAAAGGTCAATTCTAACCTTTTGACAAAATGTTTTTGTTAAGTTAAGTTATTATTATTAAGTTATATATCTAACATCTAACTTTCCACATCTAATGAATTATATCTAACGCAGCTCATTTAGGTGCAAATTGTTGACGTATCTGGATTTAATTAATTCAACAAATTATTTATATATAATATATATATATATACCAGTATAAGGTCTAGAATAAGGGTAAGGCTAAAGAAAGGGTATATATATATATATATATATATATATATATATATATATATATATATATATATATATATATATATATATATATATATATATATATATATATATATATATATATATATATATATATAGTATAGAGTATTAAGTGACAAAATAAAGTGACATAAAAAATCAAACGTAAAAAAAATGCAGTCTTACCTCCTCTGCTGCTGTGAAGTCTTTTTTCTCTGTTGCAAACCTCGTTAGTAAGATCTTCTGAAGGAGGGTTTGCTCCGGTCTCCTGTCTCGGTGGTAAGTCCGGGTTTTTGAATTTGTGTATTCATCATGAGGAAGACCAAATCCCGCCTGAATTTCGAAGATGTGTAAATATAAGCACGTGGCTTGTCTTATCTCTTCGTTCTGTCCAATAAAATCCAGCCTGGGAATCTAAAGTATTTGCACTAGTGTGTGAGTGTGTGCGTGGGTGTGAGTGTGTACGTGTGTATGGGTGTGGTTGTGTGTTTTGTGTGTGTGTGTGTGCGTGTGTGGGTGTGTGTAGTCTACACCAACAGTTAAATATACACATGACATTGAGAGACTAGTGGACTTTTAGGTATGCATGCTGTCCTTGAGCCTGATGTATCCCATTACATTTATTATTAAGGTAACATTTAGGTCTGCCAAAAAAAATGTTTTAACGAAACCAAAAAAGAACTCGTTGAATTCTTTCAAGAAGAGGTTTATAATGTAAATGCATAAGTCTGAAGAACTGAAAGTAATTCCCGCATACACAGTAACTTTCAAACAATTATAATTTATTGCGACCTTTTGGCGCTAAACTTTTATCAGGCAAAAAATAAAATATAAAATAAAAAATCTTATTATATAATTATATAACTTACATATAACTATATAATAATAATAATATAATCAAAAGTGATTTTGAAAAGACTAATCACACAGTTTATCTCTAATGTTCCAAAAATCTAAAAGTTCGGAGACACAAAAACTGAAATCTGAAAAGTGACAATTAAAGGTAGTAAAGTAAGAAAGAATATTTCCTTCTTGTAATGTAACGGTGTAGAAGTTTTAAGTAGCATATATTTAATGCCCTCACAAAGAAAAAGAAGATATGGAAAAAGGATTTCTTTGCATATTTAATTAAATGTATTAATTTAATATCTAAGAGACTCGAAATATTCAATAAAATGACAAAACGTTACAAAAGTGTGTGTTTTTATTTACATTTTCTTCAAAATCAGTTCAACAAATCTCAAGTAAAATTATCAGTCAAATCGAACTAAACCAAACTTTATCAGCCAAACAAACGCAAGAAATGACACAAACAAACATCAAACAAACATCAAACAAACATCCAAACATACATTCATGCTCAACAAATTGTTGGCATTTATGCATGAAGTAGATTCAACAAAATGTTTTAGGAGACTAAAGACTAGAGGAATCTGCACATCCTGTTTATTCTCATATAAAGTTGATTTTAAAGTAATTTATAATTCTGTCCATAAGGTGGCGCCACTAGCCCAAAGATATGATCAACATTTGGAATTCGCTCTTTGCTCTGCAGTAAATATTCTACAAAACAATATTTATATAATATCTCAATGAAAGGAAAAAGATTTTTCTTTCAAGTAATATTTTTTACTACCTTTTTTAATTAAAAACAAAAATCACAGATTTTCTCTTTTTCGTTACTCTTTGGTTTATTTTGCACATATCTGAACAGCAAAACCTTCAGCAGCTCCTTTTAAAGCCGGTTAATAAATCACCTACACTATGTTTGGAGTAAAAGTCAAAGACATGTGAAATATATTTGTGTGTATTTGCATGAATTATTCTTCTGCAACGATTAAACATCTCATCCTGGCCATCACTGCTGCAGGAGGAGGACCGGCCTCCGTGGACCAGACGGATGCAGCAAACATCCCTCAGCCTCCTTCACTGCTTCGCTCCACGCTGCGTGTTTCATGTTGCTTTTTTTTTTTTAAACTTGACTCAAGGGTTCTTGTTGTTTATATGTTCCAGCCAAAGCGCCGGAGTAAATCAATTTTTCAAGAATCAAATCGTTTCCCGGGATCTTTCTTCCGGGCCCAATGTACCAGCAGGGTCGTCATATGAGCGGTGATGAATCGGATGCAGATCATGGGATCCATAGCAGCCTGAGGGAGAGTCTTTGTATCCATGAGGACTGGAAAAAGGGACATGGTTTTGGATTCCCTTAATCTCTTTCGCTCGGGGCCTTGAGGTCCCAAAGATGGGTTTGGGATTTTCCAGCATCACTGCGTTGCTTATCAGTGAGAATGAGGAAAATTACTCGTCATCATTGCCGGCAATCATTACCTGCGTTGGTCCACCTTTGACCTGAGAAGGGTGGCGTTGTGGTTCTACGTAAAACCGGTAACAACGTGCCTGGCTTCATGTGTCAGCTACCTTATCACAAAAAACAAACAAACAAACAAACCTGGTTGATCGCCAGCCATCTGTGATTAATGTCTCCTCATCTGTGTGCTCTTTGGGTGTGACATCATCGACTCAGAGTGCAGTCAGGAGAAGACAGGATGCCAGACATTCCTCGAATACTCCACACAGGATCTCGCTCCTGCTTGTGAACACAACCTCCTGTGAGTGGAAAAGTACCGGCTCTGTTTTAGACGGACCAGGCTGTGGGAGAAGACTTGATTCTGAGCAGGGTTCAAAGTGCGTTTTTTTTTTTTAATGATAAGGAGCAATAAT
The DNA here is from genome assembly GCA_037951165.1 of Lophius americanus. Lineage (NCBI taxonomy): Eukaryota > Metazoa > Chordata > Actinopteri > Lophiiformes > Lophiidae > Lophius > Lophius americanus. The sequence goes on along the minus strand of JBBDHG010000166.1, from coordinate 1,284,939 downwards.
ACGTCTTTTCTACGCCCTTATCGGATTTATCGAAAGTCGCAAAAGGGCACACATTCTTTTACGCAAGTAGAAATGCAGTTAGATTGTTAAAAAATAATAATAATAAAGTTTTTATTCAACTAATCTACTAAGTAAAAGTGAAAAGTTAAAGTTGTGAAATGTTCTCAGAGTAGTTCATCTTACCAGCAGACGGATATTAATCAAATGGATTCTATCAGCTTCTGACTGCTGTAGCTCAGCAAGTAGAGTGATGTCACCGAATCATAAGGTTGGCGGTTTGATTCCCAGAGTCCTTGAGGAAGACCCTGAACACCAGTTTTCTTCCTCGGTGGGAATCCCACTGCTCCTCAGAGACGGGTCAAATGCCCAGAACCAACTCCACAGTCATTCTACTGTTCTGTGTAAAGAAAGGGAGGATTAAGAATTATGATAATACTGGCATAGAATGAATTTGCTGTGAAAAGACCGTTATGTAAGGACAGAAAAGCAAAGTCGATAGAAAATCAGTGACCTCACGCTTTTCCTTCTCTGTTGAGCTTCGTTTGTTTCTTGAACGCAGTTGGGGGATTGTGTTTCCGATGTATTATTGTTCTAGTCCAAACAGATGTATGCTGTGTATGTCCCCGAAAAGTACCCAATACCCTGCGTTGTACAATCCCCTGATTGAACTCCTCAAACAAAATGTAAAGTTAAGTTCAGAGTATTTTTCTTTTCTTTTTTTTTTAAAAAAAAAGCTCCCCAAACTTATTGAAATATAAATACTATAAGATTACAATACAATACAGAAGATAGATCTCCTCAGGTTGATTCATAAGCACCAAATTTGGACTAAATCGGATCAAGGGTCTAGAAATTATGGCCCAAAAACTTTTGGAGGTAGAGCTCCCCCTAGTGTCAGAAATGTGGCACTAAAACCAATGAGGGCGTAAAGTTTGAAAAGGATTCCTAAAACGGTATTTTGACCCCAGAGAGGGATTTTGTCTGCAAATAACACCCACGTCCACTAGGGGGAGTGTGTCCCATATATAAATTTAGATTGAAAAGATCTAATTTCAGTGAAGGTTACCAAAGTTATTATAATCATCATCATCATCATCATCCTGCCACTAAGCGAAAATGCATCCAAAGACACACACACACCCCGTAAAACACCACCATTCAGAGTTCTCACAATGTTTGAGGGAGTTTTGCTGAAGAACACGTCTTCACTTGTTCAATAATGGTGGGCAGAAGCGACCTCGCCTCCTTTCACATCGTGTTTTCACACGAAAACCTCGGATTTGACGTGGAACTGCCGCGTCTATAGAAGAACTGCTTTGAATTATTTTCTGTGGGAAGTTTTATTTTGCTTATGCACAAACTAAACACAACAGGTAGACCCTGTTATTCCATCGGAGCCACCAAAAGTTGCACTTTAACCCTTTAATCTCCTCGCCAAGAAAAAAATATATATGGAAAAATGTTTCCTTTGCCTATTTTTTTTCCTTGGCATCAATTCACGCATTCATTTAAGATCTTCAACACTCAAAATTTATAAATCCAATTTTAAAAAATGATTTCAGTCCATTTTAAATAGATCAGGACTTTGAGTAAAAGCATGTTTTAACCCTTTAATATCCTCAGCTAAGAAAAAACAAACTGGAAAACCTAATTCTTTGTATATTCTTTTTTATATCTGTACTATAAATTCACCTTATAATGGAAATCGTCCTCAGTTGCCCTTTTGACTTGTGGTGTCCCCCATGGCTCCATCCTCGGACCTTTACTCTTTAGCATATACTTGAGGTCATGTAAATAAACAGGTCCAGTCGCATTTTTAAGTAGAAATAAGTGACTGAAAGGAGCTCAACCAAAGAGTTGAGCAGGACATTAACAGGTTTCCCTGTTTTCAGTGTAGCACAAACACAGTTGGAGACTAATGTTGAACAAGTTCTACAGAGATGCCATGAATGACAGAATACACAGCCTCCGGGCCTCACAAAGTTTCTCCTCCATCATCCTCTGACATTCCAGGGAGGGTTGCTGAAGGAAGGGGAGACCTGCTGAGGGGTGGGGGGTGGGGGGTAAAAGCAACTTGTCTGCCGCCGTACGTAATGTCCTGACATTCCTCAAACAAAACAAGCCTTTCCTTATCGGCTTACGGATCTGACCGTATCCCACATCCTGACATGCAAACGCGGCCCGTCTGACCTCGTTTTCAGGGCCGCTGCCAGAGCGTTTACTCTGGAATGCGGTAATTGAAAACTGGAGCGATGATAGCTGGAATGAAATTAAGTTAATCTATTCGGCAGGTCGAGGCAGGAGGAAGCTCCACGTCGGTTCTGTTCATGAGCTTTGGAATCAGGCCAAATCTGATGGTGATGGTGATGGTGATGGTGATGGTGATGGTGATGGTGATGGTGATGGTGATGGTGATGGTGATGGTGATGGTGATGGTGATGGTGATGGTGATGGCGATGGTGATTCAAACAAACAAGCCGGTGCAAAGCTTCATCCAGGCTCCGTCAGAGCGGCCTTGTGGTTAATCCTCTTAGGTCCACTGCAGGTGACGGTTCTGCTGTGACATCAACGTGCGGACTAAATCATCTCACTCGGCGTATTGTGTGCGTTGGTGAGAATGACGCGTGTGTCAGAGAGACTAAATCCGCCTTCGAGGTATGATGACGGGCTAGAGGCGCAAATGATGCTCCTGCGCTCAGCCTGGCAGACACTTTCACACCGCGACCGCTCTCACACAGGAAGTCAGATACATTTGTTGAATCCGCTTGTTTAAGTTTGCGTCTTAAACACAGTCGGGTTCCCATGTGAACCGGGGAGCAGGGCACTTCTGATTTGATGTTTGGTCTGTTTTCTTTTTTCGTACATGGCAACAGATTCACAAACAAGACATTGGGAAAGCAGCAAAAACACAAGATATGCTGATAAGAAACATTATAGACGTGTGTTAATAAATAAATACAGTTCTTTGTGTAAGGCTCTTTTTTTTTCAAAATCCACCAATAATTCTCTTTTTACAGTGTGTTAAATCAAGTCAGATTTGAGCCTCGGTGCTCAAAGAATATTTTTTACACTTTTATTCTTGGTTTACTGAAGGTAAAACCGTGTCCTGCCAAAAAATAAAAGTTTTTCGAAAGACATTTGCAGAATTTTCAAAGCTGTAATTTCACTCTTTCACTTGTTTGGGGGTCTTATGATGCACTGTAAAAAAACAAAAAAGAAATGACTTCAACTAGTAACACTAAGTTATATTTAATTTGTTTGAGTCTAACTTAATAATCAAAAGCTGAAGTACTTCATTTAACTGAGTGTTACCAGTTAAAGCAGAATGCATCAACAATTTGTTTTTTTACAGTGTAACCTGCTAGAGGATATTGACTGAGGTGTTATAATAACATCTCGTCACTTAGTCAGCAGGTACAACATCCTGATCCTCGCCACGAAGCGTTTCAATAGACTCCATTGTGATTCATCGAACTAATTACATTTCCTACGGTCGAAACGGAAAAGAACTACTCTTAAAGAAACAGAAGGTCGTAGGTTCAAACCCCAGACTACCCCTGCAGTCTACATGTCTGAAGGTTCTTGAGCAGGACCCTGAAGGCCGACTTGCTTCACGGGGGGTTTCCCACTGCTCCTCACGAGTCGGTGAAATGCAGACAGCTTTTTTTTTTTTTTGTAATAGTGATAATAATAAGTTTTTATAGTAATTATTATTAATTCAGCCAAGACAAATGTTTTTGGGTTATGACCAAAGAGAACCCACGCAGCCTCAGGTCCATGTAAACAAAACAGTGAAAGCCCTCAGATGGGCATTTGAACCCATAAACTACTGCCTCTGCGGCGCCATTGCTGACCGCCACTCCATCATGACACCAACTTCTTGACTAAAGGAGCAAAAAAACAAGAAAAAAAAAAAACTCCCCGCCTCCAGAACAAATTGGTAGCATGTGGCCGCATGTGTGCAGACAGGACGGCCCGCGGACATCAAATTGAGCATAATGTGTTCCAATTACTTTTAATCCAGTTTGATTTAGTCGCGCCGATAAAGGCTGGTACATTTTAAAATAAGTATAGTCATTCAAAAAAAAAACACAACAACACATGAGTGAAATTTTAGGACACGGAGACGATATGAAGTAAAATAGACCAAATTAGAACATAAGAATTTCAAGGAGGTCAGAGTCCGACTTTTCAGCGAGGAAGACGAAGGAGGAGACGGAGAAACGCGCCGGCTGACTTCTTAGAGCATGTACTTCAGAGAAACAGGTTGAGTCGACATGGACTCCTGGAGATTGTTCATGAGTCACATTTCATTTGGGGAGTTCAGATTGTACGAACAAAGCCTGGAGAGTTCACATCCTCCCAGTGTGAGATGATCTTTGACCCCAGATGTATTCCAAACGTACAGTATTTAAGTCAAGTACACGAAACTCCATTTCCTGTTTTCCTAATCCTTTGAATGTCCTCGCTAAGAAAAAAAAAAAGTATTATTTATTTGCATATTTTAGTTTTATTATTTTATTATCCATTTGGGGGAATTTATTCATTTAATATCATACTTACCCTAAATTTACTCCTAACATGAAAATAACTATTGTTTTTGAACGGAAAGAAATATATATAATCAGACAGATAAGGTTATTTCAGGATGACATTTTGTGTTTCATGGCAAATAGTCACTTTTATTTCAAATAGCTCAACCTTTTGGTGAAACTTTTTTTTTTATGAAAACGATTAGGCCCTCAATATCAAATAATTCTGTTTTGTAACTCCTAAAATGCTTTAAATTGCCCAAACTTTCATAATAGCCATGATTAAGTCCTCCTCTGGGGCCCCTTTGACCTGTGGTGTCCACCAGGGTCCCATCCTTGGCCCCTTTCTCTTTAACACATACATGCTGACACCGGGTTATACCATAAACAGACCCGCCTACATATTTCAATAACAAATTGCGAACCAAAATGTGCTCAACCAAACGGTTGAGGAGGACATTTCTGATGTGAGATGATCATGAAATGAAACGACTCCCGCATGTTTGATCCCAACCGTATGAAATGGAGAAGAGGCATCTTCTCCCGTTACGGCTGCCATGACTCCGTCAGCGGTGTGTTCTTTCAAAATGACTTTGAGGCAGAGTTGGAACCCGGTTGCTAAACGGAGCAGCCGATTGACAGCATAGCGAAACCGCAGGATGACGTAACGGTTACTTCCGCCGGACTTGATGAATCCCAGCTGGAGTTTTATGGCACGATAAGAAAAAGAGTCCAGATAACAGAGTCCTACTTTCAGGATCCTGCCTTGTTGTTGTAACACTCTGGCATTGTCTCACACCTCATTTAGATTACCTCACACACATTCAACGCCCCCCCCCCCTACCAGGTCTTTTTAATATGTCTGACCCGGTAATTGACTCGGGGCTTTTTTCCCTCTTCGAAGGCGGTATCGACGGATTGTTAAAGAGGCCTAACGACTTTCACACACTCGCGCAGACGCCACAAACAAACACTCGGGCCTAGCCTCCCTCCACACAACAGGGAATCTGAAGACACAAAAGGGGGGGAGGGCTGGTTTTGGGGGGGAGCGGGGGGTAGCACATATGTCACCAAGTACCGCAGCTTGTCCGAAAGAGCTGGTGAGGTAATGAATGAGCCTTTCGTGGCGGAGGCTTCAGCGCGGCTGGCCACTTTTCTCTGACGTCACATTTTCTTTACTGTCAGATTTATAAAAAAATAAGCCAGTTAGTCAGAAACCAGCGATTTAAAATTTAAGGGTTTTCTCACCCTGATCATTCACTAGACGCGGGATTGTTTTGTGGTGGTGACGGCCTATAGGGCACCGTCGTTATCACCTCTGGAGGAAGTCTCCTCTCCTTTTTCTCACACCCCGCTGAGGGTCACAGCCAATGTTTTGGCTCATTTGCAACCCAAACATAACCCCTTCCCTTTCTCTCCGTCTCCACCTCCTCGTCGGTGTGGGAGACGGGGGACACAACGCCGGTGCTTGACTGAGCCCTGAATGTTCTTTGGTTGTCACACTTTTCCCAAACGCCTTGCAGCTGCTCCCATTGTGGCGGCAAAGACGGGGGTTCTGCAGCCCCCCTGTTGTTGGCAGGGTCTCAGAAAGGTTCACGGCGAGGGAGCGTGGCCAGAACAATTGCCAAGGCCATGACACCAAGCCCGTTGTCTGTGGCCAGAATACTTATGCAGATGTATGATGGGATTCCGTTGCATGTGAGCGGATGTTCACACACGTATTTATATCCCACTAATATATTATATATGGGGGTATTATGGAATCGTCACTGCCGCCGCCACAGTTCCTTCTTGTTAGTGTAATAACTCAAAAAATATTTGATAGATCATTTTACAATTTTAGGCCCACATAGACCTTAGTGTGAGGAAGAACTGGAGGGATTCTGGGAAAGGTCGGTTTTATATTTGCGACACTAGGGGAGCTTTAACTCCAAAATTGTCAGGTCATATTTTAATGATTTTGTCAGAATTTCTAGCATTTGAATAGATTTGAGAAAATCTTTCTTGCATTCATTGTTTTTCACTCTGATAGATCTTATTTTATTCACTAGGTGGCGCTATTTGTGAATAGAAAAGCTTTTTGGACATAACTTCCGACTCCTTGGTACGATTAAGTCTAAGAATTAAGTCCTATTTTACTCAGTAGGGGGAGCTTTTTTAGATTTTCGATTTTATACCCAAATAGACATAAGTGCGAGGAAGAACTGGATGGATTTTTGGACAGATCGGTTGTAAATTTGCAATACTATGGGAAGCTTTATATCAAAACATTTACAGGCCATAATTTCTCAACCGTCTCATCCTATTTCGTCCAAACATGCTGCAGATGAATCGACTCGGGAAGATCTATCTTGAACACATGGTTCACTTTCAGACTTTACCCACTAGGGGGAGCTTTTTTAAAAAACAAAACAACAACACTGTTTTACGGACATAACTCAAATACTCTTTCATGGATCGTTTCCAAACGTGACGTTTAATAAGTCCTAGTGTGAGGAAGAACTGGATTGGTTTTGTGAAAGGTGGGTTGGTTATTTCTGACACTAGGGGGAGCTTTGGTGCAGATGAATGGACTCAAGGTAGATTTATCATGATTATATTTCACTCTGACACTTCATAGTTTATTAACTAGGTTCATTTTATGTATATTTTTTTAAGAAAAAAGCTGTGGCCAGAACTTCAAATTTAACTCCGGAAGTTCCATCAGGGGGATTGCTTGAACCACCCGGGGAATCGAGGACTTTTTGGGGATATTCCCTAGCTCTCAGGGACGAGTGCGTGGGTCGAGTTTTGACATGATTTGACATTCTCTGCTTTGATGAGGTGGAAGACGTCTTTCCTTCTTAGACTTGTAAAAAGAGCCTTCACACCTCCACCTCCTTTTTTTTTTTATTATGCCACCTCTGTGTTTTGAAGTGATGATCAGGGGAAAAAAACAATATGTGAATGTGGACTTATTCTAATAGGATATTATGGGTAACCTAAATCCAAGAAAAACCAAAGAGAACATGTTTGTGAGATTATTTTTTAATCTGTATATCCAGTTCTCTTTTTTGAAAGAAGATACAAATCAGCTTTTTTTCACATTTTAGAGAAACAATTAAATTTCTATTCCGTTTAAAATTCTACAACATTTATCAACATTGTAACTTTGTCGATTAGATTTTCCAACCTGAAAATATATATAATATTATATTAAAATATATGTTTTATATGCAGCGGTTTCAAAATGGTCAGAAATAGTTATATGTGATCCAGGACAGGTTATTAAAGATTGATAGATTACAAAATCTAAGCTGAAAAATTGTTAAAGTTCTTTAGTGTTATTTGTTTATGGGTGGAGAACTTATTTTTGGAGCAATGTATTTGTTTTAAAAACCGACTATGCGGAATAAAATTATCATTCGCTTATTTTTTTTTTCATGCATTATTGGCCACAAGTACGTAAATCTGTCTTAGTGTCAGATATGAGATGAAAAGAAGAATTGGCACCAAGTTAAGTACAAAAGTCAAAGTTTTATTCAGTATAAAAACAACATTTGAACAAACAAATGCAAAAATAGATACGAAATATATTACTTTAGTTCAATAAATATGTCAGGATGCAGCCACCGAGGACTACGTGTCCCCCTTTTGAGTAGTTCCGGGGGGTTCTGTTCAGTCTGCAGTCTCAGCGCTGCAGAACACAGTACAGAAACATGAGGTATTTAATGGTCCATTTCCCCAAAGCGTCAGGATCGTCAAGGATTAGCAATGTCTTTGAAAGGCAGGCGTTTGCGTTTGATTAGGCAGCACATCAAACTCTGGCGCTGGAGATCTCTGCTGAAAGGAGGGCGATACATTCATAGTTCGTCAGACGAGGGAGTAACGTCGGCGCCAGCTGACGGGATCTGACAACTTCCCTGAGACACAACCGTCAACCCTCTCTGTTGTGTTTGCTTTGAAAAAAGCTATGATTATCAAAAGCCGATGCCTTCATGGGGGAAAAAAAAAAACATAAAAACAAAAAAAAAAACTTTGAATAAAGATTATTCAGATACTTCTAGCTTCCTTTACGGGAAAAAAAAACCCAAAACACTTTCATCTGGCATGTCCAAAGCCATCTAGGATTATAACGGCGGGCCACTATCACATTTAGGAGGATATAACATGAATACTGCCTCGTGGTTGTCGTTGAATCTCATCGTCATCAACGTTTAACTCGCCGTCGGAATAAAAGTTCCGGCCTCTTAAACGCCGGTCTCCCATTGAGTCTAGTGATACCAGCATCACCATTCAATGAACTGCGACTCGTCGCAGAGTCACTAGAAAGTCACAGTTTGTGTCCAAACAAAGTCCAAGCGCTTCACGCCTTTCTCAGCAGCTGGGAGAGGTGGTGATGGGACTGTGCAGGAATGAGAGCTGACCGGCAGAGGCGTGTACAGGTATGGAAACGGGGAAATTGAAAACCGTGCTGTTGTTGCCGATGGCCGGGCTCCCGGCCTCCGAGGAACACGTGGACGATGCCAGGACTTGCGACTCGAACTGGAGGAGCTGTCCCATGAAGCTGAAGTTGGGGGAGATGATGCTGCGGCGCTGCTTGACAAACTCAAAGGCCTCGTCTAGCTTCACGCGGTTGGTTCGCATGAGGTAGGCCAGGCAAATGGTGGCGGAGCGAGAGATGCCTGCTTGACAGTGGACGAAAACACGGCCTCCTTTATTCCTCACCGAGTCTGTAGGGGACAGAGAAGAGAAAGTAGCATGAGTAACCTGTGGGGCATCTACCAGGTGGGGGTTTAAACACCCCCCCTCCTCACAGGAAGGAGAAACACATGTGTCTTTGCATGACAGTCAGTTGCTATTTAAATTCAACAGCGCTCGTTAAAAACAACACAGGAACAGAGTTAATAGTGGAGTGGGGTGTGTGCCTGTGGGGGTTATTCCCCGAGGAGGCAGTCTGAATGGACAAAAGACGGGGAGCAGACTCCTGCTGGGGGTTATTGATCTGGGAGGAAGGCCGACAGTGAGTGAGGAGATGGTGTCTTTTGTTCAGACGGAACAAAGAGTCGCACGGCGAGACCCATTCAAGACCGCCCGGCCTATCCATTGCACAACTAGTTTCGGGGGGCTGCTTGCTCGCATTCATTAAAAGGGGGCATCTTTTTCCACGCCTCAGAGGGGAGGCGATGATGTCACCACCACTATTGTGGCAGAGTGTGGAGCCAGCTGGTGGGTTTTGGAGGGAAATTTTAAATCCTAAAGGGGGTTGGGTTGTTTGTATTGCTCGACCAATGGGCTCAGCGGGTACCAGCTGTGACAGCCTCTCTCATTTGACGGTTGAGGGGGGTAAAAATAAATACAGATTGGTGGTTTAACTCACCGATAAAGTCGATTGCCTCGTTGAACCAGGAGCTGATATCTGCTTTGTGGTTATCCTCAACTGGGATGCTCTTGTAGAGGAAGGAGTCCTCAAAATGATTGGGGCAGTTGGCGGAGACGTTGATTAGAGCGGTGATGCCGAGCATGTCCAGCATGTCTTTTCTGGAGGCATGGTAGGCACTGCCCAAGTACAGGAAAGGCAAAATCTCCACAGGACCACCCTGAATAGAAAAAGGGAAGCACCATTTAGTCAACGCTGACGGGAGCACGGCAAGAAAGGAGAAACAATGTCAACAGAAGAGCAGAAACAAACCTGGTCGTAGAGCGGAGTGTTACATGGACTGCAGCTCTGGTTCCCACTTTCTGGATGGCTGGAGCTCAGGGGCAAACTGAGTCCTTGTGGAGGGGAGAGTTTGCTGCACATATCTGGGTAATCTTTGGAGAACGTGTCAAAACCGCCTAAAATGGGAGAAATAAAAGCAAGACATGGTCAGATTACATGACAGCAGGGACAGATCCATGTTTATATGTGGCTCTCCATAAAGGTGACAACTGCTCAAAGGGCTATTTTGGAACATTGTTTACTCCGGGCCAGCTGGTACGGTGACAGCTGTAATCCACATTTGTTGGCCCCTCAGTGAGGATTCGGTTTGGGTTCGGTTTATTTATTCATTTAAAAAAAAAAAATGTCGGTTCTTACCTTTGAGGATCAACACCCTGACTCCACAGGGGTCGCGACACAGAGCCGTAACAGCCAGCATCAGAGTCCCATCTTTCTTCGCCTGGGATAAGTCCAAACTGCGGTCGTCCAGCAGAACCACTGACTGATAGACCCCGGACAGGAGCCGGTTCCTGGTGTCCTCATTCGGGACGATGTGCTCGAGTCCCAGACCTCCTCTGGCTCTCCTGCGCACTATGGTGCTGAAGCGCACGTTCGTGGAGCCCGATATGTGCGACGAGTTGAAGGACAGGAAGGAGCGGCAGTCCAGCACGAGGCAGCCCGGGACACCGTCCTCCATCTGACCGCGGAGGGACGCACAGTCGATGGTGGGGATGTCCATGATGACCATAGTAGGGCGGCGAGCTAGATACGATAAATCCAAATACATAAAGGTCGGACCGGAAATTGAAGCTGAAGTTATCGCGAAAAAAAGTTTCAAAAGTGTATAAATTGAAGTCCTTTGTTGCGGTTCGCTGGCTTGGAGAGGAAAGACACACAAGAAAAAAAGTTTTGAGACTCAATAAGTTGGTCCCTTTCCTCTTGAATTGTGGAGGTTCGTCGTCGAAGCTTCAAAACGTTCACAGAGTTGTTCTGGCTTCGAGCTGTTCGAGTAGCCCTTATATGCGGCTCGTGCTTGTGAATGAGAGGCCTTGACGTCATAGGGCCGACCCTCTTGGCGTCCTGCCAGCGCTGCGGACGTCACTCACTCCCAACCCCTCCCCCCACCGCTGCAACACTGGGACAAGCGCATGCGGGACATTTCTGTACAGGCACACGGCACGTAGACGAACAAATTGCATCTAGATCGATAGATAGACCTTTAGTTAATGCATTTTATGTATCAATTTAATCCAGAAAAATAAATAAAAAATAAAAATGACGAAGGGAAGAAATTATATTTTTTTAAAAAGTGTATTGATACATTCAAAATAAATGTAACTACCATCCAATTTCTGTTTATGAAGTGTAAATACACAAACATATATACACACACACACACGTATGCAGACCTATGTACACACTCAAACTCAATTCTCTGTAAGTTGTTTAATTCAGAAAATCTACTTATACTCAGCTTTACTCATTTATATGTGTTGGCTTTTTAAACTTGGCTCCCTTTAGCAGGTGTTACATAAAATCTCAACTTGCTAGACTGGCAAAACATGATTGATTTTATGTGACAGTTTTGAATTGCTAATTACACAATCAAAACAGCACAGTTTAAGTTTGTCCTAGATTTGCTCATTAATGCTAGAATAAACACAGTTAAGTAAATGCAAATGAATAGGATTTGTTCAATTTACGTTGCAGAGTTTAGTAAGCTGGACACTCGTAATCAATGTTTAACCCATAAGGCTGCAGCTTTGCACGTAGGCTTGTTTGGTGGGAATTGTTGACATATCTGGATTAAGTCAATTTAACAACTGATTGTTGCATGCACATATTGGAAAAAAACATATTCATGTCATGATGAAGACTGCAAATAAAGGTGTACACATATAAAATAAAAGCTGTTAAAACAATTTAAATTAAGACGTTAATGCAAGATAAACATAAGGGAATGTCCAAATCCTAACAACTTAAAGGATAGAATAGAATGGAATTTCAAACACAACAAAGTTGAACAGTGTCCTGTTGAACTACAGGAGGCTAATTGTTGCTGTTTTATAAACATTCCTTCAATAAATCCCGGTAGTCCAAAATAAAAATTATTGTGGGAACTACCTGCATGTCTGCAAACAAAAAATAATTTGCCAAATTTTTCCATGATGGTAGTTTTTTTATGATTTCTCTATTTTGCCTCTTCAGCTGAGAGTTGACAAATAACAAGATAATCAGTAAATATCTGCCACGGGGGGCCATAAAAGTTTATTCTTTGTTTTTATTAGTCAGAGGTACATAGTGCTCAATGCCCCGAAAGCAAAGGCGAACCATAAAAGTTAATCACTGTATAGAAATCTGAAGTCCAGTAAATTTCCACATGCTGAGAAACAAAACACAGGACTACCAGTAAGACGGCAGCAGATGGAGATCTCTCAACCTGTCACTTCTCTTTCATCTGTGACCTAATTTAAACAGATGGATGAGGAGTGCCCCCCTCTCGCAAATTAGAGAACATTTAAGAAAAAAAAAGGCAAACGTGATTGCAACCACTCTGGGAAATCCATCGCCATCAGTTTGTGTGTTTTGCTGACTCAGAGAGGACGCAACTTTATCACAATCAGGAAGCCGCAGTTTTGTTTTATTGACAGACAAAAGAAATAAACATTGACAGGAGAGTGTGTTGAAATCGCTCACAGAGAGACACGTCGGGGCTGTTTGGTTGCGAAACAAGTGTTTACACCGAGGAGCGTGGAAACGGGTAACGCTGGGACATCACCTCCTATGCAAATTCCCACCTCCCTGGTTTCAAGTTTGTTTAGATGCCTTTAGCATTCCACTTTCTGTATTTGCATTGACGTCTACAGATAATGCTGCATGTGCTAACAGTTTTACACATCAGAAGATGAGGCCGGCCTCCAAGCCATGAGCTATGACATCATTCCCACTTGGCTGTACCCCGAAGAAAGGGGGGGGGGTGACTTTCAGCCCGTTCAATCCACATCCACTCAGTCTGTACCTTCTGTTTTGTTTTATGCAAAGGGAGAGGAAATGTGTTACGTCTGAAGAAGAAAAAAAAGAACAGAGAGGGGAGGGAGAGCCTGCAGGGGCATAAAGTTAACCAATCACAACAGAGTACAAAAAAAAAAGTGGAACCTCACACTCCTGAGAGATGAGTCAACTGTGAGGCTGCGGCCACAGAGCACAAATGTTACACGCTTCACGGAGGGGGAGGGCCTGAAAACAGTTTGTACCAAAACATTATGTTCTCACTGTAAATGCGTCTCTCTTCCGGTCATAGTGGAAGTTATGAACCATAGCTGTGAAACACCAGAAGAAGGGGCGAGCAAAGACAAACTGTGCACATGAAGCAATTCTGCATTTCCAGTAGAGAATGTTCGCACTTTTTCCCAAGAGATGTCCACTTTTTTACCATTTCTTCACGGCAGCATCACTGTTCCCTGTGGGACTGGTGCTTCCCAACATGTGTGAGAAAGAAGTTCAACTGGCAAAATCGCTTTTTCTCTCTACGATAATAAGCCAAAATATGTGTTTCAGCCTAAATTTGAGCTCTTCGGTCTTAAAATAGAGCATCAAGCGTTGCCATGTTTTGGATTCCCATAATTATGGCCCACAACCCACGGCTCTCATGCAGAAAGGGAAGCGAAACCGGGGATGACAGAGAGGCTTTTCCTGCGGTCCAGCTCTGCAGTCATGCTAGCCTCTTTACTGTCATTGTCACTACGGGCAACAGCTGAACCATCATTGGGAAAAACACAGGGTTTGTCCTGACTCGGAGAATCAGAGAATTCTCCTACAACTTGTGGCAAAAGCGTTTCATTTCATGGGTCAAGAAGAGAGTCAAAAAGAGGAACTGTTGGATTTTTCTTTGTATTAAGCATGACCTAAAATAACTGCACCACTAGTATTACTGGTATAACGGTTCTCGCCATTTCTCACTAGGACAAAAATGATCATATAGATAACTTTCCAGATGACCTTTCAACATGCAACAGTGTCATGAAACACGAGTTCATTATCATTGAAGTTTTTATAATTGTAGTTATATAAACTGTTTACGTTACATTAAATCACCTCTTGTTCCTGTTGTCACAGGAGGAGAACAGTTTTAACCCATAAGAACCCAGACCAAGTTCCTCTTTGAGATGTACCGCTCAACCGTTTGGTGCAGCAAATTTGGAGTCTCTACTGCTTATTGAAATATGTGACTGAGTCTGTTTATAATCAGACCCAGTGACAGGATGTATATGTTGAAGAGTAAGGGGCCAAGGATGGAGCCCTGGGGGACACCACAGGTCAAAGGGGACACCGAGGAAGAGGCATTTAGGATGTAGACTGAGCGGGTCCTATTTGATAAGTGGGCTTTCGTTTGGCATGATTAAGCTTGTGAGGACTCTACTCTAATACGTGTCAAATCATTTTCTAAAAAAGTTGAGCTCATTTAATTAAAACGGACTATTTTCCATGAAATACAAAATGTTATCGTGTTATTTTATAAATCACTTTTTTTTTTTACATGTTTGAAAACATGCTTGACAAAAATGTTTTGACATTTTATGGTCAATTTAAAGCTTCTGAGATATTATATTAATAAATGCCCCTAAATAAGCAAATAGAATAAGATAAGCAATAATTTATTTCTTGATAAGGACATTAAAGGGTTAAAGGTAAACTATGTGGACAATCATTTTCAGGGTTTGGACCCTTTCAGATGCCACCATTTCTCTTTTCTCAGGATTTTTGTTTGGTATTTCAGATGGCATGTATTTTCCCTATTTACCAAAAAATGGGACATGAGAAGAAAATGGAGCATCTTTGATACTAAGATGCCAGAATAAAAGCCTAACAACATGAAATGATTTTTTTCGTCTGTTGTCATTTTAATGAGTTTCGATTTTTTTCCATGAGTTGCTACGAGGAACCGTTTTTTTTCAAAACATAATTATTGACATATGACAGGATCGGGGGGCTTTTATCTCGGTGAGTGAAACCGTCGTCCCTCAACTTGGAGGGCAAAGTTCAAGCTCAGCCCCTAACGCAACAAACCGTGGGACCTTGAGCAAGACCCTGAAACCTCAGCTTCACAGGCTCCGCCCACTGCTCCCTCAGGGATGGGTTAAATGCAGAGACAAATTTCATTATAAATAAAGGAATGGTTATTATTATTATTATCTCTTGTTGAAATGAGGAAAATCCCCACTAAAACCCACATCATTTATAAATGAATGTCAATTATATAATAATATATCACAAAAGCCAAAGTGATTAAAATAAAACAAGAGTTAAAAGACAGAAATGTCCCTGATGAAGCTCAGGGATAGGGGCACTCGTGTCACTTAAGGTTGTTCTGGGAAAATAACCACCTGCATTAAAGTCTGTGTTATAAACTATGATGATATTAATAGTATTAATAATTATTTATTTATTTATTTACCTAATGCTCATAGGTTGAATACAGAGAGGTTATTAATTAGAGTGCACAAAGTGGAAACAAAAATGAATACACATTTAAGGAAATAGATGTCAATATAATGGATGTGTTTCATGTTTTATAGCCAGTTTGCATTAAATTATTGAAGGATATGTACCGTAAGCGTCTAATTTGTTCTCATTTCTTATGTGGTGTGTATGGATTGTCCAAGATTGGTCATTTTATAAGACATTAGGGTGCATTTGTAACATTTCTTATTCTGGCTTTTGTCTCTTTGTTTGTTTTTGGATGACAAATAAAAAGTATCGACGAGCCAACAGGTTATCCAGAGGGGTCGTCGTGCTTACACACCACAGCTGTGTTGTAATGACAGAGAAGATTTAAAAACGTGCAAACTCTGGTGCAACTCTGCAGTACGTGACCTGTGTTTGAGGATCTTGTGAGAACGTATGTGTTATGAGGTTACAAGGTGGTCATCCCTGTCTCAGATGTTCCATTGATTGGGTTCCCTGATTATACGAAACATGCCTTGCAACAGCTGGAAATGGATGATTAACCGACTGTATAACACAATTTTTTTTGAGGGTTTCGCCCTCTCGTGAATACCAAAGTGGTGGGTGAATCATTGGTAGGAGAATGTGTACAACATAGATTACCCCAGATTACACCATACAGTAGGGTAGCGTGTAGTCCCACAATTTTTATTGTGTTGTATAACCAACTGCAAGTGAATATATTTGAGATAAAACATATTGTTGTTATCTGATTTTCAACAGACCATTAAAAGACTCACGCTGTGTTGGTACCACAAGTCATGGCAAAAAAGATAAAAGGACACACAACCAGGTTTTCTTTTTTGTTTTCATTTTCTTAAGTGCCATATAGACTTCACCTTTTACATCTATTACTCATAACTATACCTTGACTAGTTCTGACAAAACTTGGTAGCAGGGTTGGGCATGTAGCGAGGAATAATCCATCAAGTATGTGGAATGGGTCAGAAAAAAGGTGATGAGTCAAGAAACTCTCTGACTGTTTTAATCAATTACACAACAACTACTTCACAGACTACTATGAAACTGAGTGGAAAGGTGTGGCATGGGAAACTTATCACACCTCTTTTTAAAAAATCTAACAAAACTGGATCCCCAAAAAAAACAGATGTGTCCATTTCTTCATTTTGTTTAACATTGTAAATTAGGGCTTTTTGACTTGGTATTTATCCTGATACATGGCCTTTTTTTCCTAAATGGATAATAAAAACCATTCAAACTCTGAAACTTGACACGAAAGGAGATTTGCAGACCCTTGGTAAAATTTCCTAATACAACCATCAATAATCATCAGATAGATTGGTGTTATGCAGTGTTATATGAGTTTTACTGAGTAACCTTGTTCTCATAAAGATCATGCTTCCCCTAAACAGTCATAAATGTTCATTTGAAGACATAAGCATAATACATTATATAATTTATTAATTTTACTCCTCTGTATCATTTCCTGTCTTTCGCAAAAATGTGTAACATTTCATAACGATCTTGCTGTTATCACTATTTTAATATTTATGTTAATGAGTTTTTGAATGTATATGGTGGAAAATTAGTGATTTAGAAAATGAATTGGATAGATAGAGAAAATAAAAACCCTACAATGCTTCTAATATTTATTTTGTTGCATTTTATAATTTGTTTAAAGATATATATTTGTATAGAAAACGATGCACGACTTTGGGCGGAAGTAGAATCAGAGGGAACAGGATGTATCTCTAAACCAATCAGATTTTGCAAAGCGTCCTAAGCTGACGTCAGCCCGGTACCGATGAACAACCGGTAGCATTGTGAGGAGCCTTATGGTGGCCACTTGTCTGTAGCTTTTTCGACTTGTAACCTGTGAAACTTTCAAACATCATGCCTTTCGATGTCCGGAGGTGAGTGCAGGGCTTCCTTCAACTTGTGTCCAAGATATGAATGGTCGGGGGCGGGTTAACAGTATGTGAGCTCTTGGTGAATTGGCGGTTAGCAAAGCAAATTCTAAAATTCAGCGTGGCCGTGACTAGTGTGTTCCAATGTGTAACGGTGCTGTTTCACGATGGTCATCAGTGGGGTACATTTAAATGCGTAGAGGGTCGTGTTGGGAGAGCCAATGGAGTGATGCTCATGAATACTCAAGAGAGTTTCGGGAAGGAATCCCTCTTGCGCATGCGCGGATGTCCTAATCCTGAATATTGGCAGAGGAGTCACAAATTTCATTCAACACATTCCTTACATAGCTGTGCGTTTTGCTAAAGAAATAACTGACATGAGTTCATGGTTATACCTTAGTCACAAAAGTTCAAAAGGTCCCCAAGAAATAAAAAAGTCACAATCCAAACAAATACACGGCAATCAGGGTATGCCTGAATAGTTGTGTTACAGATCAATTCAGCTAATCTATAAGTACGTGACCAGATACAGGCTACCAGTCACACCTGCAGGACCTTTGAAAGTGTCAATAAAGCACCCCTTAATCAAAATAAAGAACAGGATGTTTGCACTCACATATAATGATAACCTCATAACTTTGGTTGTAGCAAATCATGACTGCAACCCTATCAATGCTTACAACCATATACTTAGTTCTTCAATTTAAGATTTACGATAATCTGTTTATAAACATTCTAAAGAAAGTGAGGCTGCAACTCATTATTGTTTCCATGATCAATATAATCTTCCACCACCATTTTTATGTGCCTGCAAAAGGATGCGTATGGGGTAATGTTTTGCCAATTTTCCTCAAAACAGAACAGTCTGTCCACAACTGCTCCTAAAAAACTGATGGACACTATTCAATTTTTTTTGACTTATGATATGTAGGGGCCTTGACTCTAATAATTGGCGACTTCAATTTGCTTATTCTTTAGATTTTCCAGAACATATGAACTTTTTTGTGTCAGCTTGCCCATATTTACCCATGATAGATCCTATGGTCTGACCACATCAGCACGGA
This sequence comes from Lophius americanus, assembly GCA_037951165.1. Lineage (NCBI taxonomy): Eukaryota > Metazoa > Chordata > Actinopteri > Lophiiformes > Lophiidae > Lophius > Lophius americanus. Next base: position 1,266,290 of record JBBDHG010000166.1, on the reverse strand, counting down.
TACATTTTTTCTAGTAGCAGAGTTATCTGTGACCAAGGACACCAATTTTCTAGTTTAATTATTAATGTACGCAATTAGAACTGAGAACGCAAGATATTCAAATGTCATGGATTATATTTCACCAGATCCAAACATAAACGGTATACGTCACATCACGTCAAAGAAAAACAGAAATTATCTGTTTTGAGAGGCAATATCATGTTTATTTTTTTCAAAGTTTACAAAAAAAGTGAAAAAACAAACACTCAGAAGATGAACTTGTCAATCAATCAATCAACCAATCAATCTTTATTTATATAGTGCCAAGTCACAACAACAGTTGTCTCAAGGTGTTTTCCAGAAAGAGCAGGTCTAGACCAGACTCTTTATTTAATTGTCTACAGGACCCAACAAATTCCTCCTTGTGCAAACACTTGGCGACAATGGCGAGAAAAAACTGCCCTTCAACAGGCAGAAACCTCGAGCAGGTCCAAGACTCAGGGTGGACGGCCTACTGCCATGTCCGGTCGGGTTTGATACAGACGGGGGGGAAAGCAGCAAAGATATCAGCTATAATCCACTTTCTCCCACTGCTCCATGGTCGGGCCGTGGTAGCAGCAGGGATCCCAGGTTGATAATAACATTAATATTAACATTTATTAATATTAACATATAGCGATAGCTTATGGGGAAATACTATACAATAATAATAATGATAACAACAATAATCATCATCATGAACATCTTGTGATCATTGGACATTGAGCAGGTCCACAACAGCAGAATCAAAATAAATGCTGACCATTATTATGTTGTAAAATTAACCGATCTGCTGACCTATCATTTAATCTATATAATTTAGATTTGGTTGATTTATAGAAAAAATACTGAATAGTTTGGTCGGATCACACGAACTCTGGTACTAGGACTACTCCTGTCTTGCTCCAAGTTTTGGATTATGATATTTTCCTTCTTCTTTACTCAGTGACTGTAAACATTATGTTTTGATTTTTTTTGTTTTGACATCGCCTCGTCGATTCATGTCGAAAATCATGGTTATTTGTAGACTTTGGTAAGAGAAATGAGACGTCTCCCAAACTTTTTCTGGTCGTCATTGTGGTAAGTTATTTAACATACAGGGTCTGATGCAACTCTCCCTTGTGCCACTACACTACGTATGTCCTGTATGTGTTTGAGGGGCTTGTGAGTCTGTATGTGTCATTAAGTCAATCAGCGGGCAATCCTGCTTCAGATGCTTCTCTTATTTTGGTGGCTTAATCATATGACACGTGTCTTGCTGTAAACCGTCAGGTTTTTTTTTTGAGGTTTTGCACACTCAAAACCTTGCACACTCATAATTGCAGGAGGTTTAGTCAGCGAGTGAAAACATGTGACAATACTTGTTGCGGAAGATTACACCACACCCTTGGGTAGCATGTATTCCCAGAATTTATGTTAGATTATACAACAGCTATGAACCTCATTGTTATTATAAAGATACTTTATTCATCCCACAGGGGAATTTCCAGAATTCCAATTTATTCAATTCAATTATTTTGACTCCGGTTTTTTGGTGGTTTTTTCTTCTTCTTTTTTGAACAAGTCCTGTGAAAAGAATAAAATTATGTTGGTTGGACATCGTCACTTGCTCTATCTTGACTCAAGCTCATCGCTTTAATGAGTAGATAAATCTTTAACAGTAATATGTAGAAATGACAGAGTTTAAAAACGACTGGACCTTTGTGGTATGCTGTTGAGTCGTGTGCTCTTCCCAATAGTTTTCAAAAATGTCCAAATCATAGAAATGTAATTGTATTCAATCTCTTCCTCCTTCCTACCTCTTTTTCTCTTCCTTATACCATCCGGACAGAGTAAGGTAGTTCGAAAAGGAGTCCTCAGATGTGGATAAACAAAACACAGACTAAATGTGATTAAACATTGTTGGTTGTTTAGCAGTGAAGACATCTCTCATTTTCCCTCGTTACCTAACATATATATATGATAAACATGATAAACATGCATAACTTCTTCCTGTTTGAGCAATCCCCGTTTTAAAAGTACCAGTTGTTTTTGGAAATTCCTGAGCCACCTTTACAAATTGAAAAAAAGAAAAATATATTTGTGTATATATATATATATAAATAAATAAACATTAAAATGTCTTTGCTTCTTTTCAATTTCTAAAGGAGGTTCAATAATTTCCAAAAGAAAAGCAGGTACTTTTTGAACAGTGAGTACTGAAACAGGAAGTAATAATGCATTTGTTTGGTCTATTATCATATTCATGAGCAAAAGATTTGACTTCTTATTCTGGCTCCCTATTGTAATACTTTATTTTAATATTTAATGGGCCGCTGTCCTAATCCCCACAAAGGAAGATTAGTCATTAGGGAAGCTCGAGATCATGAGATAAATGACAGTTCCCGGAAATAAATCTAATAATAACAAATAAGATTGTGAATAGAATTATAGATGTACATATATAAATATACATACCAAAGAGGAGAAAACAAATATACACATACAAACACATATAGATTCAAGGTTATGTGGACAATTGTTTCTTTTTCTTTGTTTGATGTTACAAAGGAGAAATAGAAAGCACTCAATCTATAAATAGTTTCCAGGTCAAAAGTCCCTACCTACTGCGATATACATAAAAAAAGTCCTTCTGAGTGACACTGATTCTGCATTAGGTCTGTGTTCCAGGTCGGCATCCAATTATATTATGAGTCATCCGGCCCTGTTTTCGGTTCTATTGTGATTAGACTCCTGTTTCTCATATTATTGTCAAGCTAAGAAGAAAGACTCAATCTCACTATGTTGAAGAAAAGTTAACCAGAATCAGTAAGGCAAGGCAAGTTTGTTTGTATAGAACTCAGGATCAGACGCTGGAGTAATTCAAAGTTCTTTACAGACTATGACGTTATTGAAAACAACATAGCCTATGAGAAAAAGTCTAAACTTAACAATATTTATAAAGAACAATTAGATATTGTCATTCTTAAATATAGGTAAAAAGGGGAGCGATATAAAATGGTGATAATAAAAGCAATTTCAGGCACAAGCAGTAAAATGTGAGCAAGCAGAATAAAGGAATAGAATTATGGGTTCAAGAGGAGGCACTGATGTGATCTTAAATAATATATGTATAATAAGGTTTTGAGCCCGGATTTTGAGGAACTAAAAGTTTAGGCAGACCTCAGGTAGTCGTGGAGCCTGTTCCAAAGGTTGGGTTGCCTCAGCTTGCCTGGTTAGAGCTCTAAGGACCGTGAGCAGGCCGGACCCTGAGGACCTGAGGGGTCTGGGAGCGCCGTAAGGGACAAATAGATCTGTGATATAATTTGGTGCCAGACCATTAAGTGCCTGGTAGACCAGAAGTGTTAATTTATTTTGACTCACAGGAAGCCTGTGTAATGATTTAAGGACAGTTGTAATATGTACCACTTTCCTGTCGTTCGTTAGGACTGACTCCTTGGTGTTTGGGTCAGAACTGTGAAGACACTATTACGGCAGTCGCGACTGCTAAAAATAAAAGCTTAAACCTGTTGCATCTTGCAATGTTTTGTAATGCGGTAGAAGGCTGACTGTTAAAATTGAGATCAGAGTCTGTAACTACACCAAGAGTTCTAACTTCATTTGTAGGTTTCATTCGTACCCACGCCTGCCTCAAAATTGAATCGGGTCCCACTCGGCCAAAGTTTCACACCCTTCTCAAAACACAAACCAAATCCCTTACAGTATTTTGAGATATCTATAATCAAACAGAAAGGTGGGTGATCACATAACCTCCTCCGGCCCCTGATGACGGAGGTAAATATAGATTAGTGGCGTAATGGAACATAGTTGAACCCTGATCCAGGCAGATCCCCACCTCATTATGTTTTACTGAGTTTGCTTATTATCGTATCACAATAAAGACGGGGATAATGAGGGAAGCCCGCCTAATACCGGCTGCCTAATCAGATCTTTCATCTTTTAATCCCCAAATTGATTTATTACTATTATAGTGTGTTCTGTCTCTGTTGACATTGCTTATTTTTGTTCACGCCCATCTACTTAAAATAGTGTAACTGTCTTGTAATCCACAAACCAGACACACATTTAAAAACCAACGGTTGGACATTATTTGCACATTGTTTTTTAAAAGGCTCCATTTTCAAACCTTTTCTTTGATAAATGACAGAAAAAAGGCAAAAATACGGCAATGAGTCATCATTCAAGCGAAGTTGTGTGTATGCGCAGGCAAAGACCAGCATCTAATAATAAGGATAACCTCATACGGAATGACCGAATGGCGGCTCTCCTGGATCAATGACCGAATTTAGGACGGAAAGGCTTTCATCCCAATGTTTTAGGTAACCTTCCAATTATGTCATTTAATAACACAGGAAGGTTTAGTTCAGGCCAACTCGATGATGTGGCATCTGCTCCTGTGTTGATTAGATCATGGAGATTATAAAGCATCAGGAAGGGTAATCCGTGTCCGTATCCTGTCTCTTGTTCCTTGCAGTGTTGGGTGATCACTTTAGGATTCTCAACACACCCGTCATGCAGATGGCTAAATCAAAATTTGCATAAAGACAGATGTGGACTCTTGTAATTTGAGATGATCATGACTCTACTCTGTATTATGGTTTTACTCAGCAATGTAAGAAAGGAATGTACTACTGATTTATTATGAGCCAGGAGCTCGTTTACTCAAGTCCCTCCCTGAAAAGCCACCCGGTGGTGTCAACACTGAAATGCTGGTACACATTGTGATGGAAGGAAGTGATGGAGGCAGAGGATGGTGACTGAAATTCAGGAAATTACAAATGTCTGTGACGAAGGCGGGGGCGGGGGGGTCACGCGTCCACATAAATAGTGATGAATAGAAGATGTTCTGCATGGAGGAAATGAAGTGAGACTGAGATCTTGAAACAATCTAATAATGAGAGTACCCGAGTGTAGTTGAAAGAATACAGTTATTAAAATAGCCCCTCACTTCTACCATTATACGCTTTTTCCCCAAATGTTGAGGGTGAAACAAAACAATTTTATGTCTCATGACGCTTTTAATAGTAGTAAACTGAATAGCAGGAAGTATATCCCCGCCTTGGGGTCTGGATACTGAGGGTGGTGGTGGCTTATTACTCTGCTGAGAAATTTAGAATGATGAGGCTGATTGGTTTGCGAGGGCATGATCAGGATTTTATTTTTTTTGGGGGGGGGGGGTGGTCGTTAACCAGCAGAGTGAAAGTGAAAGAATCTTATTTAAAGAGACGGCAGCTAAATTATAAATGGGCTGTACTTGTATAGCGCTTTTCTAGTCTGCTTGACTACTTAAAGCACTTCTACAACACAAGGCAGCATTCACCCATTCACACAGAGGCGGCCATGTAAGGCACCATATGCTCATCATCAGCAGTAACCATTCACGCACCAACGGAACAGCCATTGGGAGCAACTTGGGCTTCAGTATCTTGCTCAAGGACTGCACTTCCACTTTGACGTGTGGACCGCAGTGACCGGGCTTCGACCCTTCAGATTAGTGGACAACCGCTCTACCAACTGAGTCACCGTCGCCCTTACCATGAGCTAACAATGGAAGTGTGTCACCACGAATGGATAAATGTGGCTAACTGAATGAGCACAGCTGATATTAAGTGATGCCCTGGATTGTGAATCGAGTCATTCAGAATGAGCATGTGTGAGAAGTTAGGATAAACTGTGTGGGTCTTCCACACTGAACTTTCAGCAGCGCTTCATATTTATACAAATAAATTAATAAAGCTAATAAAAAGTTTTTCTTTCAACATTTTATGGATCGGGTATTATTTGATGGATAAAGCCATAGTGGCAAACAAGCTTTTTGTAGATATCACCTTGAAGACTGCATATAAAATTCAACCGAGCATAACCAGAACTATAACAAAACCTGCTTGGCATAATGATGCTAAACCAATGCAAAAATTCTCTATTGAGCGGTACATTCTAAAATCTATTGAGTCCGTCATTATGATGAATATGGTCAAATGCTTCTTCTTGGAGTTGAAAAGAAGAGGGTAAAAAAAAAAAAAAAAAGTTTCGTAACGTATGATCCTTGCATTGAAGTCAGAAAAATGGGAAGGGTCTCACGGGACGATGATGTATCACACTGTGTTTAACCTGTTGGGTGGACTCAGGATGTGAGGGTGGTGGCCGGGTGGAGAGGATGTGAGGAAAGAGACTACCTCTGCTTACTTAACATTCAGGAAGTTTGTTACTCAAGACCCTATTCTGATGCTGATACAGAGTGGCGTCTCCCGGAGCCCCCCTGTATGCTGTCTGCCCCTTGTATCCTGCTGGACCAGTCCACTAAGACGCAGGTTCTAACACTAATGGGACATGGTTCTAAGTCGTCGGAGATGGGTATCAGTCAAAGGGAGCGAGAGAAAGGGAACTTGTCTGTGTTGTTTACTAGGATAAAAACAAATGTGTGAAAATAACAGCTGAAACAAAAACAAGAGAAGCAGCAGTTCAGGGCTGAACAGGAAGCCCCCCTCCCAGCCCTCTTACTTCCTCCCCCCCGCCCTTCATTGCATCGGCCCCCATTATTTCACTGGCAACTCTCGGCAGGAGAGAATGTGAACAGATGTGAGTGTTTTTGGAAGTAAAGTGTGAGAGTGAGGGAGTGGGCGGGGTTTATGGATTTGGGGATGGAGTTTGGGGTCAAAAATGTTTCACTGCCCAAAAAGGATATGAGCAGGAACCTGAATAGTTTTCTGTTGAGCAGCAGATGCCCCCATTTCTAAGCTCCTCAAATAGGCAATAATAGAATGTCTCAGGCTGAGAGCTGATGTTGTCAGGTGGAACCGATCCTCCTGCACTTGTACTCCGGGGTTTTAATAATCCTCGGTTCTGGAAACTTCACATTTCATTGTTCATGCTTTAATTTCTTCCCACCTTCCTTATTGCATTATCCTTTTCTCTTCTCTTTACCGGAAAGTTAAAAAAAAGACTTCAGAATGTACAGAACTCAGCTGCAGGGCTTTTAACCAGAACCAATAGATCCAGTGAGTTCAGAAAGTATTCAGGCCCCTGTACCTCTTTTCATTTTTTATTTTAATGCAGCCTCACGCTGAAACAACATAATCACAAAGTGAAAATGGAATTTTTTTTCAACTTAATTGAAGCCCATTTGGCAGCAATTACCCTCCAGGGTTTTTGGGTGGGACCCAACAAGTTTTGTACACCTGGATTTGGGGATTTCCCATAATTTTCTCTGTGGATCCTCTCAAGCTCTGTCAGGTTGGATGAGTGCTGTCAGTAGACGGGTCTCTGCAGAGATGTTCCATTGGGTTCTTGTCAGGTCTCTGTCTAGGTTACTCAAGGATATTCTAGCCTTTTTACGTTTAGGTGAGTCGATGCATGTAAACACCGGGTCGGAGAAGATCACAGTTCATGTAAACAGGCGACCCACATTGCAATTCGTAAAGGAGAAAAGTGTCCCGTATAAACCCACCTAGTGTCCTGGTGAAAGGGGAACCTTCGGCGCAGTCTGAGGTCCTGACCTCTCTGGACCAGATCATTATGGATTACTCTGTACTTTGCTCCATTCACCTTTACCTCAACCCATACCAATCTTCCAGTCCCTGCTGGGGAAACCAGGAATCACATCTGTGCCGGGGCACCAAACAGTTCAATTTTGGTCTCATCAGACCAACAAAACTCATTTCTCGCTGTCAGAGATTTTGCTTCTCTGCACTTTCCTGTGCCTTTCACTGAGGAGAGGCTTCCGTTTGGATAAAAGTGAGAGAGGTTTTGATTTCAGGGGCCTGAAACTCTGGAATGACCTGCCTGAGTAGATGAAGTTCTCCAGGGCAGGGTTTACTTTTGAATCTCATCTTATACCATCCTATTATCGGGAAACATATCAGGTGCCCCCTCTTTGTTGAACTACTAGTCTTCTGGTGTTAATTTATTCCATATTCTATTTCTTCATTTACTTTTTACACTTTCAAATTCTTTTTTTTCCTCCAAATTCGTATGTGTTTAAATCTGTGAAGCACACCTTCCTTTATTTTTCTGAGGATGAATAAAGTTTACTCTTTGTTATTTTATAGGTTCAAGGTTTTAGATGGGATAACGTTTGTAGGGTTTATTCCGCAGGACTAAATTCACTACAGGTAGTAACTGATACGCACACGTATTTGTACTTGCTTACTACCATAAACATCATAACACATACGTTTAGGCTATTTCAACATTCCTGTGTGTGTGTGTGTGTGTGTGTGTGTGTGTGAGTGTGAGTGAGTCTGTCTGTCTGGACCTGTTTTGTGTAATAGAGGTGGTCCAAAACTAACATTCCACCACCGCTCTGTAATATTGCACAGCCTTATGGGTACAGAATGTGCTTCTTTTCTCAGCACGTACTGTTTACATTTTCTGTGTTTTTTTTTTTCTCACTCCCTTTTCCCTTCCTTTGTTTCCTTTTTTCCTTTTCTCTCCTCAGATTCGATATCTACAGGAAGGTGCCAAAAGATCTCACCCAGCCCACCTACACAGGAGCTTTCAGTGAGTGGTCCCTCACACACAACAGGCCAACGCTATAAGCTTCTATTTTTGCTTGTTCTTTAATATTTGTTTAATCAAGACTCAGTTGTCAGCGTATGTGTACGACATCAGCAAAAGATTAAATATGCAAAAACAACTCCACCTAACCTTTCACATCTCACAGCAGCTGCAGGGCTATTTGAAGCGACAACATTTCTTATTCCGGAAAAGACTAACGGCACTCTCGTATCTGCAGTTAAAGTCAGAAATCAGCAGATGAAACTGCCACCGTTAGCCGAGCACAAAGACTCAAATCAGGAGGGAACAGTTAGCAATACCTCAAAAACTCAACAATTAAAGCCCAAAACCAAAGAGGAGAAATGAGTTTAGCTTTTAGTTTAGTTTTTATACTTTGGTGTTTTTTTTTTTTTTATTGTAACAGCTCGCTAATGTGTTAGCTAGTGGGCTATAAGCAGGCTGGTGGTCTGATTTGAGATTCTAGAAAATGTCTTTAAATCTAAAACAGCAATGAATAAATCAAACGCTCTAATAAAGAAACCAAAGAAATAGCTTCCATTCATTTAATTCGGATCGACCTGAAAAATAATCTTCATACCTGCGTACCCGGTCATGCTCTGGCTGTGCACTCATTATGAATCACTACTCCTCCACAAGGCTAGGTCGCTAGAATAGAACCAAAGTTGGCCTGCAGTTCTGCATGAGAGCTGCTTATGCAAACGATGGCCTTCATTTCAATTTACGTACATCATGATGCTGTTGCGTTCTAGCAGGCGAATGAGACAGGAAGTAGTTGGTTGCCACAAAGAGCTGCACTTTCACATTGACGTTAGTCTTAGACGTTTAGTCTTAGGCTCATTCTGTCAGAATGAATCCGACCTGAACAACTAGCAGCAGAAACAGACCCAGACCCCCCTTTTACAGGAAAATTGTTCTGCCAAAAGCATAAAAGGTTCTCTTTGCATCTTAAACAAGTTCAACATTCATGAGACAATTTGTTGGAAATATTCTTGATAACAGGCCAATAGTTTGCGGTCTAAATTCAAGAATGCTAGATTTTAATACAAACATGGATTTATGTCAGCCAAATGTTTTAGAATGTGAATATAGCTCCCCTTGGTTATCATATGTGGTATTTTGCATCCAAAGTTCTCCTCTGGGGTCAAATTTCCAGTTTTGGCACATTTTTGGGTACATTGGTTATCCTGCTGTGTCAAACTGGAGATCCTCCTGGTCCTGCCTCTCAAAAACCGTTTTTTGGGTCTATAATTCAGGCGGGGTCTGACTTAAAATTACCAATGAACAGAAATGAGCATGCGCCAAAACGCTGTTGTTTGTGGCTAATGTGTTTTCAGGCTAAATGCTTTTGGCCAGTTTTTTTCTTTTTTTGCAAACAGACTATTATACAGCAGCTAACCCATCTAGACATTTCAACACTACAGCAGTGAGATTCAGAATAAAGTATGTACCTGAGGACTATTTCACTTGTTTATATGTTTGTTTTGTTCAAAAATAGACAGAAAATAAGAACTGAAGACATTTATATTTATTATTTGATCTGACGGGCATCTTCGGTCCTATATTTAATTTCATGTGATTTTTTATATTTCACTATGTATATGTCTGTGTATTTTAGCAGTACCAATTCCATCAAGAATAGATAGAACAGGAAAATTGGGAGAATATAATTCTTATATTGCGGTCCGCTTTCTTTCTTTCACAGGTCACATCGAAATACTTCAGAAATAAATAATCAAATGCAGTCACTAAAAAACACTCAACCATACTCAAATACCACCGATAACCTTGGCCTAAATATTACTATCACTTTATAATGTCCCATAATTTTCTTTTATCTCTATAGATTTTCCTAAATTGAATGATATTCTTAACATTTTAAGATTATTGTCCAGAGAATTCCACGTTTCCCCTCCACAAACGCAAAATACGCATCTGCTTGAACTTCAGACTTCAGACATTAAATGTCCTTCCATCATCTTCGTCATTTGAACTCAATATAAACATCATCGGCCCATTCTCCGGTAACAATCTGTTTCTACTTTTATGCATTACTAACAATATTTGCATTCTGCGCGCTGTCTCTACCTCTGCTGTTGAATGGCAAAAACATTGTAACCAAAGCAGGGTTTCAGACGTAGTCTCACTTCGGAGGTAGTATTTAGCACATCTGTGGAGCTTTAGATGTGGTCCTCTCATTAGAAAGTGGAGTTAGGCGCCACTCAGGCAGGCGTAAGAAGTGAGTTCAGGAATGGGGAGGAGCCGGCGGCCGTAATTCAAGTAGCTTCCTGCCCCACTTCACAGGTGCAAATCGACAGAGTCATCCAGAACCTGTTCTGGCACAACCGCAATGATAAGAATGTTAATAATCATGTTCCTGCATTGCCTTAGGCACCTGAGTAGTCATCCATGGAACTCTGAATACTTTTCCTGTTAAGTCATGTGTTGGTCCTCCTTTAATCGATAAGTCATTATGTGTTCTCGTGATTGTACTGACTTTTCCCCCTCATGATAATCTACAAAAGACCCGATGACACATTTTTGGCTCCTCCGTTCTTTTCTAGTGTTTGTCAGCTGGTGACCAGTGAATGAGGCTTCAGGGTAGGGCCCAAACGTCAGTGCGCAACAACGTGACGACAGCTTTCATAAGCAGCTCTCTCAATGAAAAGAGAGCAGTTTTTAACCGATTCTAAACACCTTTCCTGAATGGCAGAGAAAAGAATGATTCGCTAAAGATACACTCGCAGCCTCCACCCACGAGGAAATGGTTAGAAGTTCTTCCTGTGTACAATCAACACCCTTCCTGTCTCCATTCGCCGTCTACATGTGAGAGCATTTGGGTTGATGTGGGTTTTTTCGTGTGCCTGGCGTGCAAAGCACTTAAGCACCCTGATTATTATTCCTCTTTACACTTTTTTTTCCCGCGGCACCGGTCCAGCAGCTTTGCCAACACATACGCAAACTAGACAACACTCAGAACAACCCCTGCCAAGGCAGCTCACATTCCCCATTATGTCACCGCACCTAAAGTAGTCGTCCCATGACAGTTTGACCCTCATTATATGAAGCCATGAAAACCTACCCTTCAAATTTTAAAATCGCGTCATTAATTGATTGATAGTTACTCGAGAAAATAAATTTCACTAATGGCGGTTTTTTCTCCAGAGTTCAGCCTCGTAACTCTGGAGGAGCTTTCAAATTTGACACCGAACGGAACTCTGCCCAGTTTCAGCTACAATTAATGTACGTGTGAAGTTTACCGTGTGTAAAGTTTAAGTTCTTCACACACACTCTTTTTTTCTTATATATATCTATCATTCACTGTTCAATTCTTTGTTTTTCTTAAAAATATTTCATATATTGATGTCTTAAAGATTCGTAAACTTGCGCCATTCTTAGTGGTGGCACCATTCCATTTTCCGTTTTTTTAATTTATCGTAGTTTTCCTCTAATATCGGGCTTCTTCTGGTTTAGTTTTTTTTTCTGTCTGCTGCTGTGACACTGAAATGTATGCTTCAGGTCTGTCTGTCTGTCTGTTTATCTTTCCATCTATTTGTCTGTCTGTATCTGTTTATTTATCTGTTTATCTATCTGTCTGTCTGTTTAACTATCTAGCTGTCTGTTTATTTATTTATCTTTGTCACTATCTATATTCTGTTTATCTATCTGTCCGTCCGTCTGTCTGTCTATCTATTTATTTGTTTATCTATCTGATCTATCTGTGAATTTTCTGTGAGCTCTATAAACTCTGGAACACCAGACCTGGACTATTAGATCCAGATGTCCTCTTTTCCAAGCGTTGTTGGCCTTCTCCATGAAAACAGTAGTAGAAAATGTGCAATTGCCCATATATATAGATATATAATATATATATATTATATATATAATATATAATATATAATATATATATATATGGGTAAGGAATCCCACTCCAAACATTCCAGATCCAGATAATAAGTTGAATCACCACCAGAATCTGCAGAATTTCACTCCTCTCTCAGGTCCTGCCCATCAAACATCCGCCTCACTAGAACATTTCTCTCCAATTTTTGACTCATTTTTGATTTTGACAATTGTTATGGTTTCAGTCATGGCAACATCTGCCATGTTGTTTAGAGGGAACCAGAAACAGCCCCCCCCCCTCTCACAAAAGACCAAATATTTGACCTCTTCTGCTTTTGTTATTTTGTGTCGGGGCCACATTCCTTTGAACGGACCCCCTGTTATAGACACGGTGGTCTCCACAGCCGTCTTAGGTTGTAATTTACCAGTTGGACTACTTTTCTGTCATAACACTTAGAAACAGATTCTTTTTGTGATGTCACCTACTGGTCTAACTTGTGTCAAAGCTGTGAGTAAAGGACAAACACTTCCTGTCTGATGAAATAAAGCGACTGTTTTGGCCCATTTCACCCCAAGAAAAAGAATGTCAAGTTAGAATAAAACTAAAAAGTTACTAATTTGGCTTATCAGCATTTCAAGCGTGATGCTGTTGGAGATTAAATCAGGTCATCTCCTTTCAATTTTGTTTTTTCCACTATTTTTGCCCTTTGAATCCTGGAAAGAGTTACTGTACCATCGGATGAACCCGAATTGATGACCTATGTGTCATAGCGACACTCCCTATTGTTTGTTGGTTAAACATTACCTCATGTTAAGCCTCAACCAGCCGCAGGTTTGGCCAGGATGCCCCCTCCGACCACAAGGTCATGTGACTGTGATGATCCTAGGAGACAGTTGCCACGTAAACACGGCTCACCTGCTGAGTGAGAGCTTTTCTGATCAAGACTCTTGCCATACCGGATGGGCCACAGTTGTCCTGTCACAGATCAGCTCCTTCCATATTTATCTTAGTAAACACCTGACAGCGTTTTATATGACCTTCTGACTGATTGCTTTCACACATGAAAATAAGCACAGCCTGCCAGCTTCTCCTTTTAAGATCAGACTTTATTCTGGCTCAAACTGCTCAAATAAAGACTTATTATTCGAGGTGAATATACCAGATTTGCCCCTGTCCATTTTTGGTGAGGCTGTTTTTTTTTTCTTCTTCTTCTGCTCCTTCTTCTTCTTCTTCTTCTTCAGAGTTTGTCTCAGGACACCTAGAATGAGCTCTTTGTACGACTTAAGGCCTGATGAGCTCATCTCCCTCGAAGCATTTATGCTGTAATGGCTGCCTGTTGTGCTGGTATTTAATGTGTAATTAGTGTAGGAGGGTGTTTAAAAACCTGCGTAATGGCAGCTTTAACACCATCAGTAAAACATCTATTTAGGGAAATCTTTTATAGCCTCTGGGATTTCATTAATGTCAATATCTTAGGTCAGCCATTCCTACAGGCCGGAGCTGTCTGCCTCATTTGGTTTTCGTCATCCCTTGAAATACTGCCGTAATTTGAGATCGGTGTGAGAGAAATGTCACACGCAGGATCAACGCGACTTAACTTTAAACAAAGTTATTCCCTCTAACTTTTCATTCTCCCTCTCTGCCCACAGTTTCCATTCTATGCTGTGTCTTCATACTCTTCCTGTTCTTGTCTGAGCTGACGGGATTCATCGCCACTGAGATGTAGGTATCAACGCCTCAAAGTCTCATTAGCTGTGTGTGGGCTTGTAGCCGCGACACCTTAGTTTAGAGTCTGCTCTTTTGTGGCGACGCAGGTGTCTGGAGTCTGAAATAAACATGCGGGGAATTTGTGAATGTCAAAGCTCCCTTTATGGTGCATTCACCCGGCCCAAGTTCTATCAAATGAATCAAATTGGCTTTCTGAACAGGAAATTGTCTTTGTTCATGTGTCAGCCTCTTAGCTATGTGTGAAAAAGGGATGATTTTATTTAAAGTTGTACACAGAAGATGTCAACTCTACTACAACTGTAGTTATAACTACAGTCTCATTGCAGTTATAACTGTGTGACTGCAACTTAAACTGTAGTTACTTAAGTCATGTACAGTCTTGGTTTAGATTATCTGCTTTATTCTGTCCATTGCAGTGTAAATGAGCCCAAGTGTAGTTATTACAGCGTAACTACAGTTATATTGCTGTTATTACAATGTTAATAAAGTGTAAACAGGAGTTATTAAAGGCATACACAAAAGATGGATAATGATGAATTGTTTCTTTTAAAAGTTTAGTTTAGATTTGAGCTTGTCTGACACATTTTCCCTTTTTATTCCGTCCATTTCAGTGTAAATGAACTCTTTGTAGATGACCCAGATAAAGACAGTGGTGGGAAGATGGAAGTGAGTTTAAACATCAGTTTGCCAAACTTACACTGTGATTGTGAGTATATACATACATACCACCAACTTATTCATACTTTTTGTTTGTGTTTTCCATTTTTATGGTATTCATAGCAGATTTTTCCTACCAGTATAAGGTTTAAATGCAGTATTTAACTCATTTTAGATATCTCCTAACTGGAATGAATGTAGGATTAATGTGTGGAGCGTCAAATCTAATAAAATGACTCCTCTATCTGGTGGATTTAGTAGATTTCTTTTAGAAAGGACAGTAATTAAACAATGTGGATGTTAATGTATATTTTTTTCTTCACAATACTATTATAATGGTTTGCCTTTATTTTTTGAAAAAAGCATGTAGCAATTTTGACAAATGTATTTCATCGAACATCTGCTCTAAAGTCTTTGAACAAACCATTAGGAAATCATGTGTGACCTACTTTTGACAGTCTCTTTTTTCTCCGATAAATGAGTCACTTTTTCTTGTAGCACAAACTAGTGGTGTAGGATTAACGGTGTCCCAGTTGGCTCCAAACCAGATAATGTTTGTTATGTGACTCATGTTGTGGTATTTGCTTTTCTTCAGGATTGGAGACTCATTACCATGGCTAAAAACCAATAAATATTTAGAGTCAGAGTAAAAATATTTGTGTCAAAATTCAGACAAAAGGTTACTTTGTGAGTTTCTTGTGCGTGACTTGAGTATTTCCATTTTCGGTTGCTTACGTCTTCCATTCCACCACATTTTTGAGGGAAGTAATGTTCTTCAAATCCACAACCATTATCTGAAAACTTTCGTCTGGAGCTATTCGGGAGATCGTTAAAGCAAACATAAACACTACTTAGACTATAACAACCTTCCATTTTGTGCTTAACCTGTTTTGGGTGGCAGGTGCTAATCCCAGCTGACGTTAAGTTAGTTCAAGGCGGGGCTGAGGCTTTAAGGCAGCTCTCATTCACGCCTATGTAGAGTCACTAATTCACCTTTATTATATTTTGGCCTGTGGGAAGTCCTGACAGTACCTGAGGTGAACCCATTCAAACTCTACGCAAAAAAAAACAAAACATGCCAGAGGTGGATTTGAACCCAGAACCTTATAACTGTGTGGCATTCGTGCTACTCAGTTTGCCACCGTGCTGCCCTTTAAATATACCACCACTATTAAAATGTATTTATTTGATCCACAATAAGAGATCATCAGGTCTGAAAATAAGTGGTCAGGATGTTAATCAGTGTGTCTCTGGTTCCAAATAAGCCCAGGTCTTAGACCTGGCCCCAGCCCACATCTCCTTATTAGGAGATGATTACTCACCTGTCGGTTCCCTCGAGCAAGGCACCGATAGGTTAGAATGGAGGTTTGACCGGATGCAGAACACTCGCATGAGATTTATTCCTCTTGACTCCAGTCAGAAACTATGTCCACTGACAACATCACACACAAACACATATCACATTGCTGAGGCCGGGCCTGCACAGAAAACAAACATTCACCCGGCTCCACTGAAATCCAAAAATGGCAAAGCTAATAAATGCCTGCCTGAAAAATGAAGGCCAGATTAGTGCGAGCGTCTTTGGCAGGCGGACCCACAGCTGGCTGCCATGTGTTCAGAGCAGCGTAGCCACGACATGCCCAACAAAGACCATCGCTGCAGTTTCCACTTGAAGCTCTCCAAGATTGTATTCGTGGTGGTTTTGTTTATTTGCAGATATTTATTTACTAGAAATGTGGGATCATCTCAAATGCGAGCTGAACCACTGCAGCTGCACGTCATGAGTTCTCCCGGCGAGTTGACGTTGCACACCGGCCTATTTTCCAGCCCTCTAAACGAGAGTCATCCGTTAAAGATTTACCGAAGTGTCATCGTGGAAAAGATGGCGTATATATCCGCTCCGGTGTGTCGTTCTGAAGTTAACGAGTGTCTCCCTCCGCTGACCTTTACAGGTTGCCGTCTCTTGATTTGTGACTTCATGGAAAACGCGTGTGTAATAACCTTATAATAATTTCCCCCACTACCGTCCCGCACGTCTAAATGTCTTAAAAAGGAGAAACAAGCTGCTCAGACGCCCTCACAGTGGCCAACTTAACTTATATCCGTGCACTGTATTTTGAGATCCGGATAGACGGGAGGGTGGGGCGGTGCGGGAGTCGAACCTGTCTTGAATGTCAAAGGTCAGACCGGGCAGCTTGTGGAGGTTTTTAGCATAGATCAAGCAGATGTCCGTGTCTGCGCTGCCAGCCAACACACAGAACAGGCCAGCACTGAAAAACTGCTGCCAGTGTGCCAAGACACAGTGGCCTGTGGGGGGGGGAGGAGTGGGTGTTGGGTCAGTGAAGCTAAGATGGAAAAACACAGGCGGAGGGAGGGTGACGAGCATGAGAGGTGGTCCGTTTGAACTTTGTGTGTTTACTCCGTGCGGGTCACTATCCGCTGCGATATTCAGAAATCCTCTCTCCTCCTGAGATTACCAATGAAGGAATCTCCTTATTTGGCTGTTTAGACAAGAGCCAGAGATTATTCTCATTATTAGATTAAAAAACGAAAAAACAAAACATGTCGCTTTCCCTTTTAATGGTCATTTTAATGTCTGTATAAACAACAAAGTTATGTTTCGCTTATAAACAGCAGGAAAGAAAATCAACCACAACTGTGTTTTATGTTCGTTCCTCCACGTACACAGTATTCAGGTGGACCAAATATAATCTACCACGGACAGGAACAGCACGACATGGAGAAATATGAACCCCAATATACGTGTGCAGCAGGTTTACAATCATAGAGAGGTTTCATGGATGAATAAATAAATGATCTGGCTAAATGATTGTCACATGGTGGAGACATGCTAACCAATTCTTGTCATTTATTCACAATATTTTGGTTGTGTGAGCGCTTTTGAATCGCAAAAATAAATGCTTGATCTGAAACTGTTTTCACATCAATAAGATAAGATAAACCTTTATTAGTCCCACAACGGGGAAATTGCAGCGTTACAGCAGCAAGAACATGTTACAGAATAGCATTAGCATTTATTTCAAGTAACCTAGCGGTTTCTGCTTTTTAATGTGATTGTTTGTTATTTCATTGCTAATTGAGTACGTTTGGATTGTGATGCGATGAACTCCCTGTTTTGTGACGGGGTTTGTAGACTTTTAATAGAAATATTGATGGGGAAATATCTGGTATTTTACATTTCGGCTATTTTGAGTCTCTGTTTTTTTATTTTACGTGTCAGGAAAGTTTGTCAGCAGGAGATTCATCAACCTCCATAATTATTTCCTTTCATTAATTACAGTTCTAACTAAATATTAGTACGAATTATTACCATTCTATAAAATATCAGACCATTCCCTGTGAAATATTGGGCTTGATTCCTTCTCATGGTCGCTCTCTGTTTTTTTCCAGTGGTGGGTTTGGACATCCAGGACGAGATGGGCCGCCACGAAGTCGGTCACATCGACAACTCCATGAAGATTCCCCTCAACCAGGGGGCAGGCTGTCGCTTTGAGGGCGAGTTCACCATCAACAAAGTAAGCCCCCCCTCACACTGGAGTTACGCTGAGGCCCGTCAGAGAAAGCCCAAAGTCGGCTTTGTTTGGGCCTGTTAATCGCGTCACGCTGGTTCGGACACGCGGCCGGATGTTGTTCATTGGTCGTTGAACCGGGTGAACCCCCGGTCTGACACCAGCAGGGCTTACCTGCTTCCATCTTCAGTCCAAACTGAGTTACGTTGGTTCTGGTTCTGCTAAATCTGTCTGTACAGTGTGGGCGCCGTGAGGAACTCTTTGTCCCACCAGCATCCTGTGCACCAGTCTTTCCGGTGCCTCTAAAATGATTAACCCAGCAGTTGTACATTTAACACCCTCGCTTGTGGAAAATATGGAAATTAGTGACTCGTGTTAAAGTGGGATGTTTTTTCCTTCCGCAGGCAAGAGGCGTTTAGTTTCCAACCGATTCTGTATTCAGAGCCGGTTAATAGTTAACCAAATGTGCTGCAGGTGCTTGTGGTGTTACCGGCACCACCTGATGTGTGTGTGTGTGTGTGTGTGTGTGTGTGTGTGTGTCTACCTCTTTCTTTTTCTTTAATT
The DNA here is from genome assembly GCA_037951165.1 of Lophius americanus. NCBI lineage: Eukaryota > Metazoa > Chordata > Actinopteri > Lophiiformes > Lophiidae > Lophius > Lophius americanus. The sequence continues at coordinate 1,247,435 of JBBDHG010000166.1, read as the reverse complement.
CTGTCTGTCTCTCTTTCTTTCTCTCACTCTCTGTGTGTCTTTCTCTTTCTTTTCTTTCTTTCTTTCTGTCTGTCTGTCCTTCTTTCTGTCTCTCTTTTTTCTTTCTTTCTTTCTATCTCTCTATGTCTGTCGGTCCTTCTTTCTGTCCGTCCGTCTCTTTCTTTCTTTCTTTCTTTCTTTCTTTCTTTCTTTCTCTCTTTCTTCCTGTCTTTCTGTCCGTCTTTCTCTCTCTTTCTGTCTGTCTGTCTGTCCTTCTTTCTGTCCGTCTGTCTCTCTTTCTTTCTTTCTTCCTGTATGCCTGTCTGTCCTTCTTTCTGTCGGTCTGTCTGTCTGTCTCTTTCTTTCTCTCTTTCTTCCTGTCTGTCTGTCTGTCCTTCTTTCTGTCCGTCTGTCTGTCTCTCTCTTTCTTTCTGTCTTTCTTACGTTCTGTCTTTCTGTTCAGGTACCAGGGAACTTCCACGTGTCGACACACAGCGCTACAGCACAGCCCCAAAGCCCGGACATGACCCACACCATCCACAAGCTGGCCTTTGGAGAAAAGCTCCAGGTTGGGATGAAAAGCCAAATCACACCCAGAGAATAACGTTCACAGAAAACTGGATCATCAGAATCGGGTCTCTCCTCTGACCTACTTTCCTTCCTTTGTCACGCAGCTACAGAATGAAAAAGGAGCCTTCAATGCGTTAGGAGGAGCCGATAGGCTGTCGTCTAATCGTACGTATGCACACCGCACAAGCACTCATCATAACAACTGTGGGACGTTTATGGCGGCATGCAGACGTAAACAGAAATGAAACATTGAGTGGATGGCGCCCATCGTGTTGAACTCAACCCTGTGGTTGACGCCTCACACTCTCATTCAGCCTGCTCCGTTCTCTGGCAGCACGTACTTCATCCCGCCTCATAAACGGACCTTCTAGTGTGCCATTACACTGAAGTACACTCAAGAAGTACACCTTCTGTGTCCCATGACTGTTGGGAGCTATACCGACCAGCCATAAGATTATAACCATAATGATAACGGAAAGAACTGATGGACATATTTGCTTGAACTCTTACCTAGAGGTAGGTTTTGGCATATCCTACAGATGATTACATTTTTAGTGACGTTGTGTGATGACGTCACAATTAACAATAATGTCCACTGTGGGTACTGTTGTCTCTTTGTGGAGGGTTGCGCTCTATGAGTGCGATTAATCTTCCCTGACTTCCGCCTGTTGCTCCTGTGGCAAAAGTGGAAAGTCTTTCAGTGACACTTTTGCACACTTCATCATTCTGCACCTTTGCTGGGTCGTAACAGAGGATTGTTTTTTTTTTTTACTTGCTTTGTTTGACCCTTGTCAGAGAAGGGATGTGTTTTGGTTACACTTCAGTCTCCCGGGTCACCTGTGGTGGTGTTGTGGGTGTGTCTGTGTTATCTTTATCAGGCACCTGTGACTCACTTTGCTTTGGATGAGAGAACGAGCAGGTGCCAGCAATTTCTGTTGACTGTTTTGTTTTTGCCATCTCTTTGCTTTGTTGAACCTTTAATGTGAGTCGAAGGTGATTTATATCAGCACGCAAAATAAATAAGCTCTTCCCTTTCTAGATTAGGGGTGTCAACCTCCATCACAGAGGGGGCCCACATAAAACCAGATATGAGATATGAGACCACATCAAGGGCCAAATAAGTTTAATCTGGGCTATTATGACGATTTTATTCTTATTCTATTTACTCATTTTATTGAATTCTGAACAAACCAATGGAATAAAAACTACTTAAAATTACAGATTAAATTCAAAATAAATCAGCATAACTAACACGTCTACCTCTCTTAGTTTCACAGAATCATTTTGGATAGAAAAGTTTTTATTCACATGCATCATCAACAGCCAGAAAACAGAGTTTCATCTTTATCCCGTTCCGGGCTCTAGCCTTAAGTTTATTAAAGTGACTTGGTAAAAGCTGAACAACGGAGGAGCAGGGAGATGCGCTGGCACTCTTGATTGACGCTCAAGCCAGCGCAGTGCATTCTGGGATTTGTAGTATCTGTGGTCTTTGTGCTATATACCAGCGGGCCAGTTATCACACAAATTGTCTCGCGGGCCGGATTTGATTGTTTTGCGGGCCGGATATGGCTGGCAGGCCTTGAGTTTGACACGTGCTCTGGATAATGAAGTTGATGAGATCCAGAGTTATCTGATTCTTGACCTTTTCTTTCTTAAAAACGTTGCGTGTGCCTAAAGCAACATCTTGCAATGCATCGCACATACATGAAAGTTTGAGCAGTTAGTAATCGCTCACTGACCACTTGCTCGCCACTCACTCGCTGAGTCATCGATGATGTGTGAAAGCAGAAAAGGCATGTGAGACTAATTTAGTGATGCGTGTGTCGGGAACTGATCTGCATTTTTCATGATAGGTTTAGTGTTTTTGTTTTCCTTATTAATTAATTCTAGAATGCCTGTACACACATTCTGAAAGCTGTACTAATTAGCATGCGATTCCCAAGACGGTCTCAGGCTGAACTTGATTCAAACCGCCGACTCAGCACCTCCTCTGGGACGGCGGCAGACAGTTTCAGCATTAACAAATGTTTAAATATTTGTTCGCTAAAAAACAATATTGAAGTAACCGTGTTTCTCTTGCAGCACTGGCGTCACATGACTACATACTGAAGATCGTTCCAACGGTGTATGAAGACCTGTCCGGCAACCAGAAGTTCTCCTACCAGTACACAGTGGCCAACAAGGTGCCGGTTTTACCCCTCTGTTTCTGCCTGAGGCTCCGTTAGCGCTCGTCATGGAAGCAGCGGGACTATCCCGACATATGGCCGCCTGTGCCCTCGCCTGGAAGTGAAAGCTCACCTCTAGTGACTGGAAACAATCCCTAGATGTCAACAAACCATAAACATACCTTTTAGAACCGTGCTGACTGACAGCTGGGCGGAATTGTAGGTCAGGCTTAGTGAAATATTGTACAGTCTTCACGCCAAAGCATGAACAGACTTGAGCCGAGCATCAGTTCTCGGATCTTTTCTCATGTACTCACTCGACTCATGCTCAAGCAAACTGAGATGAATCTCTCCAGAAAGATGTTTTACAAAATTCCCCGCCATCACATAATAACTCCCTCTGCTTACTTCTCTCAAGTTTTGGCCCGGCCAAGATTCATCTCTCATGAATCATTAGACCTTTCAGAGACTTGATCCAAAAATCCATTTTGTGAATCAGCGCCCATTAAATCCTGCTCTCTCTGGCCTCGGCTCCCAAACCTATCCACATTTATTTCTCAATCCCACACAGGAATATGTCGCTTACAGCCACACGGGCAGGATCATCCCGGCCATCTGGTTCCGATATGACCTCAGTCCGATCACAGTCAAGTACACAGAGAGGAGGCAGCCGCTCTACCGCTTCATCACAACGGTGAGTGAATCCTGCGGCGCTCTTTGCCAGAACAAAGATTCTTTGAGTAGTGACTTAAGGTCACCAGCAGTACTCTAACCATGCAACAATGGACTTTTTCCATTTACGGACAGAGGAAGAATCTCCGAGCACAAACTGACCCGACTATTTTTAGTTTGGAAATGAAGAAGCCAGCAGTTCCTTATTTGACGCATTCAGCAGATATGGCGGAATCCAGCGGACTGATGCACATCTTGTATTTACTCTTTATGCTCCGGTTCGCTCTCACAACAACTCCTGTCGGAATATAAAGCTCCATTAAACCTGCAAACATTCAAATCTCCTGGTTATCTTACTCGTTCATATCTCTGGAGAAGTTCTCTCCTCCTTGTTTTGGTTTTGACGGAGAACTGCAGCCTGCTTTTACCAACAATCTGCCGTTTTTGGGATAAAAAAAACAAAACAACTCTTAATAAATCCACCGTAGGCCAGCAGCAGCCAGAAAGAGCTGCGGACGTGTTGCAGCGTTCCGCAGTGAGAGAGATTTATTATTCCGTATGGAGTTGTCGGAGACCACAACGGAGCCAGGAAGAGAGTTAAAGAAAGAAAAATTGATCTTTTATTTTTGGGGGTTGCCAAAAAAAAGATGACCCCGAGTAAATTGTAATGATGTGACAAATCCACTGGAAAAGTAAACAGCTGTTAGCTCGGAATGTTGACGCTAACAATTCCCCGAGGGAGTATTTTTGGGATTTAATTAACGACCCAACTTGTCTGTCTGAGAACTAAATCAAAATGAATTCACGGCTCATCGCACAAACCGATGTTTGGGGCTTCCGCCGTCGTGTTTCTCTTCTCACCCCCGACACTTATGATTTAGATTTCTCCTGATTTTCTTTGGGTCGCCTTCGCCCGATGATTTTCTAACACTAGATTTTTAGGAAGAATGTTCCTTTTGACATTTAGAAGAGATCAGTTATGAAGGTCCTGGTCAGCTCAGCTTATTGTTCAAAGATACCAACCGGCCCGCCTTAAGATATGTATAAATGTTAGATTCTAGGGGTGAACGGCGCCGGGTGGCCAGGTTGGATTAACGCTCGGCTGAGCAGCCTCACTCTGAACAAAGCCAACGTAGAACATATGATGGACTGAACGAGGCTTTCAGACTTTTATTTTCTCTTCAAAATGCTCTACGATTAGTTTCAGAAACTAACGGCGGGTGCATTTACTTCAACAGGTCAGAACACATACACAATGCCCACCAGCCTTACCTCCACTGTCATCCTTCAAAAATAAGAGCACTTAAAGTACACTACTCATTATGGTTTTAAAACCTTAAAGAAGAACAATCAGCATTGTCCTCTGCCTCCACTCCCCTCCTATTGGAGGAATTTTTGACTAAGCCTGAACGCCTTGAGGAAAGATTCCTGCTGACTGATAGCGCGGTCAGGATTAAATGGGCTTCCTGGCTGATGAGCTAAACCCTTATTTGTCTTTTGTGTTATTTGGGTTAATAATGACTTATGGGATGTGACTGTACTCGTAGTGGGATCGTGAGTCACGTCTCAGGATCGTGAGTCAAGCATCTCGCCGCTGAATTCCAGCACATTCTTCTATCAGTGTAACGTTTCCTTCTGATCAAACTTGATTTGAAGCAGCTGATGTTGAGCCACACATGACGGAGAACAAAAAAAACCAAAAGCTGTTATATGCCCAGGCTGACAGTGACTTGTTCTTCCGTAGATCTGTGCCATCGTCGGCGGGACATTCACAGTGGCGGGAATCATCGACTCCTGCATATTCACCGCTTCGGAGGCCTGGAAGAAGATCCAGATTGGAAAAATGTCCTGAGGACTGCTCTGCATCCCTCCTCACGTCTTATTTATAAATCCAGAGTTGCTAGCCTGATAGCTAAATCCAGCCGCTGCTGGAATCTTTTAGCAGATAATATCACCTTTACCAGCGAGGCGGCGCCGGCACAGGATCTAACTACCAGGCTACACAAATCTGTCTCGGTTACTGAAGGCCCGATCCGACTCCTTCTCCGTCTGCTGTGGTGACGTGCGGACGCTGACTATCACATGGCTGCTCTCTGCGTCTTCAGTGTCAGGAGAGGAGATGAGATGAGATGGAAGGTCGCCACGGGGACGAGTTCAACCGGTTTGGGTCATTTGAAGGCTGCTTCTGTTTCTTTTAGAGTGAAGTTAAAGAAACCCTTGATATTGGTGCTGATATTTAGATGTTTTTTTTGTGTTCTGTTTGTTATTTTTGAATACGACTCTAGCTCCCGGTGACAATATTCACACCTGCGCAATCATGTTTAGGACAGAATTAGACAATCAGGGTTTAAATTGGTTATTTCTGCCAGGCTAAAGGTCAACCGGTGCCAAAGGGAATGAAGGAAAGTTACAAAACTGCAATATGAAAGTGTGGATCGAACTCTGGAGTGGGTTTATTCACACTGTCCTCAAAGGTGCCTTTTGTGCCCCGTGACATCACTTTATCTCCGCCAATCAGCCGTAAGTCCGGAACGTTCTGTCCCGCGCAGGATTCATATGATTGGCTTCTCCATCCGTTTTATGGGATTGCATTAAAACCAGTATTTTTCATGTCCTCCTCTCACATGTTGCATCTGACTTCAGTTCCATTAATCGACCTTTAACCTTGAGTTCATTCATACCGATTCTGAAATCAATGTTAAAGCCCGGATTCGCATTTTTTCCAACGATAAAACGTCAAACGGTGAATTTACCTTTGTTGTGCGATGGGTTAGTCGATTTAGTTACATTTCTACGTGTTGCTGCAGCTTTATTTACACTTTGTGTATCCATTTAGTTTTGAATTGTAAATTATATTTTGATTTGTAATGAGGGATTCCCCCCCCCCCTTATTTTCTTTTCTACTTACATCTTTGGTCAAGGAAGCTCTTGATTTCTTTGACCTTCCTCTGTAAATGTATGTAATTCCATCTGGCATCTCTAATGATCTTCTTATTCTAAACTCTCTACTTTCTCTTTGGTTTTAACTCCTCAGTTTAGTGTGGGATTTGTTGACGGCTCTCGTGGGACTGAGGTCGAACATGCAGAGACTTTATATTACTGCTGTAACCAAACAGTGATTTAATGTAAAAAAAAAAAAAAAAGTAATAAAAGCAGATTTCTCTTTTCTTTTTCTACAACAAAGGTGTCAGTTTGAAGATTTTTTAAATCCTTACTTTCTCAACGTGAGCTTAATGATTTTTCTTATTAGCAGGGACTGGAACCTCTATCCTGATCTCACCTTTTAACCTGAGTTTAACTCTAGTGTGTGTGACTGTGTGTGTGTGACTGTGTGTGTGTGCGGTGGACTCTGAACCCAGAACGTGTCTTATTTCGCTCAGAGTCAACACCCTGCAGGCTGTCATTTGTGATGCGAGCATGAACGAGGACGTAGAGCTGCTCCAGCCGTCATCACGCTTACGTCCGGCTCTGATAAGAGTTTCTCAGCGTGACTCACTCCCTTGTTCTACCTCCATCCCTGTTCACTCTGAGCATCCACCTCCACCATATGACACAGGCCCACAAATATCTGCTCATTTGGTTGATTGGTCCATTACGTGGAGCTTTTGGCTCCAGTTCACTGTTGGACCCATAATTTGTCACAGCGTGACAAACGCATTCTTTCTTCAACGTGTTCTTCACTCAAATGATGACTGCTTCTGCTTAATCACAGAGGTCAGAGCGAGAAGATAAATTCTTTATTTCTCAACATATGAGTCACAGTTTGTACAAATAGAGGACGAATACTCTCTGTATATAAAAGATAAAAAATATAAATGCATAAAAAATACTCATGTTTTGTGTCGTAATGCTGCCACCCAGTGGCTCTCTGAGGGAACTTCAGGCACATTCAGCGTGAGAGGAGTCCGACTCTGCTTCAAAGGATCTATAATCTGTTTTGTTTTTTTATTATTAAATGACCAGATATATGTCAGTATTTGGATGTAATGAAAGCCGACACACCTGCCTCAACCTGAACGCTCCACTTTTTTGCCCCCTTTTTTTAAATTTTTTAACCTTTTGCTGTCTTGGTGAGTTTACACGTTGGAGGAGGCGAGGCAGGGGGCATCAGGCGGGGAGAAGAAGTCGCAGAAGCCCTCCTCGGACAGGTGTCCGTATTCGTTGTTGTAGAAGTTCTGTCCTGTCAGCTGGCTGAAGAAGTGATGGTGCCTGGAACTGCCGGCGCCACTGCTCCGACCCAGGGAACCATGGGAGGCTGTCAGAGGCTCTGTGCTGCTGCTGCTGCCAAAACGACTGTGGAGAGGATAAACACATGACTCATCATCATCATCATCATCATCGATTCAACCTCTAGGTCCAATTCACACTGACAGAGGAAACGACAGATTCTAAATTAGGATGCGTAGGTGTTCTCCCAGATGCCCGTGTTTAATTTTAAATGTTGGCTCTAGATCTGACACGATTACCTGTCGGAAACACAAAAACAAGAAACCAGGAGGGGGGGTCTAATACTTTTTCCCAGCACTGCAGTTACACAGGAGGTTGAAAGTGTTGAGAGTCAGACATCGGAACAGAACAGAACATTAACACTTGGTTAAAAACAGATTTTCATTAAGATTTTTTTTTGGAGAACTTTGGGTGGAAACATCATTATTTTTACCCTGCTTCTTACAAATAATCCTTTCTAACATAAAGTCATGTTTTAAATAAGAAGTAAAACCGGGGAATGTCAATCACTCTTTTCCTTTCAATGCAAAAATCAATCTCTTAAATAATAGTATTTAAAATGTAAAGTTAAAATGTTAGGACGCCCATTTCTTAAATCACGAGTATTAATGTTAATGTTTGAGGGAACAAACTAAATGGTTGCCAACTGAAGACGGAACCAAAATAAATGCAACACATGTCCTATGTCAGATTTACAGAAACGTCAGTTTTCATCTTCTTCCATACTCCCAATAAAAAGGATTTTCTTGTAGGCAGTATTTTTATTTTAACACTAAACCTTATTTCTTCATTTATTTTAATGGCTCTGATGAAGCCCAGGCCCATGGCCTGGTGATTTCGTATTGCTAACATTTTTAGCATAAGTGAATGGGATTTAACGAGGCGAAATTAGCATCACTGCTATCAATCAATTTTTTTTTTTATTTACATAGCATCTCCCTAACATGACAGGTCAACAAAGCATGGTGGGCAACAGGGGGAGGGGGGCGTATCAATGCATGGTGTGATAACCAGTCTGTCATAATCTAGCAGCTACATCACCTCTGAAAATGACCTGGAAAATGATTTCAAGAAAAGAGTGGGAGCACTTTTGTGGGATGAAAGTTTAAAAATCCTTTTTCTTCTGGGCACCACACATTCACACTTCCTTGTACAATAAAGCAACTCCCTTCTATCGTTCCACACACAGCGGGTGATGAGCAGAGACTTTCAGAGTGGGTTTCCAACGGGCAGAAGAATCATTAAGCTGTTATGAAACTAACCTTTTAGAGACGGCCCCCCTGTGCTGGTGCTCAATCCTCTCAAACTCCTCCGAGGCCAGAACCATCCCGCTGTCGGTCTGGTTATCCTGCAAAGACACACAGTTGGACTTCATGTCAATTAAGAGCCTCAGTTTCGACCGCATGTGTCTGAGAGCAGCGACTACTTCTGCTAATAATCCGAGGGGAAACATTCCAAAGCTAAATCTCAAAGATCTCACCTGAGGAGATTTCTGTTGGTGCACCTCCAGAGGCAGCTCCTCAAACGTCTTCACTCTGGGCTGGCCGAATACTTTGGACGGTCCCACAAACACGCAGCCAGAAAAGGGAACGCAGTTATAATACCTGGATGACAAATGTAGAAAAAATATTATTATTATTATTATTATTATTATTATTATATTATTATTATATTATTATTTCTGTATTAGGGAAGAGAGCTGTCACATTCTCATCACATTAATATGGATATCAAATCAAATATCAAAGTCTAAAATGGTCATTGACCGTTGGTTCCGTTGGTATAATCTCAAAGAACGGGCTGCGGTACCTGTTGGGAAGAGTGTTGGAGGCGTGTCTGAGCTCCTCTTCGGACGGAGGGCGCGATGAAGCCTGCGAGAAGCCGTCGTCGTCCGAGCTCTGCGAGTGGTTCAGGGGGATGTAGTCCTTCCCGTCCTGAAGAGAATCAGGTTCAAGGTCAAACTTTGACTAAACTGATCCAAATCCAAGTCTCTCTACTAGTGGACTTACAGGTAGGCTGTTGTCCTGCAGCAGGTCTCCCAGGATCTGCACCAGGGATGGGAAGGTGGGCCTCTCTTTGGGCTCGCCATGCCAGCAAGCCAGCATGATGCCGTATCTGCCAGCAGAGGGCAGCGTCGTCACAACAAAGACCAGACTGAGCTTCTACTTCCAGAGTATTGTCTCTTGAGATTAAACATTTGGGTACCACTTCAGTATAAGACTCCTGTTATGAAGGATTTATGAATGGTTTGTAACTGGTTTAAAAATGATGTTCTAAACCCTCTAAAAATCTTGAATTAACTTCTTTAACTCATTAGATATCGAGGTTAAACAAGAAGTGTGGCCTGCCAAATAGTGAACCCTCCCTGATTATTGGGTGCCATGTTATAAACTGTTTATAAATGTTTAATAGCCTGTTCTGCTTAAATTAAGCCTAGTCTGAATTACATACCCAAAACTTAAACTTAAGATAGCTCCACAATTATCAGATCATTTGCATAACCTTGGTGTCTATGGACAGAAAACTAGAATAATTTATTTTAAGATTCAATAAAATTGTTACGAAGGAGTATTAGGGCAAGGAGTATCGACATGGCGACTTTATTCTAAACATTTGACTTTTTTTTTGCATAATTTGGACTTTTTTCTCGATATTTTGTCTTTTTTTCTGCGACATTTGGACTTTATTCTCGAAATGAAATTTAAAAAAAAAAATCTTCCTCCTCTGATTTTTTTCTGATGACTGGCCCTAATACTTCGTACTACGTACATTGTTCCTGTTACTACGTGTCAATAATCTCTTTAAAAAAACACAAACAATACCAATAATTCCATCCACGACTTTTTTTTTTTTTTTTTTTAACAGTACCAAAGTGTGAACAAAAAAATCAATGGATTAGCTCAGACAACTACTGCAATTTGATATAAATAGCACAACGTCCATGTTATTCCACACAGTTTTTGTAAAACAGGACCGGGGTGACTCTCCATCTGGCCCAGTTTAATGACTAATGTCCTCAAAAAGTGCCAAGAGATTTTACCTGAAAAATACCACATATGTCCACTAGGGGGATCGATACATGAATCAACATTTCTATTAAACTCTAGCACTCTGCACAGTAAAAAAAAAGAAGAAAAAAAAATCCAAATTATAGTGGATTATGGATTCCATTAAACACAATTATAAAGCGTTTTCAAAATCTTTCATGTAGAAAGTCTTATTTTAATTGTTGTACCATGAGCAGATTGCTGTTTCAGCCATAAAGTGACATAAAGTGCAGCAAATCTTTTTCTTTTTTTTACATAAAACAACCATCAGTCATATTTCTCGTAACAAGTAATAATATGTCTCATTCTATTATGAGAAAGTACATTGTATTTATTAATAAAAGAACAATAGAGAATAATAATAGACCTACATTTCAGGGGACGCCGTCTCTGGCGATCTCATCCGGACGCCATCTTTCAGCCGTTTGCAGAAGTCTTCGTCGATTTGGACCCCCGGGTACGGAGACGCACCTGGAGGTTTACAAAGAGGAGAACGAGACATTAATTAAGTTGTCGGCTTCTGTTAGTGTCTGGATAACAGCGGCGAGGAGTCATTCTTTCTCAGGACATAAATTCACAATTACTTCAGGCAGGAGGAGAGACAGAGCCGGACTCTTCAAACTCCAGACTCAACTGGAGGTTCTACCCCACGTTCTTTTGATTTCTACACAAAGCAGTGCAATAAGTGTGTGATTTAGTGTTTATCTTTTTACCCAGTGAAAAGATTTCCCAGAGGAGAACTCCAAACGACCACACATCACTCTGGCTGGTGTACACTTTGTCGAAGATGCTCTCGGGGGCCATCCACTTCAACGGCAGACGGGCCTGACAGGACGTTGAAGAAATGAAGGCGTGAGCAGAGACTAAAGCTGCATTTGAATCTCTTTTTACAGCAAAGCAAAAAAACATTCATGTCTCCAGTGAGTGTTGACTAGGATAAAGGTGGGGGCGGGTGTAGGGATGGCGTACATTGCCTTTCCTGACGTAGTCGGGGTCTTTGTATATGTCTCTGGCCAGGCCGAAGTCACAGATCTTCACAATGTTGCTCTCTGACAAGAGAATGTTCCGGGCTGCCAAGTCTCTGTGGATACACTGTGGATACACACAAAGAGCACACACACATCACAACAGGTGTGTGTTTGTGTGTATGTGTGTGAGGGTGTGTGTGTCTGTTCTTGAACATACTACATAGTGAGTACCGGCACAAGTTTTTCACCAACAGAGTGAGGTCATTTTTGGGAAGTGAGGACATTCTGGCAGGTCCTTAGCCTTATCTACACGAATGTGTGTGTGTGTGTGTGTGTGTGTGTGTGTGTGTGTGTGTGTGTGTGTGTGTGACTGTGTGCGTGTGGAAGAGTGTGTTTGTGTGGGAGTGTGTGTGTCTGAGAGAGTGTGTGGAAGTGTCTGCGGGAGTGTGTGTGTGAATAATTTCAATCTCTGCCTGGCAAGGTTAATAGAAAGTTTGCTATTTTAATAATATTATAACACTTTTAATTAAAGGGAGTGTGTATTTATGTCTTTGCATCTGTGTGTGTGTGTGTTTGTGTGGCTGGACTGGATTATGTCTCGGCCCGTTTGAACTCTGCTGATTCGCTGCAGGAGACCCGACATCATTCAACAAGTTGAAAAGTAAATTTACCAGGAGGCAGGAGGCTCCTGGTTTGAAGGAGACATTTAAGGCCGGGCTCAGAGTCCAGCTGACTGGTGGGTTTCATTTATACGATCAGAGCGTCTCTGTTCTCGCCGTCATTATTCATCTGAATCAACGTAATGGATTTTAATCCTATACTTTGATGGCAGCAGACACTGAGAGTAACAGTGGAGATGGTACTGGTTATTTTACCTTCAAGTTGTTGGAGGTAATTAAAAAGTCTTGGTGAATTAACTGAAATGCCTGAATGGAGAAACTTTCTTCTCCATCAACAGATAATACATCTAATTTAAATTTAATTATTTAAAAGATTCATTCTCACTTTTTAAAGTCAGCATCTGTTCAAATTGTGCATTTAATAAGATTTAAGATGAGATAAGATGAAACTATTGATCCCAAAGGGAAATGGAGACTTTTATATATTTTATTGAATATCTCGTCCGATTTAACAAAAATGTATTGATTTTTTCTTCTTCTCCTTCTTCTTTTAGTTATTTCCTTTAGCTGTCGCCACAAAGGATCATCTGTTTCCACCTCCTCCTGTTGTCTGCCCCTCCCTCAGTCTCACCAACCAACTGCATGTCCTCTCTCACGACATCCAGAACCCCCCTCTTTGGTCTTCCGTTTTTTCTCCTGTATAACATTCTCCATCTCTCGCATCCTTCCTCCAAATGATCCACTATCCCTCTTCCTCATGTGTCCAAACCATCTCAATTTGGCCCCTCAGACTTTTTCTCCAAGACGCCAAACCTTGACCGTCTCTTTCATGTGCTCCTTTCTAATCCTGTCCTTCCTCGTCAATCCCCGAGAATATCTGGACATCTTTCATCTCTGCCAACTCCAGCTATACCTGCTATCTTCTACCCAGAGTCACCATCTCTAAACCATCAAGCAGATCTGCTCTCACCACCATCTTGTAAACCTCTCCCTTCACTCCTGCTGCTACTCTGAGTGTGAGTTATCTGTGACAGATAACTCACACTCTTCTCCACCCACTATACCCTGCCTGCACTCGCTTATTCACATCTTTTCCACACTCCCCATTGCCTAGAAAAGTTGATCCCACCCAGAACATTAAATTCCTCCTCACCTCTACTCCTTCATCCTCACCGTTTCATCTACCTCCCTTTCATTCAAACAAATGTATTCTGACTCGCTGCCACTGACCTTCATCCCTCCTGTCTCCCGCGCATACCTCCACCTCCACATGTTTGCCTCCACCTGCTCCCTGCTCTCACTAGAGATTAAAATGTCATCCGCAAACATCCATAGTCCATGAAGACTCCTGCCTGACCTCATCTGTCAGTGTGTCCATCACCATAGCAACCAAGAAGGGCTTTAAGTGGGTTATTTAATAGTTTTGTAATTGCCAAACACGTTTTACTGTAAATAATTTTAAACACTTAAATTTTGATAATTTAGTATAATTTAAGTTTTCTATTATAAAATAAGTCAAATTCTTTGATAAAATAGAACAATTTCATTCATTAAAAATATTTCATATAATAATTTATTCACATATTTTTATTTGTTTTTAATATAATGTAATCTAATCGAGTTCCATTTCAAATTACTTCGATTTTATGAATATTGTATTTCACAGTTTCACTGAAATCAACCAACCCCAACATGTTTACTTAAAATAAATGAATAATAATAAATGAACAAAAACTGCTTGGATCTTTTTCTTTTTTTCAACGTTTTTTTTATTTTATATATATATATATATTTATATATATATTTTATTTTTTTAAGATAAAAATAAATAAATCATAAATATACAGAAATAGCAAAAATGGTTTTCACCAGTCTTGGAATAAACCATAAATATAAATGCAAACAGATTTTTCAAAAAATAAAAAAATAAAGATTAAAAATTAAAAAAAATAAATAAGCAAATGTTTAAATAAAATAAATAAATAAAATAAATAAATGAAATGAAACTACAGTAATTGTGAATAGATTATTAACACATTTAATGTGGTAATACGATGCTGCATTAATCGTGCCAAACAACTATAGCCCCCTCAAAAAGACTCATTTTTAATATATTCAACTGAGCCTGATTGTGTCTCTCCCGAATAATGGCATCGATTTAAAAATCAGTACGTAGAGCGAGATGAATCCACGGCTCTTGTCAACGCTCGCATAGTAAATTAACAAGCATGAAGATTTAAGAACTAAACCTACTTCCTCTGCGACCAACCTCTTCTCACGACATTCCCTAATTATGAGATGAATCCTGATGGCTAACCTTTCTGGAGGCCAGGAACTCCATGCCGCGAGCCACCTGGAAGCTGTAGCAAATGAGATCCTCAATGGTGAGAGGAGTTTTCCACAGGTCTTCCACTGGAGTGAGAAGATGGAGGCAGAAAAAATCATACCAGAGTTGCAAAAGGACAAAGAGTTTAACAGTTGAATGTTATGATCGTAAACAGGCTCACATTTCTCTAAGGCAGGACTCTGAGAGGGAGAGTTTGATGAGGGAACCGGAGGACTGGTGAGGGTGGAGGAGGTCGGAGAAGGTGGGTGGCGAGCCTTCTGGTCCATGTGGCCCGCCTCGATCATCCGTCTCACCTGACTTTGAGTTTTAGGAGAGCGATCCTGATCAAGGGAAGACAGGTGATTATTTTTCCTCATGTCATTCAACAAGTGAAAAGAGTTACAATAGTTTACTATAGGTTCTATAATCATTTATATTTTTAAGTGTTGGAATGTCTTCCCAACAAATAGATGTTATTGTGAGTCATAATAATAAAAAAATAAATTTAAAAGAAATTAGAAAAGAAAAATAAATAAATAATCCAAAGGAAAAAAAAAGATAAAATGTTTTTCTAAAAAAATAAAAGAATTAAGATAAA
This sequence comes from Lophius americanus, assembly GCA_037951165.1. NCBI lineage: Eukaryota > Metazoa > Chordata > Actinopteri > Lophiiformes > Lophiidae > Lophius > Lophius americanus. The sequence continues at coordinate 1,232,263 of JBBDHG010000166.1, read as the reverse complement.
AGAATATTTAAAATAAATGGTTTTTGTTACTATGTGTCAATAATCTGTTAAAAAAACAGCAAAAATACCAATAATTCCATCCTCATCAAAACCCAGGTCACCAAAAATGTTATTATTACCCAGGAACCCCTTTTTTTTAGAAAACAAATTCAAAACGGGAGGAAAATGTGGTTCTGTTGTATTTTTGTAATTAAGGAAAAGGTTAAAACCATTCCATATTACAGAGTTGAGGAAAAATAACGAAAGAAAAAAAAAAAAAATATATATATATATATATATATATATATATATATATATATATATATACTATAATAATTAACAATCTAATGGTGCATTAACATTTCATTTCTGGTTCATATTCCATTTTAGTCTTTCTGCAATCATGCCAACAATCCGACAGGCTATAAACTAACCCCACCAACAGAGAAGGGTGAAAACCTGAGAATCTGATTTACTATTTCCCTTTATGTTAAAACAGTCATTATTAATCTAATTGTCACCAACAGTGACAGGATTTGGCTTCATTAGGAAGCGCTGAGGTCTGCACTGAGCTTCGATCTGTGCTCCTGTCTTAAAAAATCACCTAATCTACCCATCCTGATCAGATCCAGCCTTCCGCTAATGATCGGCCGACGGCTACACAACCATTAGCCACTTATATGAAGATGGAGGTTTTTCTCTCTTCCTGTCATCCATTTCAGTTAAATATAACGCCTAATAGTCAGCTCTTCGTTTTTTGGTCTTTTTTTCTTCAAATCAGACAATTACCCCCTCTTCCTAATCATCCCCTGAGTCCAAAATTGACCAATTTTTCTCTCTGAACTTCAACCAGAAGCAGGTTGTATTTGTAATTTGTGGCATGATTGATTATTTAAACCCATCTGTTGTTGCATCCTCCAAGGTCCCACTCCCACTCCCTCTGTGTCAGTGGGACATTGGAGTAACTTTCACTACCTCGTCCATATGACTTAATGCGGTGCAGGATTCTAAACAGATGGAGAGGCAAATGCGAGACTGGAGAGGATATTCCTCGAGAGAAGAAATGCGAATACTCCAAGGTCTGGACTTGCGGTCCAACATTCTTAAAATATTCATTGTTAGGGGTGGGCGCTGTGGTTTAAAGGACGGTAGTGATAAGGCTGAATGTTACACTCCATGTTTTACACATTCTCTTTATCTTGCATTTGTCTGCCGTGAAGGAAATACATATAAAAAACCCTTGGGAAAAGAAAAACAGGCATGATTGAAGAAAAGAAGAAAACATGCATCACAGCTTTCTTCTAATGAGGACAAAATGGTTTTCGATAGAGTTGCACCGAGGGATCGGCCAGCGGATCAATACTGCGCCGGGAGGCCTAGTTTGATGAAATCGACAATCGGCCGAGTAGTTTCAAACAGCCGCTTCTGTGCCAGTCACAGATGCACTGTAGACGCACACCATGCATGAGGTAACGCGGCTGAAAACATCCCACAAGTAAACTAGAAAAACACCAGAAAAACACAAAGCTCACAATTAGTAAAAACCAGTAAGGACAAAATAAGCTGTGGAGGAACGACCCCGAAAATGTACAGCACAACAAACGTAATCACGAACTTCCAAATGAATCACCCCGAGGAACATAGGAAATTTGAAGAAGCTAACGTTAGCAGAGCGACTTAAGCTAGTGAGGGCTCAGAACCAGCTACGAGCCAGCTATATATATATATGTTTATATGCTGTCATTTATCGTTTTTAAACGTTTAGACGAAAGATGCTCCGGCGGACAAACCCCCAATCTGAGTAACATAGCAGGTTTCAAGAAGTTAACTGAAGCTAGCAACAGCACAGAGCGCTGAAGTCCCTGAACCAACCCAACGTATTACATGTAATGGACTGAACGAGGCTTACAAAGTTTGATTTTCATTTGAAAGAAACACACCGCCTGGAGGATGGGCCGTACATTCATTACAACAAGTCAAAACACATCAACAATGTCAACCAGCCTTTCTTCCACTGTAGTCCTTCAAGATAAGGACACTTAAAATTACTTATGATTTCAGCCAAAATCGGAATCGGCCTGTCAGACTTTATAAAAATCTGTGATTGGCCGATCACAGAAAATTGCTATTCATGACCTCTAGTATTCAATTGTAGAAAGCAAAGACAGAATTATTGGATTCTTCAATAAAGCAAACGTGTTTGTTTCTGACGACCGAACCGCGGCCAAATTACAACATCCAATCAAACACGTAGACGGGAGAATGGTAGAAACCTCTTCAGTACCCTGTATGGGAGGAAGAACTCTCTCTTGGCTCGCAGGAAGTTGGACAGATTTCCATACTTGCAGTATTCCACGACAACCATGAGCGGACCTGGGAATACAGACAGTTTCATAGTTAGTCTGTTAATTTGTTTTATTTTCCTTATTTTGTTCATCATGATAATAAATGAGACGTGAAAGGTTTTCTCGACTGTAAAATGACGTATCCTTTCATGTTTTTTGACTCTCCCACTATTTTCCAAGAACTCTGAGCTGGAATTCTTCACTGAGCCTTTCTGTGATGCTTAATAGCTGCTTTGCCTTGCTGTAAACATTTTCAGATGTCTCAAATATGAGCGCTGTCCGGTTCTGGACAATCATAGACGCTACATTAATTTAGGGATGCAAAAAGTGAAGGAAAAAGGCAGGTTCGACTTTCGCTGCTGGGTTTCACTTAGATGCTGAGTAGAATCTCAGTGGGCGACAAAGTGATGTTACCACGGAAAAGGATTCCACTCGATACAACAGCTGGCAGAGATGGAAACCGATCTAACCTGAGGATGCCAGTTTGTAAAAAACACTTATGTTTGAGCTGAGTTTCATTTCAACAGTCCCTGAAGCCCAATTAGGAGACATAAAACCAGAAACACAGCATCAGAACAAACAGCTGCACCACATCACAATAATACCACCTTTTACACATGGTTTATATTTAGATTATAAATCCCCTTGAAAACACATTAAAACCCGACTTTCAATCAATACAGGTTCATTATTTGCGTAACAACAGGTCAGCTTTTCTTAATCAAATGAGTTATAGCTGCTTATTAATGATTTATAACGTGTTCAAAACTTCCGATAGACAGATAGACACTTTTTTGATCCTCAAGGATCACTTTAAAATAAAGCACTACATGCTAGATACTTAATGAACTAGTTATAAATCATTCATAAACCTTTTTTTTTAACTAGGATAGTGCTTTTGCTTTCATCAACATTTATAACCTCAATGGCCAATAGAATAGCACTTCCTGTTCATCAATTACTTTCATCCTTTTATACTTTGATCCTCGCATTGCGACATCAGAGGCCTTCGCGTGTTATTTTTTGTTAGCGCCACCATTTTTCTCTGTTTGTAGGCACTTTTTAATTGTATTCTTGTTGTAAATTGTTACCCGGACAGCAGCAATTTTCATCTGTTGTTTTGATGTATTTTGTTTACTGAGGCTTTATGAATATAATCTAGTGAAAGAGTTTAGATCCGTCCTCACCGTTCGATTTCGTGCAGGCTCCTAGCAGGTTCACCACGTTTAGATGGTTACCGATGTGAATCAGAATCTTTAGCTCGGACATCAAGGCCTTATGCTCGCTTGCTGTCGCTCCATCTGAAACACACACACACACACACACACACACATATACGCACACATCCATCATGCAGAGAACACATCTTATTGTTTATTTTTGCGTGTCTACTTTCCTACATACAGTGCTTTCTATGTATACATCCAATCAGAGCTTCGAGAGGGTTCCAAAACCTTCATATGCAGCATGCATGTACAATGTGTACTCAAAGATAAATCTCACCCTTCAGCATCTTGACAGCCACCGTGTCCAAACTGTTGCTCTTGCTAATGCCGTAGATTGATGCCTCAATTACTTTTCCGAAGGCGCCATGGCCTAAAACCTTTCCTGTCAGGGGAGAAAACAGAGAATAACCATGCTCAGTGATCTATATAGGCTTGCTTTTGGTCTCACTGGAATACTAAGACTGTTGTGATTGGGACAGCTGCAAAATGTAAATGCATCTGGCCCCCATACAGACAATTGGGAGGAATTAAAACCTCAATGGAAGCATTTGGAAACAACATGTTGCAATAAGTTACTCTCGTGGAACAGATACTTTCCCTCAAGGCTTTTTCATAGGCAGTGCTGGGATTGAGCGCATATTTAACATTAGCACTTTACTTGCCAGCACTTTTCTTGGCTGGCTGCTGTCCCAATTCATCCATTTAAGGATTCTGGAAATGGAAAACTCACTCACTTTCATTCATCTATTCACTCTCCTTGCGGATGACCTCATGCAACTCCCTCTCCCGTTCACCTGTTTATCACCTCACTCACCCATCTGTCCTTTGACCCCAGACTCACCCAGTCGGAGTCTGTCCCTGGATATCTCCCACTGCGAAGAATCGTAAGGCAGGTATTCACACTGATCATCCAGGGGTACCTCCCCAGGGTCCATGATGATTGACAGGTAGCCTGTCTTTATGTCTGCAGGGTTAGCCTGAGGTTCAGAGGGAGAGAGAGGGCGTGGCAAACAGTGAGGTGAGGAAGTTTGTGCTTATTATTGTTGAATATGTTAAATGAGGTGATACAGTGTGAAATAAAAAAAAGACAAACAGCAATAAAGATGACAAATGCAGTGTTTTTTTTAAAAGAAAGTAGCTGTGCAGCAGGCCGCAGAGAGGACGTGGAATGCTAATTCCAGGCACTGCAGATTGTCCCAAGCCTCTCTGGTGGGGATAGAACCAGAGCTGGTTAGAGGACAGCTCAACTACAATCTACGTATTAAATCACAGGACTTTCCTATTATTTTAAAAATCCCACGATCCTGGAGTATCTGTCAGAGAATGAAAGCTGAAAGTACCCTTATTCTGTCTCAGAGTGGCATTTTTGAAAGAGAGCCATATGGGGACTTAATAGATCCTCTGGGGGACGTCAATGTTTAAAAGGAGACATTTAGAGGAAACTGATGGTGAGGAATGGTTTACCAGATAAGAACCCAAGTGGTCCTCAGTTATTAGATTTCTGCGCCAGCTTTGGATTGGCTTTAACAGTCATTAAAATCAGAAGCTCAAAGTCTCAATTTTAGAGGCTATTGACCGTAGCCCTGGTCAGTCCAGCGACTCAATAATCCATTTTACATGGACATTTTTCTCCTTTGCTGTGTTGACTGTTTACATGAGAAATGAACTAATTGGAAATGGTGTTTACATGTGCCGTCACATTAATCAGGAGAGCTCTCAACAGCTGAGTGTGGAGCGCTAAATGGCCAATAGATGACGAGTTTGATCAGAGGGTGGGTGTCCGCCGTGTGATCGAGGCTGTTTTTGCCGATGCTTTTAATGAGGACACAGCCTGATAATAATGTGTGTTTACAAGAAGGAGAGAGGGAGGGATTGAGGGAGAGAGAAAAAGCGTTGTCAGTACCGCAAAGAGGTTTTACTCTGACTAACATTTTAACACTACTATGTTCAAATATTAAGTTAAAAGTGAGGCCGATTGGACGTAAACTCACCAGAATATAAAGTTAACATCAACATCAGGCGAAACGTTTAAAGCAGAAACTCCTCATCAAGCGCTTTTATTCTGAAAACCCTGACCCACGTCACTGAGACTGAGTCTAAAGTTGTTTGGTGGACTTGAAGACTGCTGAAGAAACCGGCAGGTAACTCAAGGGAGGTCTGGGTGTTTACCCACAACACTGCTGTGAGTCATCTAGTACGTAAAACCCGTGGGTTAAAATCACAAGCGTAGAACCCCGTTATAACCACACCCATCAATTTGTAGACACACCCAAAGTTTATATAACCCCACCTCTTTGACCTCACCTTCCTTTTTCCTCCGAACAGCACAGAGAACCAAAGAGAAGCAAAGTATGTGACTTCACCTCTGTTTTTCTAATTTGGCTCTATCTTGTATTATTTCATGTTTATGTTTATTTATTCTAAATGTCCGTTTGTTCATTTTCAGCGTAAATAATGATTTGATTGTTGATGATAAGAAAAACCCCAGATAGTGATATATGAGAGAGTTTATTTCATTTACATACCAATTATTTAAGACGGAGACTTGCTTTGTATTATTTATTTTTCTACTGTGTGTAGCTGTTTATCTGGAATAAAGTTGCTATTTCAAGCAAAGAAATATAAGCATCTTGGAGTCCTGTTCATGAGTTATGGAGAAAGTGAGATGGGTTTGAGTGTGGCATCAGCATTAATGTGGGACTTGTATTGGACCATCATGGAGTGAAGAGAAGTATCGGTGAATTATAATCTATAGTCTTTATAAGATAAGATAAGATAAAATAAACCTTTATTAGTCCCAAAACGGGGTAATTGCAGGGTTACAGCAGCAAGAGCATATTACAGAATAAGTATATATATAAGTATAAGTATATATGTAATAGTAATAGCATATAGTATAGTGATAATAGTTTATATATATATATATATATTATATAGTCTATGATCTGTTTCCAACCTTGATCTACGGTCACAACCTTTTGTAAACAAGTGGCTAGAAAGAGTTTTCTCCATGGATGAATGGATTCTTATGGAAGAGACGGAGGATTTTTTTAATTATAACCGAGATGAAAAAGACGCTTTCAGGGGACAGTTTAGAATAGTAAATGCTATCGTAGTGCTATTACATCATATAAAATATACGTATTGTGACATACGTTACAGCACTGATTGCAATTTTGTTTGCAGATCGTCGATATTTATAAAGTTTGACCAGCCGATTAAAGTTTTAACACCATAAACATTGGTTTATTCTAAGGGATCTTATTTTAAAGGATTACAGTGGAAGTAGGGCTGTTTGGAATTGTGTTTGTGTTCTCATCTGTTGAAATTAATGTACGCTCCTCCTGCGGTGCGTTTCTTAAACAAATTATATGACATTTTGAAGTGAAATTAAAACTTTGTACGTCTCGTTCAGCTTTAGCCGCTTTGCCAACGTTAGCTTCTTCAAACTTGCTTTGTTCCTAGGGGTGACTCATTTTCCAGTGTCTAATTTAGTTTGTTGGGCCTAACGTTTTCGGGGGTTTTCCACAGCAGCTTCTTTTGTCCTTACTTTATAAAACCATAAATGACATCATAGATACAGCGGGCTTGTGGCTAGAGCTGAGCACCCACTAGCTTTAGCCGCTCTGCCAACGTTAGCTTCTTGAAACTTGCTATGTTACTCGGGGTGGTTAAATTTAAGGTGTTTGATTAAGTTTGTCATGCCGAAAGTTTTCGGGGTTGTTCCTCACACCATATTTAATCCTTGCTGGTGTTACAAATTGGCAGCTTTATGTTTTCTGCTTTACTTGCGAGATCTTTGTTGCCTTTTTAGCTCATGCTTGGTGTGCGTGTACGGCGCGCACATCAATGAGACTCCCGGCGACAATCCACCTCTATTTCCTCCATATATACATTATGGAGAAACATTTACTCAAAACAAATTCTCTGAGCTCACAGCCAATATTTTCATAATTCTATATTAATAATATTGTAAAAAAAATAATAAAATTTGTATAACATCTTTACCTTTAAATACGCCAAGTTTTAGATTTGCAGTGTTCCTGTGCACCTTTACTAACAATTTAAATCGGCATTTTCAAATGGTTATTGATTGATTGATTGATTGATTGATTCACTTCCTTTTTTACAGCAACTGTAAAAAAGGAACCCCTTTGAAGGTTCATACAGTGAGATTATTATTGATGAAGAAAGTTGCATTTTTTATTTAAAGAAACTCTCCTCACACCAATTAAAGTCCAGTCTCCTCTGCAGGCTAATTGGTCACCTCATACTGTTTATGAGAGGCACTGATGCGCACAGCCGCTCGGATATAAATACTGCAATCTTTTCACTTAATTAAAGAACAATACTGTCAACTCCAACTAACAGAGGACGTTGTTTTTTAGATGCAACCACTACTATTTTAAAAACAACGTGTCGTTACCATGACAACAAGACTTACAGTCTCCAAGGACTCCACTAAGGTCTCCAGCACTTAATGCTCTTTAAAGTAAAAATAGTCACCTACAAGTGCATTTCATATATAAATATAAAGAAAAGGCTAATATAAAGTCAGCTAGATCCTGTAATCGTTGTATATTTTAGCTTCTAAGGAAATATCTCTCTACGTCTCAGCTCATTAAGGCTCATAGTGGAGGTAATCAAGGTCTCGTTTTTCCTTTTTTTTTATACGTCTTTAGGATTCACACTGAAGGCACAATCAAAGATGGGAACAAAGGACAAAATATAAGAGAGGACAAAGAGGGAAGAAAAAAAAAACTGATTAATTTGTGTATCTTAATTACTGTCTGAATCAGTTTGTAAATGTCAGCACCACACTGTGAATGGTCGTTATCGGTTATGTGAGGCCGTCTAATATGGGACCAAGTGAGGATGAATAAAAGACTATTTGAGCTTCATCATAGGCGCGCTTGTTGGTCAGGGCTAATAGCAGTAAAAGGCTAATTGGGCGTGCGCCGAGCCGATGTCAAAGCGGGTAAATTATAGAGTTCTTAAGATCAAACGGGCTGTTCTAAAACGCTGAAAGAGAAACCAGGGGTCAAAGGTTGAAGTGTTTTTTCTGTCACAGTATGTCCTGAAAAGTGGTGCACCCTGACCCGCTTCACGTTGCAGAAGATGAGGATGAGCAAGGCCCAGAAGAAAACGGCGATGACTCCGGTCCCGATGAGGATAGTAATCTCCACATTGGCCTTGTCACTTGACCCTAGAAACCAACAGCAGGAAGAAAAAGAAAGTCATTTTTTTAATTTACTTATCACAGGTCTTTGTCCTGGCTTCCTGTAGGCGGTGCTGTGTCATAAGCTGCTTACATGATATCTTAATGCTATGTAACAGCCATTTACAGATTCGAGCAATTCATCCTGAAACCACTTAGAAGCGACGCTCCCATCAAATCATTTATTCTGATTACAAAAGTTAGCAAACAGCCAGTGAGCTGTGCACGATAAAAGCTCCAAAACTCCAGCTGGAGTGAAAAGTGTCAGAGGTCAAGGGGCTGCCATCTTGATCTGAGCGGTTTTATGGGAGAGGACGTGGGATCCGGGGCAGCTGCAATTTCAGGCATGAGTGCAGTTGAAAATGTAGGTCAGGGTTTACGGTGCGTCAGTGAGTTCAGGTGTCGTTTCGCCTGCGTAAAACGGTTTGTTTTTTCGAGTGCGTTATCTCACCGATGACCTGGACGGCGGCCGAGGAGTGGACGCAACCTCGCTGGTTGCAGGCGGTGCAGGTGTAAACGCCTGCGTCCTCCTCTCTAACCCGCTGGATGTTTAGTGTGCGGTTTGAATCCTGTAGCTGGACTCCTGTAAACACACACACACACACACACACACACACACACACACACACACATACTCCTTTACCTCCCAGATCATAAATTCAGCAACATGTCATTGTCCTCAACGTTTCTCCAATTCCTCTCACACCTCTGGAATTCTGCTATTCATTTATAATCCTGTCGTCCAAAGTGCCAACTAACATTTCCCAGCAGCCCCTACGAATGAAGGTAGTGAATCAGCTGTCACTCAGGCCCATATTGAATATGCCTCCATCCCCCTGCCGCCCCCTCATCTCCTTCAGAAGTTAAGAAGGGAAGCACGCTGGGAAAGCAAATGAGCCATATCAATCGGCCCGAGGATTTTATGTGTGTGTGTGTTTTCTTGTCACTATTTGACACATTTATTTGAAAGTACCAGTGTGTGGGTGGGCTGGTCGGTGGTTGTGTGGGTCTCTGTGTTGGCTTTGATTATCTGAAGTACCAAAAAAAATCAGCAACACCTTCCAAAATGTGTCTAAGAAATGAACAAAAACTGCTTCTAATAGAATATTTGAACCCAAAATAGTCCCAAATCCTGCTGCAATGTCACCTGAACAGAATCTTAGTCCTGCTGAAAATAAGACCCCGAGGGGCAATCTATAGGAGTCAATGCTGGCGTATGAGTGTGCGTGGCTGCTGGGTCGGTTGTGGGCGGCTAAGCCGCTGTGTAAATGTGTGCATCATCTGCGTGGGTGTATTAATGCACCTGACATTTGATGGAGAGGCTGGTTGTCTTTGGACCAAGAGAGACGGGGCGAAGGTCTACCCTCCACGTCGCACTCCATCCGCAGCGACTCGGTCACGTTAACCGTCTGATTGGTGAGGCTGCGCTTGTAGCGAGGCGCCTCCAAGGCTGCGAAGGAAGAGGCCAGAGAGCAGGTTGAAGGCAAGGCGACATAAAGAGTGGCGTGAACAAGGATTATAAAGGATTTGAAGGAATGAGGAAAAACACAAAATGTGAGAGAAAAGATTGCATTAAAATAAAAACCTCTATCCTGCAGCACTTGGCGTAAGGTTAGAGCGCACAACATGAATGAAACATATCGTTTGTAGGTTTTCAGCCCCGCAGCAGCTCATGTGTGTTTCCTGTCATACATATTGATGCTGTGCGAAACAGCAGGCGCCCTGTGCATTATCTAAAAGGGTATCGGGCTGCGTAGGTACCTCTTCATGGTTGTGTGTATTTTTAAGCCCGCAGCATAGCAGCATCTCGTCCGATGTGACCCGTGTGTGTTTGCACCAGGGGGGGCTTCTTTTATCTTCTGATATCATCTGTGCTCAGAAGGACGGCGGTTCTATTTCAACTAATGCTGCTATGTCTGCGTCTGCAGCATCCATCTCTATCATCTCTCACCTTTGACTGAGACGTAACGGAACAAGCACTGCTTCTCGCCGGTCCGCCTGCTCTGAGCCTCGCACACGTAATGACCCTCGTCCTGCAGCTGTATGGAGGGCAGGGTGAAGTCCAGCACCCAGCTGTTTGAAGGCTCCTGGAAGGAGAGCTGACTGTCGAGGGTGTCGGCGAAGAGGTGAACACTCCTGCAGTCCAGCTCCTGGGGTTTGCCCTGCTCGTCCTGCAGGGCTCTGGGGTTGAGGCGATACCACTGCAGCTGCTCGTAGGTGTAATTGTCAGCGCTGCAGCACAGGGAAACTCTTTCTTGCTCAAGTGGAATCTCAGAGGAGTCCACTTCCACGCTGAATCCCTCAGGGATGGCTGGGAATATAAGGAGGAGGGTTTAGGTCATCTGGGAAGACAGAGCTGGACTTTTTCAAAACAATGAATTCCTTCCTTTGCATTTATGTTCAGTCCTCTCTTCCATCTATTGGTTTTATTTGCTTCTACTTGTCAATTGTTGGGGGCCATTTTTTTGATCATATTCCCTCTGTTTATTGCTTTTATCTCATCTTTTACTTTCATTCTCTATAATCTTTTGTAGTTTTTTTATTTTTTACCTTTCTACTGTTTTGATCTACATTTCAGTTTTGCTTCATTTTCGTTCTTATTTTGGGATTTGATGTCATGTTCTTATAACTTTTCATCGCTTTACTATCTTTTTTTTACCTTATTGACTGTTGACATCTCTTGTTTTTACTCCATCTGCTGTGTTTCTCCCCTTGTTTTGGAATTTGTCATCCATTTCTGGGATTCGTTAGGCTTTATGTTCATTCTAAACATTATTACTGTGTTTATATTATTCATAAAATTTTTTTTTTCTGATTTCATTGTTATTCATATTTTGTAACTCATATTCCTATTTCTCTTACTTTTTTTAAATTCATTTCACTCTTAACATTTTATCATCTATTTAAAGGCATTTTATTTTGTGTTATTCTTCATCTTAATGTCATTATTTTATGGTTTTATGGTCCAAGACCACTTTTCTCTCATTGTCGTATTTAAACTGTTTTGATTTGATTAGATTAACTGCGGAGCATATTGAATAACGTTTTATCGGTTTTGAAAAGGGTTATATAAATAAGGTTTGATTGATTGATTGTGTGCTTTCTGTTTCTGTTCCATTGTTTTTTTATCTTCTCCCCACAGACGTCACACAAGAACCAAAACATTTGATTAAAACATTATTGATCATCATTATTATAAAACCACTGTCTCTATTACAGTTTACTGTGAGAATATTTAAATTCCTTTCCTGATTTTTTACTTTTTTTTTTGCTTAGTCTAAACCAAACACGCACAAAAAACCCACAAAAGCAGATAAAACAAAATATAGGACCAGAACCAACACAACCTGATACTATCTCAAATCTGTCTTCAAGGTCTGGCAGTCTGTTGAATTTAGTTCAAGCAACATAATTACAAATTTCCTTTTCAGGCATCTACAGGGATCACTGAGTATTGTGGAAAGTGATGAAGATCCTTCAGACAGACCTTTTCAGAAAAGTTAATGACTTAATTATTCAGTAAACCTGCAGCTCAGAGCTATTTTCATTTATCTTCATTTTTAAACATCATTATTTGTCTCAGTATTGTGGTAATGCTGTTTCGGTAGCGCCGTCCCTTTAAGGCGGGGAAAACAACAACAGAGGGGCATTAGGGGGGTATGCGAGTTTACATTTGCAAAAAAGGAAAGCATGGAGACCAGACTCTTGAAACCATTGAGAAGTAAACTGGTGAGATATGCAGTCAACTCCTGAAAAATTCAACACAGTGGGTCTAGGATGCTACATGATGCCGGAGCAGAATTAGGGAGGGCGCAACAATCCCTCCATCCATGGCCCGGGTGATGCAAGGTTAAAACTCGACAATTTCATGAGTTGGGTCTTCATGTTCGCTTTGGACAGCAAGGTTGCATTTTCCCTTTCTACTGAATAGTAGTTATAATCATCCGTTTCTCAAAAGGGGCGAAACGTTTCCTCGTCGTCTTTCTGCCACTTCAACATAAAAACATGAAAATTCCCTCTGTGGAGCCAGTCTTTGTTTTTTTCATAGACATGGCGGCGCAACATGGAAGAGGACCAACTCCCAGCTGATTATAGCCATGAATTAAAACATGGTTATGAATATTAAATTCCAATAATTCAAAGAGACACACATGAATTTTACGCACTGCACCTTTAGGCAGAATAAAAAATAAATGACCCACACGGCTAAATGAAAGTCAGGAGCTCAACAGCCTCTCATTATTCTGACTGGTGGTTGGAATCTGAGCCAAAATACTCACTGGTTACGTAGAAGTAGATCAGCCGCTCGTCTTTGCCGGCTTTGTTTTCAGCCAAACACTTGTACATGACAGAAACACTGGCGTTGCGAATCTGAAGCCTGCTCACTATCTGCAATAAGAAGAATTAGGGGGGGGGGGACCTTTATTCATGAGGAGGAAACACGCTTGCTTTAAAAAGAATTGCCTTGAGCTGCCAGGTAATTCTCTGCGGGCTGACGCGAACCAGATTTTGTGCTGACAGGCCAACAAAAAGAAGAAGAAAAAATAAAAACCTACTCAGGTGTGAGAGAGAAAACATCATTGTGGGCTAATGTAATCGTTTCCTCTTATGGATAGAAAATGTGCAGCCGTGTGTGTGTGTGAACATGTGTTCCTTTGAATGTTTGTGTGTGTGTGTGTCTGTTTATAACCAGTCCTCGCAGGAAGTCTGCAGAGGAAGGCTGTTCTAAATATTTTCTACAGTGGAAATGCGTCTTGATTGACAAAATTTGTTCTGCAGCTCAGAAATTTGGGACACTTACGTAAAAAAGATCACAGTTCACGCAGGGGTCCGCTAACACAATCTCCTCTTTTCCGCTCGCTGGGATAATCATTTATAGAGATTGTCATTCCCTTCCCTTCACTCCTATTATGAAATTATGAATGATTTTTCAAGAAAGGATTGATGAACCTTTTGCCGGCCGTCCACCACTTCGACTGACGTCTCAATAGCCTCGATTTCGTTCATGGCGTTCTCTGAGTTAATGTCCTGCCAGTTCTGACAATCCGCTATCCCGTCGGTCCGACCCTTCCTGTCTCGTTGGACCCTGGAGTGAAACACAGACACGTTTTTTGACATCTCCCCTCATTGGCATGCATGGAAGGCAGCAGACTTTTTGAGAGCATACTCAGAAGCCCATCAAACCAGACACCCTGAGGTTTTATGATTATGACTTCCCCGCAAAACCGGTTCCAAACCAGACCCAAAAAAAAAAATCAGATCACATCCCAAAGTCGGGGCAATTATTCCAACCGTCCTGACAGCTAATGGAAGAAATATGGTCTCAATTTAATATTATAAACATTCATAGTGTGAGCATCATAGCAGAACTAATGAAACATGAAATGGGATTTAGTTTGATCATTTTCTCCCGAAGGCGTTGCGCAACTATTCCACGTTAGCAGAAGGTAATCAGGGTCAGTTTCATTTCACTCTCTCCATTGTGTTAAATAAGAATGAATAAGCTGTGATTATCTTTTTCACATATAATTAATTCAATCTTTTGAGTTTTTTTTTAATTATTCACCACCACAAATGATGGAATCGAGGAGAAGGGATTAACCGGAGGTACGGGTTCTGCCTATTACTCCAAAAATGGTTTTATATATCTATTTGTTTTTTCAGGAAACTCTCATTATTAATAATGAACCAGGTGCCTTTTGTTGACTTGGAAGTTTTTAATTTTTCTCATTTGCAGGGTTCCACTGAGGCCGGTTCTGATGGTCGGTTTCATTTTTGGAGCAAAAAAATAAATGTCTTACAACAACTCGTCATGCTTTTTGATATTTAGAAACTTTTATCATTTGCGTTATTATTTCATTTCCATGGTTATAAGGTCAACTGTGACTCATTCTGTGAAACCACACAATCATTCTCTGCATATAGAAGCTCTCAGTTCATTTTCGGGGGTCCGATTCTTCAGACTTTTTTGCGCTCAGTCTGATCGACAACCTTCTTCGCAAAGAATAAAAACCCGAGAAAGACGTTTCGGTTCTACCTCTTTATTTCTCCACCGCGAAAAGAAGTGTTTCCACAACACCGTGTGAAGTGGAGGGATAGTGGATCAACTGGTAGGAGGATGATGAAGATGGAGCTGCCATGCAGGAGAAAAAGAGGAAGAGCAGAGAGGATGCTTCTGGATGTGGTGAGAGAGGACATGCAGTTGGTTCGGATGGAATCAGATGCTCTGCTGTGGCGACCCTTTGAGGGAGCAGCTGAAATATGTCCCAGAAATCGATCAGGTGTGAAAAACCCTTGAGGGACAAAGTTTTGGAAGTTTGTCGCAGGAAACTGTCTTTAGAGTTTCAGACGTTGAACGTCACTGAAAATAATCCATGAACACGAAGATCCACAAAAATGATGGACCTCCCGACTGCATGCATGAGTTTACTCACGGCTGGCATCGTCATCATGATTCATTCATTGCCTCATTAGACAGCTTGTCTCTTCATATCACACAGAGGGGGCGGAGCCTGACAGTCCACCGCCTCATTAAAACCATATTTTAAAGATGAGTTTTCATTTGAGGGATTGAGAGAAGTTTCCTTTTCCTGTCTGTAGAAACTCGAAACGTGTTTGCTTACCCTCTTCTGTGTGTGTGTGTGCGTGTGTGTGTGGGTGCGTGAGTGTGTGAGTTTGTGTGTGTATGTCTGTGTGTGTGTTTGTCTGCATATGTGTGCGTTTGTGAATGTATGTGTGCATGTCTGTAAGTGTGTGTGTGTATATGTGTGTCAGTGTTTCTGTGGGTGTCTGTGTGTGCGTGTGTTTGTATATGTGTTTGTATGTGTATTTGTGCGTTTGAGTGTGTGTGTGTGTTTGTATGTCTGTATATGGGAGTGTATGTGTGTGTGTATTTATGTGTGTCTGTGTTTGTATTTGTGCAAGTGTGTCTGTGTGTGGTTGTGTGTTCCCATATCTGTGTGTGTGTGTGTGTGTGTGTGTGTGTGTGTGTGTGTGTGTGTGTGTGTGTGTGTGTGTGTGTGTGTGTGTGTGTACAGTATATTAACCTCGGCTGTTACTGCCAAATACCTGTGATCACATGATTGATACTGTAATATGTAAAAAAAAACAAAATCACAAAAAAATGTAAAATGTTTAAATAATTATAATAACTCATAATAATAATAGTAACATTATTCATAGGAATAATAAACAAATAGTAATACACGGGTTTAAATATATCATATTTACACCCGTGTACAACAGAGTCACATCAACAAATGAAAACTATCGTCTACAGACACAATAGGAAGAAATAAAGAATAAAAAATAATTGAATAAACAAACCCTACCTGAAGTATATCCACCAGTAAAGTTACAACTTTCTAGTCTTTTCATCTTCTGCGATCCATAACCGCCTTTTTCTCTCTGTGCCCAGGAATCCCGCGGCAGGCCTCCGCTCCACCTCGCTGCCCTCGCCTCCCAGAACCGCTGAAGGCCCCAGCATGAACCCAACTGTCATCCTATCCCTCTGCCAAAGACCTGCCTCCCTCACTTACCCAGCACTCAGATCCTAACCGCGCCGCATGCCTCTGAGTCGGTTCCAAAAGTCCAAAGCAAAGAACTTCAACACGAGAAATATCATCTCGCCAGAACTATATATGCATCCAGCCATGAACTGCTGAGGTTCTTCTGGTTCTGGATGCAGATCATTCATTTTAAATCTCTATTTTTTCTTGAAAAATGTGACGGAACCTGTTTATAGTAGGACCCAGTGGCATCACATATGTGCCAAAGAGTAAGGGGCCAATGACGGAGCCCTGGGGGACACCACAGGTCAAAGGGGGCACCGAGGATAAGGTATTGTGAGAAAGTCCTTCGATGAGAGGGAGAGTTTTTGCTGTATTAAAGCCGATTCAACAGAATTATGGAAATTAATGTGACCAAAAAAAGACGAATAATGGTCGAATTGTTTTTGTTTTAAAACACGCTTGAGCAAAACGTTGAGCTAATTAGCTATTTCTCATAATATATTAGTAAGTAAGTAATTTAAGAGTGTATACGATTTTTAATTAATAAATGTCAGGAAGAAATAAAAACATGCATTTATTATCGTCTGTTTACGCAGTTTTTCCTTCTACTTTTTCTCTACTTTTTTTTTTTCTTAAAACATTGGACTATGTTACGGTCCTCTAGTGGACATAGGTGACATTATGCAGCCAAAAACCCTCTCTGGGGCCAAAATCCAATTTGTGGCACATTCTGGGTCCACTGACATCCAACTCTGCCAAATGGAGAATCATACCGGTCCAATCCCCAAAAGAACTTTGTATCTATATGTGTGTTTGTGTGTGTGTCTGTGTGTGTTTGTGTGTTAATGTGTGTGTCTGTTTGTGTCTGTGTGTGTTTGTGTGTGTCTGTGTGTGTTTGTGTGTTAGTGTGGGTGTCTGTTTGTGTCTGTGTGTGTTTGTGTGTGTCTGTGTGTGTTTGTGTGTGTATGAGTCTGTGTGTGTTTGTGTGTTAATGTGTGTCTGTGTGTGTTTGTGTGTTTATGTGTGTCTGTGTGTGTCTGTGTGTGTTTGTGTGTGTGTGTTTGTGTGTATCTATATGTGTGTCTGTGTGTGTTTATGTGTGTTTATGTGTATCTATATGTGTGTCTGTGTGTGTTTATGTGTGTTTGTGTGTGTCTGTGTGTGTCTGTGTGTGTCTGTGTGTGTTTGTGTGTGTGTGTGGTTGTGTGTGTTTGTGTGTGTTTGTGTGTGTGTGTGGTTGTGTGTGTTTGTGTGTATCTATATGTGTGTCTGTGTGTGTTTATGTGTGTTTATGTGTGTCTGTGTGTGTCTGTGTGTGCGCATGGGTGGTGTAGCTAATTATACAGTAAAAGATTATATTTATGGAAATTTAACTAGACTTTTATTTTGTATTAAAGGGGCAGGATGAAGAGTAGGGGCAGGATGAAGAGTAGGGGCAGGATGAAGAGTATTGAGACGTGATTTTTGTATCCATAGATTGCAGACAACCCTCCGTGATAACGGCCGGTCCTGGCGAGCAATTTGAGACCTTTCTTTCTAATAAAAAACTATTCCTCAAGCCGTTCAGGGAAGTTCTTTCCCTGAACGGTTGTACTGGATTCAGCCCCTCCCTCGCAGAAACCTAGGAAGGCGTATTACAAATCCATCTGTGACCCAAGACAGATTTAACTGTCCAAAACTAAACTACACATACGATTGACCGTCATGGCGAAAGAGGAAATTCAATTCTTCCGTATGAGAAAAGGTCAACGCAGCCTCGCCGCAGTCAGCGCTCATGAAATGTCAAATCGGACAGAACCAGTGCTGAGGAGCCGGAGCCCATAAAATAGGCCGGGCGCCGTGTGTCTGCACTCATGCTGCATGCCCTCATGAAAAGGTCGCGAAAAAAAGCAATGACTTCAGGAAATCAGGAGTTTATGGATGGCAGATGAAGGGGGGGGGGGTGCATCAGAGAGATGTTCATCGGTAAGAGTCTCCACACCGGGGTCGAAAGGGTAGGAAAGAACCGGGACCTGAACCGTCCAGAGAACCCATTATACCGCGAGGTGGGATTCAGCATTAATGGAGACGGGAGAAGGATGACGGGGAGAAGCCTGTAAACTAAATGTGTGTGTATGTGTGTGTGTATACAGTATGTGCCTTCAAGCGTGTGTGTGTGTGTGTGTGTGTGTGTTTGATATATAGCACCCTGGTGGGCTCAAACACCCTTCGGTGGTTAATGTGCCTATCAGACACATGAGTGAGTGTGTGTATTTGCCTGTGTGTGTTTGTGTGTGGCTAGCGCCAATGTTTTCAGAAAGTGAGACTGCTGTGAGCCAGATGATCAATGGCAGATGAGTCGCTGAGATAGAATGGTGTTATGATTCTTCCCCACTGCATGGGGGACAAATCAGGTCACACAAACACTTTTCTTTTTGTCTCTCTATTTTCTTCTCCGCCAACTTTGTCTTTATGTCAGCTGCCTTCACCCACCTCTGCAGCGCTTCATTCATTATCTCCTCCCTCTGCTCTCCCCTCAGAGTTAGTGGATCATTTCACACTGACCTTTTCTCCTCTTGTTTGGAACTCACGTAACACTACATGCAGAACATCCCACTCATCTCCAGGTGTCCATCATCATCATGTTTAGTTTCAGTTTATTCGCTTCAACAATGGTTGACAGGATGGAGTATTAGGGTCAGGGATAAGGGACAAAATTAGGGGTATTTCATTTTGAGAACAAAATCGAAAATGTCGAAATTAATGTTGAAAATGTCCAGAAAAGAGTCGAAATGTCGAGAATATAGTAAAAATGTAAAGAAAAGAGTCAAAAATGTCGAGAATATAGTAAAAATGTCAAGAAAAGAGTCAAAAATGACGAGAATATAGTAAAAATGTCAAGAAGAGTCAAAATGTCCAAAATATAGTAAAAATGTCAAGAAAAGAGTCGAAAATGTCAAGAATATAGTAAAAATGTCAAGAAAAGAGTCGAAAAACTTGAGAATATATTAAAAATGTCAAGAAAAGAGTTGAAAATGACGAAAATATAGTAAAAATGTCAAGAAAAGAGTCGAAAATATAGTAAATTGTCAAGAAAAGACTCGAAAAAATGTCGAGAATATAGTAAAAATGTCAAGAAAAGAGTCGAAAAACTTGAGAATATATTAAAAATGTCAAGAAAAGAGTTGAAAATGACGAAAATATAGTAAAAATGTCAAGAAAAGAGTCGAAAATATAGTAAATTGTCAAGAAAAGAGTCGAAAATGTCAAGAATAAAGGCAAAATAATGATTAAAATGCCGAAAATGTCGAGAAAAAAAGTTGAAAATCTCAATAGTAATGCCGAAATGATGAGAAAAAGCCGTTAATGTCTTGAATGAAGTAAAAATATCGATCAAAAAAAATTGAAAAGGTGTGAATAAAATGAAATGACGAGAAAACAGTCAAACTAAAACAGAGGAGAAAGATTTCTTTTTTTAATCCTGCATTTGGAGAATAAAGTGGAAATATTGATTGGTATGACGATCTGGACCCATACAGCTTCACCATCAGTGGTTGCCTTGACAGATTTAGTCGCTATGACGTGTGGATGGAGGCCTACAGAACAAACAACGACCCCAAAGTAATAAACTACTTCTACACCTCTATGGTGCAGTCGGACTGACGCCCGAAGCCCTAACACTCTGTCGTAGGTTGAAGCCCAACCAGAGTCCACAGAGAAACATCTCAGTTCATCAGTGTGTTTCTTACGGTTTGTTCTGGGGGCTGCTGAGGACACACGGACCCCAGGCCCGCCACTGCCAGCTGACGTTTGGGGCGGGGAGACCGTGGGCGGTGCATGTCAGAGTTTGGCTGCTGCCACTGGGGTAAGGACTGGAGGGATCGGCCACTTCTTTCTCGTGGATCTGTGGGGGAACTGCGAAAGGAATAAAAAGTCGTCAGAAACGTTTCGCGACTCGCTGCACAACCAATCAATGGGCAGAAGGAGGAAAGACAGTTGTTGTCGGGCCGACACACGGCGGTGGGAACGCATCGAGTATCATTCAAACAATGCAAAACAAAAGCTTGTGTTGATTTAAACTCAAGTTTATAGACATTTAAACCCAGGTATACAAGAAGAGAGATATTAAGAGTTACTATAGAGGTGGTTAAGATGTAAAAACGGGAACAAACCTGCTTCAACAATAATAGTGATTAAAAAAGAATTAACGCAACGTTATTTTATTTTAGTTTGTAAGTAAAGAGTTTGCCAATAAAAAAGGGAAAATTTGCTGGGTAAGATTTCTTGAAATAATATGTGATATTTAGATAAAATAGATCTTTATATTAGCCGACAAAACTCAATTTATATAACTATATGTTACTGGTATTAAATAGTTCCTTTTTGTTGATATTGCGGATTAACAACGGATTGATTTTAAATGTAATTATATATATATATATATATATATATATATATATATATATATATATGTATGTATATATAATACATATATATATAGTTTTCTGGCTGTTGTTGATGCCTGTGAATAAAACGTAAAAATAAGTTATGCTGATTTATTTTTTAATTAATTAGTGACTTAAGTATTTTCTATTCTGTTGGTTTATTCAGACAAACTTCAAAACTTGGCGCGAATGAATCGACTCGAGGATATCTTTCTTGTGTCCATTGTGTTTCATTTTAATAGTTCATATTTTACCCACTAGGGGGCACTTTTTCTTACAAAAAGCACTTTTTCCTGGACAGAACTCAAAAAGTGTTCTGTGGATCAAACTTTATACCACTCAGATCTAAGTGTGAGGAAGAACTGGATTGATTTTAGGAATGGTGGGTTCTATACGCCATTATTTCTCAACCATTTATGCGATTTAGTCCAAATTTGGTTCATATGAATCGACTCTGGGAGATCTACCTCGTGTCAATTGTGTTTTGTTCCTATAGTTCATTTCTTACCCACTAGAGGGAGCTTTTCTGATGAAAAAAAACCGTGGACATAACCTCACATCTAATTGAAAGAGTTAATTTAATCAAAATCGGGGGGAGAGTTCGTACAAAGCAGAGGATTGGGGGACTTTACGGGGATATACCATTGCTGTCGGGAACAAGAGCAATAGTCTGGTTGTCTTTCAACTTCTTGAACTTGAAACTAATCTATGGCTGGAAGACGGCCAGACCACTAGAAGACAGAAGAGACCGCCAGAGTATGAATCCACTCGGGTGGGACTTCAGTCAGTCGGTCAGTCAGTCTAGGTTTCACATCTGTCAGCGTTTTGCAGCTGGATTAACTGTTAGCGTCCACTTAGCATCTGTCCTGAGGATAAACAGACCAGTTACCGTTGACGACAAGCGTGATGTTGAGTCTCTTCTCCAGCGCATCTGCAGGGTTCTTCAGCGCCACAGTGTAGAGCCCAGAATCCTCCTGACAAACGTCCTTTATCTCCAAAGCGTGGTTAAGGTGCACCCTCATCCTCTTCATCTTGAACTCCAGGCGCTGGTTTATCGGCTTTCCATCTTTATACCTGAACACAACACACACACACACACACACAGACACACAGCTGCTACAGCACCGATACCATCAAGCTGAGACACCCGCCTCGAAATAACCCGCCAATATAGAGCTAATCACATTTGTGGAAATGAATCATCATGCATAATGCCTTTAAACAAGAGGCTGAACTCACCACTGTGTTTCAGGTGTGGGGAAGGCAGAGACGTTTACTTGCAGTTTGAAAGACTTCTGGCCGGCGGTTACCTCAACCACTGGTCTGTTTCTGTAGTTGAGGCTTATAAATGGCTTTTCTGCAAGAAGACGTGAAATGTCAGAGTCTTGTCGGGGACAGGAATCACCGTTAAGGGCACCAAAAACTCCATGTGAGCATCAAACACCGGGCACAAATGGCGTGTGTGAAAAATGTTTCCTGTGAGTCAGAGTGACTGAGACTCTTATCAGAAACAGAGACACAGGATGATTTGGTTACTTATTCATGGTTCTCTTTGGCTGGTTTTTGGTCACCTCTGAAATCAGAGACACCCTTCAAAGCTTAGAGCAAGACTATATATAATGTATATGCAGTATATATAATGATGCATAATTCATAAGCAATACAAAGAGTCCCTGCTCAATTCAATACCTTCCAACCATTTTCATCTTCCAGTCTGGCCAGTAGCCTGTGGCTGCTAACGCAAGCTAATGGTAGAAAAGCAGATATTAATCTTCCTGTATGGATATATTTTGGACACAATCAGTCTGTCTGTCAGTTGGACCAGACAGAAATATCTGAAATATCCTGCATGAGTAACGGTGCCCAAAGGATAAATAATCCCCGGACTTTTTCTGTGGTGCCTCTTTGTGAAATACGTCTATATATGTTTGAATGGAAATACGTCACCAACTGTTGTATGGAGTTTTTAAATTAAGACATCGATCTCCACCCCAGGATGAATCCTATAAAGTGTAACTGTATTGCCATAATCATTTTAAAATGTCCAATACTTCAGTTTGATACCCTCTAACTAAACAAATGTCCCATCACCCTCAGCTGTACTGTGCGGCTAATGCTAATTAGCAAATATGAGAAATGAATACAGATTGAACTTGAAGTCAACTTGGAGAAACAGCAATTTAACCCCTTTAATGGAATGTTCAACTGTTTGCTCGAGCTCATTTAAGGTATTTATGTCTTATTTAAAAATGTGTGTTAATGCTATGACCCAGACTATCTAATTAAAATGTATTATTTTCCATGAAATACAAAATTTCTTCACGAAATCATTTTGTTTTGTCTAATTTTTTTTTTTTATCGGTTTAAAAACAGGTTTTACCAAACGATTTATCAATTTATGGTGAATTTAGAGCGTCTAAGGTATTTAATTAATGCGGAAAAGAGAAAAAACACGAAAAGACACTTTTTTTTTTTTTTTAAATTGAATATTATTTGCGGTCCAACTTGAACCAACAGCAATGGAAATAATATAAAACGACAAAAAATCCCTTCATAGTAAAAGGATCATCTTTAAGTGCTTTTTTAATATTGCGTAGAAAGGTTTATGAAAAAAACTTAGGTGTTTTATTTCGAAGGTTCTGTGGTGTGGGTTATTGTTTCCTGTTTTAATTTGTAGGTTGGATCCTTGCGTTATTATGTTTGACTCTTCTTTCTCTGATTCTCTCCCCTCCATAAATGCTTTTTCAAACTGAAACTTTTTAATCAATTGTTTTAACTTTTTAGACCTGAACTGAGTAAAAATCCATACTTGTTATTTTCTGATGCACAGATATTTGTCCTTCAGGGAAAACGGGAAGCATTAAGACGTGACTTTTAGTCCAAATCCAAAGGTTAAAACCCTTTAATGTCCTCGCCGAGTAAAAAAAAACTACTGAAAAACATGAATGTATACATTTTAAATTTAACACAAAATGATAAATGGTTTTAACCAAGTATGTTTTTAAACAGTATGACCAAAAAAAACGTATGAAATTATATCATGATGAAATTTTGTATTTCGTGGAAAAGTCTCCACTTTAATTAGATTAGCTCAACCTTTTGGTAAAGCATATTTTTAGGAAACTATTTGACTCTTATTAGACTTTTTTTGGTTGTATGATGGAAAATGACTTTCTCAGTAGCCATAGTTAACGGCCTCTATTGACCTGTGGTGTCCCTCAGGGCGCTATCCTCGGCCCCTTGCCCTTTAACATATACATGCGGCCACTGGATCGTACTATAAAGAGCTTCAGCCAACATTTTTTGAATAATAAACACAGACTCAAAATTTGCTCAACCCAGCAGGACATTAAAGAGTCAAATAGCGTTTACGAGGTTTTCTAAAGACACAATATATATGAAACATAAATGTGTCGTAAAATCACGTGTCGTGACAGTTCATTCCCCTGATTCCTTCTTATCCATCTGATATGAAGGATAACGGTTTTATCCATTGAAGCAAAAGGAAGGCTGTGAAGTAAACGTTGATTGGTCTCACCGTAAACTATGACCTGGGTTTGCTGGGTCAGCGTGGTGTCGGTGGTGGTCACGTTGCAGCTGTATGGACCGGTGTCCGTGACGTTGACATTGTGGATCGTCAGGATGCTGACGGCCTCCGTGGCGTGAGACAAAGCATTACGGTGGGGCTTTGTGTCCACCCCGCGGTTGGTCTGATGAGAAGAAAAATATAAAAATGATGGTATTGATTCATAGATTTGGTGCAACATGTGACCAACGGCTGAGGCTACATACCAGTTTACCGGGGTAGGACCACTGGATGTCCACCCCCGCGTCGAATTCCACCAACGCCGTGCAGTTGAGGCTGAAGGCATCCCCCACTATCAGCTCCACCGGCTCCTCAGGATACAGCTTGACATCATAAACCTGACTTCCTGAGAGAGGGTGGGGGATGTATAGGAAGAGAGGGACACAGGGAGGGACACAGGGAGGGAGGTCATGGGGACATCGTCAGCAGATTTTCCTTCCTCACAGGACCAGGAAATGACTTTCCTTTGGACCAGGGGAAGCCATCCCAGTCAATAGAGGTTGTCTGTCGAACGCCTGCGCTATTTCCATTCGCGTGTCAGTCCACACACCAGAGAAGGAAATTAAAGTGGAGTACATCGGCTCCATCGTTCAAAGATAAGACAGAAAAAGCCGGAGAGCTTTGGACACCTTCTGCTATCTGTGATATTTAGACCGCCTCTCCGCAGTCGCTGGAAAACACACAGAGTCGTGGCGGTGATGTCTGTGCAGCAGACTGTGACTGCCTGATTGTCTAAACGACCTGTTGGTGCTCTGAGCGAAGGTTCGCGCTCGTTTTCCCCCTCTGACTGATGCGGCGGTTACTTCTAGCCCATCAGCCGCCAGCGTGAATGCACAATCTGAAACATTAGAGCCGGGAGCCTGCGGGTTCCTCTGAGGTCACCCTGAGAACAGGAGGGGAAGCAAAGAGTCAAACCTCGACTATGATAGACTTTACCTAAACCCAGTGGTGGACGGAGTCAGGACCCTCATTGTTTCCTTACAAGGATGATTATTGATTTATACTCCTGTTGTAAATGTCGTGAGTTGATTTCTGGGGGCTAAGTACATTCACTCACGTGTACGCACGTACAAATTGGAGGTAATTTTGTATTATATATATATATATATATATATATATATAAGGAGGCTGACAGAAACAAACACACAGCAACTTTAGGAAAAGAGAAACAAAAAGATTTAAAAATGCAAGTAAAGGAAATATCTCCATCAATTTGACGACGCAGGATTGTGCAAAAGCAACAAGACAACGGAAGCGTTTACGGAGGACACTTAAAAGTGATGCACCTCTTTTGCATTTTTTTAATGTTTTTCATTTAGTGAATAAAAGAGAGGAATTCTTAACGTTTCATGATGTTTTCCAGGCGTCTCTATGTGGTTCAGATAAATCAGTGTTGGAGTATTTTTAGCTCTTTTTTGTATTTATTATTATTTATTTTTAAAATGAATGTGAAAATATGATGTGCAATGTAACTGGTATCTATCTACAAGTGACAGATTAATGTAGTGTAAGTGTAGAAATCTTCCACTGAGAGGAAGTGGAACGGAAGTATATAGTTGCATGAGATGGATATAAGTAAAAATACTTAGTTACTCTGCATCGCCGCCTATACGTCTTGAATAATCCCGTCTTCTATTATCACAACACCAGGAACCTTGGAGATAAGGCTGTTCTCATTCATTTCATTAAACCCCTGAAAAGAGGGGGCGCTAGGTCACAGTGTTATGGCCGGTCGCTGCACAAGCACCACTTTTGATTCCCTCGTCTAATAACAAGATTAAGTCGTGTTTCATAAAGTATTTAAAATGCGTTGTGTTTGGCCCGGTTATATTTTTTGTCGCCGCTGGAAGTGAGGTTGGAATGATCCTCAACTTTATGGTTCAAACCCCAGGAGGAAACAGAAAAATCCTGCAACAACATGGAGGAAATGTGGAATTGTTGTTTTTTAGTTTTTTGGCAGCATGGTGGTGCAGGGGGCAGCGAGAAGGAGAGGTTCCGGGTTCCAGTCCACCTCCGCCACCGTGGAGCCCGTCTGTGCACATAATCTTTCCAGCAACCACAAACAGGATGTTAGATAGTTGTTGGTTTTTACCTGTGGTATGGATCAGGTAGTTGGCAGACTGATAGTCTCTGCCTCCCAGTGAGGCGATGCATGAAATCATAGGAACCCTTTCTATGATTTGCCTGGGAATGGACCAGCCCCGTTTGTTGTCCCAGGTCCATCCACTCATCTCCTGCATAGGGACATACTGAGATGGCACACACACACACACACACACACACACACACACACACACACACACACACACACACACACATATATTAGAGACATAGCTCACATCCGCGATCGCGTCAGCTCTTCACTGAGACGGACGAATGATGGGATCCTGAGTACAAACCGAGTGGAGGGTGACGTTGAGATCCGGCACCGAGACCCGACATGGCACTGTGACGTGCGTGGAGTAGCGCGTGATCAAAATGGTATCCAGGTCATTCCCGTTAGTGAGGAAGGGCTGCTCCGGGTCTGAGGTGGAGATAGAAAAAAAACCGTGAGCTTTAGTAGAAGCTGAGATAAAAACCACTGTTACTGCGTTGACTTTGCGAAGCCGGGATAATGAACGCCAAAGACAGGCGGCGTTTAAGGTCCATCACGATTACATGTAATGTGACATCTCAGTCTGTCCTCACGCCGTAAACAGCATTAAGAACAGCTATTAGACGCCAGCTCAGAGACAGACAGCCGGGAGGGTTTAATCTTCCTCTAAACAGTTCCAGCTCCGATTTGACTCAGAACTGTCGTTGAGGGTAGAACGCGTCTCCTGCGCCTCCTCCTTAGCACCTCCATGTTTTCCTTTTATTGTCACACTTACTGGCGTAAAGGCGCTTTGGGAGATGTCCCAGCAGCTGCGCCACCAATTTACATAAAAGCTGTTTTCACCACAAACTTCTCACAGAAAGTCAGCCTACAATAAAAAAAACAAACATCTCTTTGTTTCTTGTCAGTATCAGCGACTCCTGATGCCGCGCCGCTTCGTCCTCGCCACTCAAGTGTGAACACGTATGTTTACGTCTTAACAGAGATATGTTGAACTACTAAGTCATTACTTGAGGTATTAAGTCCTTATTCTGAGCTGGTAAATCATTATTTTGACATACTGAGTCATAATTGTTCGATACGCAGTAACTATTTTGAGCAAGTTAGGGATTATTCTGAGCTAATAAGTCATTATTTTGAGATACTAAGTCATTATCTTGAGCTAGTGAGCCGTTATTCTGAGCTGGTGAGTTATCATTTTGAGATACCTAGACATCATTCTGAGATAGTATGTCAATATTTTTGAGATACTAAGTCATATTTTTGCGACACCCAGTAACTATTTTGAGCTAGAAAGGGATTATAATGAGCTTATTATTTTCAAATACTAAGTCATTAGGTAGTAAGTCATTGTTTGGGGAGACTTAGTTACAAACTTTGAAACACTAATGTATTATTTTGAGCAAGTGAGTCATGGTTTTGATTCGTTATTTTTGCAATATTAAGTCATTTACTTTGATATAGTAAGTTGCGGATTTGAGCTAGTCAGTCATTATGGTGAGATACTAAGTCATTAATTCGAGATACTTAATCATTAATTTGAGATAGTAAGTCATTCTTCTTGAGATAGTAAGTCATTCATTTTGATATTGCTTCGTCACACCATCTCTTATTGGTTTATGTGACTGTCTGTCAGGCTAGGGGGCGGGGCTTACATGCTGACTTAGATTAATTAGGGAGGGGATTGACAACAGCTGTCTGACTCAGACCAGCGCCCCACTCAAAGTTTATGCCTTTATGCCTCAATGTCCTATTTATGAACAACAAAGTCATTATTTTAAGACAGTAAGTCATTTTTTTTGAGATACTAAGTTGTTAGTTTTAGATAGCTAAGTCATTATAAAGTCTCACAGGATTGTTTCTTCCTCCTTCTGACGATAATCCTTGTTAAAAGCTGAATTAAAAGAGAGCAGCAGTGAAGTTGGAGTTTGATTTGCAATAAAATCCTTATCTCTTTGTTTCCTGTCAGGACCAGCGGCTATTGTAAGTCAGCCAAAGATGTCACGTGACTGCAACCTGAGTTCTTCTGCTCTCCTTTTGTTTTTACCGCAGTAAGCCTTCGATTATTTTATGACTTTTCGGCAACACCCAACGGATTGATTTCAATCCGCCGCACGGCCAGATAATACGTCCTACGGAGGGGATTGTGTTTCTGCCCTACGGTCGCCTCAATATACACAGGTAACAGAATAATACACAACTCCTCCTTCACAATAAATCCACGTCGGTATCAGACGTCTATCAGTTGATTTTTTGGAGGCGATGCTGGTAGGAGTGTGAGAATGTGAGAAGCAGAGGATGTATTTGTGTTTTCTGCAGGGAACCTATGAGTTAAAGACATTCGGGATATCCATGAACCCAGATCGTACTGTTCAATGTTTGTTATGTGTGTTCCTGAGATAAGTGTCCAACAGAGGCCGGGAAAATGGAAGACGTCTGTCAATCAAACTCCTTCCTCATGCATCTCATCTCACCTAAATTATGGCTACAATATTCCCCTGCTTCTGCTCAGCCCCCTGTTTGGATCCGGGGAAACGGTTTTGGCACCTTGTCAGAAGCGATAAACGGACTTCGAGTGATGCTTGACATGAACAGATTGGGCAGCGGACACATGACAACCATCTAGCTCGCCCATTCCCCCTATCTACGCATCTCTCTATTTCAGCAAGTAGGGAGAGAAAAGAGGAAACCCTGAGATCCAAAGTCCCGAGGTCAATCAGAAAATAAGGGGAAAACATGGGAGACAGTCTATGAATACTGATGAAAACGTTCGTTATAACAAACTTCATCGTTATGCTTTTAAAAGTTCACTAAAAGAAATCAGAATCAGCATAAATGGGTATCAGCTGGTGGGTCGCACCTCGACATGGAAGCACTTTTCCACCAGTGGGAAGAAAAAAAAGATCCTATAAGTGATTATAAAGAGTTAGTTATCTCAAAATATGACTTAGTACCTCCAAATAATCAGTTAACTTTGTCATTATTTGACATACTAAATCAAAAGTTGGAGATACTAGATAATGTGTGATAATAAGTCGTTATTTCACAATAGTAACTCGTTATTTTGAGCTATCGAGGTATTATATGGAGATACTCAAGTATTATTTTGAGCTATTGAGCCATTTTGTATGCTAGGTCAATTATTTTGAATTAGTAATGCAGAATATTGAGATAAGTCACTATTTCATGATACTTGATCTTTATTTCGAACACTTAGGTCTAATTTGCGAGGAATTAATCCCGATAGTTTCCAAGAATGTTGCTGAGGCAAAATCAACACCTCCCGGCTCTAGTAATTGAGGAGGTGTTTTTACACCGACGTCATATTCAGAGTCATAACAGGAGATCTGTTTCAGGGGAACATCTGCGTATCTCTTGTGAACATCCCCAGGAATGTGTGTAGGGAAAAAGCATCGCACTGTCCGGGCCCGATCAGATTTGTATGGAAGCCCATTTCCACCAATGGGAGAGCGAAAAAACAATCCTGTAAGTCAATATAGTGAAGAAAAGAAATGGAAGACTTTAAGTTCTACACAGCCAAACTAAATACAGCCGGCCAGGCGAGGAGGAGATGAAAAACATCGTCTTTAAACCAAAAATCCGGCTGTGAGAATCTGCACCCTCACTAACGTTTTTATTCTGAATATTTTGTACAGGAGGATTTTCTGTGACTCACCTCTGACAAAGGCATAAACACTGACGGCGGTGGTGCCGACAATGACGGCCCTGACAGCCTTGTAGTAGCAGCAATAGTAGCCCGTGTCCTTGACCTGCGCCCCCTTCAGGGTCAGCTTCTTGCAGTACGGCCGCCCAGGCAGTCCCGGACACTCGCTGACCCAGGCGACCCTCCGCCCGACGGGCCTGGTGGTTGGCGGCTGCTCCTCGCGATCAGCTACCTCCAGTCCCTCCAGAGTCGGGTCAGGCAAGGCCCAGGCCAGAGTGCGCTCTCCCCTGAGGAGATATCAGGTGAGAGGACAGATATTTCAATCCAGAGTCATCTAAAAAGGACATATCACACTAAAATCCCACAAAAAACATTGTACAGCAAAGGCATCATTATGTTACATACCCACCATTCATTCAGGGTTTAGATTTATGCTAATGAGGGTTGGTAGTGTTAATGCGATAACGCATTTCATAGATTATTTTCACATTTTTGAGCCCAACAAATCTTAATGCAAAGAAAAACTGGATTGATTGTGGGAAAAGGTTAGTTGCATACTTTGGCCACTAGAGGGAGTTTGATCTCAGAACGTTTTCTGGTCGTAATTTCGCAACCGTTTGTATTCCAAAGACACATAAAAATACTTTTTTTGACAGTGTGTCAGTGATGGAGCGTTCATGCTTTCAGTATTTTGCTGTATAAATTCATATTTTACTCACTAGGTTGAGCTTTTTTTCTTTTTTTTTCCGAACATCCCTTCCTAACCGTTGGTCCGATTTAGTTCCAAATTTGGTGTATATGTATCCACTCAAGATGTGTTCTGATGAAACATGAGATATATATATCATGTTTTACTCTAATAGTTCATATTTTATTCACTAGGTTGAGCTTTTTCACGTAAAACGAGTTTTTTGGACATAACTCTACATTTACAGTTCAATCATGGGAATTGCTTGTAGAATGCAGGAGATTAGGGGCTTTCCGGGGATATATTTGGTTGGGATTAAGGATTCATTTGCTGGGTAGGCCTAGGGTTTATGTTGGAGGGAGAAAAAGTTGAAATAAAAGATGGCTTTTCTAGAAAATCAGTTTTAAGCAAATAATCAGGTGCTGATTATTAAATAAAAATAGTTTCATCGAGAGAAACTAGAAGAATTGTCGCCGTCTGCACTAATATATTCTTGTCGACAGGTGTTTGTATGATTTAATTGTTTATCGGTGTGAATTTGTTTGCGTTGGTGATGCTATAAATACCTCTGTTCATAAACACGGTTGGAAGTATTCTCCAGAGGCATTGTGGGTAAGATTGAGTGCAATCATGATGGCTCACTGTAAACCCAAAGGTATGTTTTTACTACCTGTTTCCACTGACTAAATATCCAATTTTGCAGACAAAGTCAAAATGAGACGACTGAGAAGAGGCAGAAAATTATGCACAGAAATGAAGTGGGCAATCAGTGAGATATTTTTTTTTCCTGTTCCTGTGAAAAGTGTTCACCTATTCTCATTCTAGAAAATTGCACAGCCTGATGACTAAATTGTCTAAAATTAAACGAGCTTCCTCTCCAAGCAGATTCTCAGTGGCTCACTTGAAATCAAGTCTTTGAAACCAGCGGTTGAGGGACTGACAGCTCGGCAGCAGGCACAGAAAAAAAGAAGATTTAATAGAAATTCCCATCGCACCTCATTTCAGTTCCCATCCGTTCCTGGAATTTTGGTATTCTACTTAGTTTAATAATTTGAGTATTTATGAGAAGCAGTTTGCAAATAAAACGCATTATTATTATTATTATTATTATTGCTTTGTGTCGCTCAGATAAGTGGGAAGGTCAATAAAGGTCATCCAAGGTAAAACCTATTCAAAATCAATATAAAACAACAATAGTAGAAAAGAACATCATTTTTGTTGTTTATAGTTTTTATCATATGAAACATGTATTTAATATGCAGAAAATTATAAGAAATGTTATAATAGTATAATAGAATGATATTCTATAGCAAACATATAGTAGATTGCAAATATAAAAGGTACAAAAAACTACAAGTGACATTAAAAGTTTGGATTTTTTACCTGAAAAACAAGAAAACTGGAATTCAGTCTTTAATTATGCATCATATTAATTCATTATATGTTATCTGCACAAATTAATGTGGAGGAGAAAAGAACAAACCTCTGAGTTGTAGTTATTTGTTCTTAAGCACAGAATAACTTGAATAGATTATTAAGTTGTGGCGCATTTCATCAAATCCTCACAATAGATATGAAGAAAAAAACAAAACTATTGTATAGTTTAAGTCTAAGTACTAGTGTAAATTTAATTTAACTTAAATTATTATATATTGAAAATGTATTTATGCAAATATCATAGTATCCGTATAAATCTTACAATTATGTAATCAGATAAGAGATATGAACAGGATTTAAATATGTCTCACTATAGAGCAATCTGGATTCAAATGGTTCAAATATATGACACTGGTTTACGTATCCATTTGAGGAATTGACATCGTTTTGAAGGGGAAATAGTTTTATTATGGATTATTACATAAAAATGATTTTAACTTGTTTCATCCATGTTTTAATGACAAATATGCATCATATAAAAATGATAAGCTTTTTTTTATCTTAAAATTATGTAATGCAAAGGCATGAAAATTTAACATGTAATTAAATTAATAGATAAATATTAAGTTTAAATATTGTTTTTGAGTGTACAAAGCGAAATAAAATGCGTCCTGAACCCCTGAACCTGAATAAATAGTCACATTCCACCCCTGAACCTGAATAAATAGTCACATTCCACCCCTGAACCTGAATAAATAGTCACATTCCACAACTAGAAGGTATTACAAACTATGAATTTTCTGGAATTACAAACCACTCAAAAGCAGCACGTCCACATTACCTGCATGTGATAGTCAGTGTTTGGTGGACCGGGATCACTAAGTCGTCTTTGGAGCTGTCGAGGATGGGCGGGGTCATAGAAAAGCCAATCGCCAGACCTGAGGGAGAGAATTAGATTTATGTAACGCAGGTCGGTCACGAACGAGTGGTTTTGACTAGAGCTGCCGGCGAGATGTCAAACCTCTTTGTTACAAGCAGTAAATAAATATTACGCTCCGAGAAAACAGCCCGTTAGCGGAA
Organism: Lophius americanus; assembly: GCA_037951165.1. NCBI lineage: Eukaryota > Metazoa > Chordata > Actinopteri > Lophiiformes > Lophiidae > Lophius > Lophius americanus. The sequence goes on along the minus strand of JBBDHG010000166.1, from coordinate 1,199,070 downwards.
GCGTGATGCCGCTCCCTCCTCTCTAACAGCCACAATTTCCCTCGATTCATCACAGATGCATTTACTTGTGCTTGGTTAATATGACCCGTGGAGAACGTCATTACCGTCCCGGGGGCCCCTCGGGGTGCCATTAGCGCTCACTCAGACGCCGCACCTCCAGTCGTTCATGTATAAAAGTGTCACCATGACTTATGCCCCACCTGGATATCATTACAGATAAAAAAAAATACACAGAAAGACAGCACCGGCGGAGAGACGGGGGATTTATTAGCATTTATGAAAGCTAATCATGAGCATTTTTCACAACAGACTGAACTTCTTGTCTGAAAATGATGATGATATATGCGGACTATGAGGCACTTGTCCAGCAGCAAGCCAACTAACTATTCAAGGAAAAGCAGAACACCTGACAGCGTGCAGTCGGGACTTTTCAAAGCTTCAATCAATATGCTTACGGGTGAAATGGTGCGAACAAAAGAGCAGCAGATGCGCAATTTTTTTCTACGCCGTCTCACATGCTTTACAGCGAGAATATTTCAGACACAACAGAGTGAAGCAGCAGCAGCAGCAGCAGCAGCAGCAGAAGAAAGGCAACATGAGTGATTTCATAACAGTGGGTCTGGACCTGTTGCCAATCAAAATGCGCCGCTCTGGACAGCTGTGACTCCGGTACACAAACCACATTTTATCCGACACATCCTGCTGCCCAGCGAGCACAATGGAGCAAGGTTAGTCTTGTGTAAATATTTTGCTAATTGTGTTTACAGTAAGATCCGATCCCGGCGGAGGGAGCCTGATCAGCCTGGGTTCTTTCCAATGCTGCAAACGCTCACAGACCTTCTTGAGGCGGCGGTCGGCCTTGGATACGATCAGAAAAAAGGGAGAAAAAGTACGCAGACTTATTGGAAATGGCCGCCGGATTGAAAAATGCCTGTTTCATTCATGGACTGCATAAATCGGGTGAATTACTGTAATGAGTTTTTGAGTTCGGTATTTCTGCCTCTGCAGTCTGATTGTACTTAAGGTAGGAGTAATTATGGGATAGGCTTAGTTGCTGCACTCTGGTTGAGGTCCACACAGTTCCACAGAAGTTGCTTTTAACTTTTTTTTTGCACTCAAGTACCCCCGCGAAAAACTTTTGGTGTGTCTCAGGATGAAAAAGAAATAACCTTGAAAAAAAAAAAAAAAAGCTAGACTGGCTGCCCTCTGGGCGGAGACAGAAAGAATGAGGTCAAGGATACAAGCGGCTGAAATGAGCTTCCGTTGTAGGGGGGGGGGCTGGGCTCAGACTCAGAGATAGAGTACGGCGCTCAGACATCCGGAAGGAGCTCGGGGTAGAGTCGCTGCTCCTTCACGTCGAAAGGAGCCAGTTATGGTGGTTCAGACATCTAACTAGGACGCCTCCCCTTGGAGATTCTTCAGGCAACGTCCCCGAGTTTGAGCCAGAACTCGCCGGAGGGACGATAATACTCATCTGACCTGGGAACGCCTCAGGATCCCCCTAGGATGAGCTGGAGGGTGTTGCCGCCCAGAGAGATATCTGGAAATCTTATTCTTGGCCTGCTGCCAC
>JBBDHG010000166.1:1157500-1192500 GCA_037951165.1 Lophius americanus | reverse complement strand
CTGTGTGCTCAGCATTTTCTACGTGGACTATTTCCACTGTAAGTCGCATTACTAGTCATAACTTTAGATCTTCATGAATCACCTGTCATCCTAAGTACCTCTCTCACAACCGCTAAAAGAGGTGCTGTAATGTTAGAACTTAATGTCTCCTGGATTACACATGGCTGCCGGCCAAACCAGACCCCGACTTCTCTGCAGCAGGATACGTAGAATGAAGAGGAGTGTTAGGGACCAAGCAGTGAGGGAATGAGGACACAGGATTTAAAGATGGAAAAAACAGAAACCAGCAAAGAGAGAGAATTCAACAGCGAGGGTTATGTCTTTAAAAGAGGTCAGCAGATTATAACTATACTCTAGATTGCCACACAACCAAAGTAACTACCTGTAATGATACAAGAGGGAACTCGTACAGGGCCTGGACCAAACTCCATCCCTCCTGTTTCTGTAACTGCTTAAACCCCTATGGGCTGCTGAGGGGCTGGATCCTATCCCAGCTGATATTTGGTGGCCAGTTCATCACAGACCATACATGCTTTCATTCAAAGATATGGACAATTTCGAGTCACACTCTCCTATATTTCATGCTTTTGGACAGTAGAAGATGGAATGGCTGCAGAGAACCCAGACAAACACAGTGAGAACATCCAAAATCCACACAGAAAGGTCCAAAGTGGGCCCAGGGTGGTTCTGAATAACACACAACAAGGTGGACTACAATAACTACATGCAAAGCAAAACTGACAAAAACACAAAAGAAGAGGAGCACCCAATGTAATTTTCTTGGCCGATCACCGATTTTTATAAACTCAGGGATTATTATAAGGATTTACAGTCAAATTAAAGCTGGTCGGCATTGTGTATGTATTCTGACCTGTTGAAATGAAGTTACCCTCGTTCGTTGCGCCGAGCGTTTTTGTTTTCTGGTGGTTTCTGGTTTACTTACGAGATATTTGGAGCAGTGGTAGCTCATGATCGATGTGCGTGTACTAGACTTCCTGGTGCACCTCTAACCTGAACCTCCCATCAAACATGCCTCAAAGAAACTTACTCAGAGTAAGAAAGACGAGATTAATATAGCAAGTAATGACCCTGTGTGGTCACGTCCATCACAGAGAGGTAAAGTTCTTTTCTGGTTCCCCACCATGTTTCAACAACATCATGACAATCTTCCATATGGACATGCGGTGAACATAACACCACATGTCTCCAAAACTATGAGACCGCCCTCACATGTCCGCTACATCAACGGTTTGAAAAAACAAATAAATCTAATCAGTAACTGTTTGCGTTCTGTCAGAGATAATTGCGATCACGCGTTGCTCTGCAGCTACGTGGAGCCAGAGCCAAACAAAACCAAACACATCAAGTGAGACGAGTTTGTGGCTGATAGTATATCTTGTCATGACAGTAAAGACGTTTTCCTGGTGCGACCTTTCATGCTGCGTTCCGTGACTTATCGCTAGAACTGTTGTCACTCACTCTGCTCATTTATCCCGATGCGTGACGTTAACGAGGGGAGCAGTCTCCGTGTTCTGTACGAGCTCGTTCCCCTAAGGTTCTCTCAGCTGGTTGGGCCGGCGGACATATGAGCAGGCAGAGCTGCATCTGTGAAGCAGACGGCCTGAGTCTTCAGACCATCAACTATGACTGTGGAACCACTGACAGGTGAAGTCAGAGTGACGTCGGTTTTCTGTTCACAGTGGCATTTGACAGTGGGTGGGATGGTTTAAGCACCAAGTGAGCATTTTCTCCTTGATCTGACGGACTTTGATGATGGCCACGATGTGATGGGTGGTCCGCTGGATCAGAGCATCTCCAGAACTGCAAGAGTTTTTGGGCTGTTTATTGTCTTCAGTGGTTAGTACCTCCAGAAGTATCCAAAGACGCACAAATGTAGAGTTTACCCAAGGAGATTATCTGGTGTGATGAAAATAGGATTTAACAGTTTTCTAAGCGTCTTATCTAGAGGAAACGGGTCGCCGCTCATCGCCTGCCAAATACCATCCCAGTGGTGAAGCATGGCGTTGGTAGCATGATGTTGTCAGGGTGTTTTCCGGCGGTAGGGGCTTTGAGACTGGTAAAGGTTGTGATAAACCTGAATGGCGTAAAGTAGAGCTTTATCCTTAATGAAAGCCTAGTTAGGACAATCAGGACTTCCAACCCAAGATTCAAACCTAAGCACACAATCTCTCAGTGTCTCGGGTTTGTGGTGAATGAGATAAAGAATAATAAACCACTGATATGGCGCCACCTTCAAAAGCAGTTTGACTTTTCTGATGCTAATAACATCTGACATATGAACAATTATCTACTAATTATGATTGTCGGACCAGAGAACTAAGTTGTGACCGGCTGATGGACAACCACCTAACAGAACCGGGGAATGAGAGCCAATCAAATACTTGAGCCCGATGGTACCCGAACATTCCGGCGGGTGGTGCAAAGATAAGCAGCAGCTTCGGGCGATTAGCCTCAACCAACAAAAAGCAAACGCATTTCAAATCATAAAGATAAAATGCAATGTTTCCCAAGTTGATTTGCTCCCTTCTGTTATCACATGATTACACAGAACATAAACACCAGAGTTCTGATTTGTAGAATCCCAGAGGCCGATTAAATACCGCATTAAGAGTCTTTGACAGTAGGAAGAATTAATATTGCGAGCAGTTCCCTGGGTTACATTTACTTGAGGTATTTATCTTGTGACTCAGCTAATTACATCTCCAATATCTGCAGCTACGATCACCGGGGGGATTGTGGAAAAACAACATTACTGAAAATTAAAGAAAACTTTTGAGTGGCAGTGTGACCGGGCTTTGTCTCGGAAAACCCGGCCTTGTGAAAAACCCAAACATTGCTCCTACACGACGTGAGCACTTTTCACCATGGGAACATTTTGCATACGGTACAAAGGGGCTCCGGCCGCCGACTTAAAACTCTGAGTGACGTCTGTTTACCGTGGCAATAAAAGAGGAAGAGGCGATAAGTGGAAGTTAAAAGCTAAAGGGTTGGGTCTTCTCCCAAACATGCCATCACGGTGACAGTGATCACGCGGAGAGGGTTCCACTAGACGCACGGGTTTACACAGCTGGTGTCTTCTGCCGTTTCCATCCCGCGTGCCTCCGTCGTGATGGAAGCGCCAGATGTAAATGTGAGCCGAGTGTTTGGAGTCAGAATGTTTCAGGGACAATTGTGCCTGTTCGCTCAGCATGAGCATTAGGTTCCACTTTGATGTGTCGGCCTCACATACCTGGCTGACAGGGAAGAGAGATGTGCGACCGCTTAGTCGTCAAATGAAATGTGCAAACAGCACGCCGGAGGAACATCAAAAGTGTAGCTGTCAATTTAGGTTTCAAAGGCCAGAGTGCAAAGAGTTGCAAGGAGACCGCTGCTTCTGAGAGTTGTGCAAAACATTTTTGGAAAAAAAAGAAAAGAGGGAAGAAGATCACCCTGAACCCAATTTGTTTGCAGACAAATGCAATTCCTTTCCTGCTTCGATTCCCCGGTTTGATCGCAATCAGTCATGAAGGTCGACTAGTTACCGATGCACGGAAGCACAATTTCCTCTTTCTGTCCCTGCCAGGGGAAAGAGGCAGGAAGCCCCCACACTACTAACCAATTTTATGAGATTGGGCTATGAATTGGAGGTTGGTATTGTTTCGTGCCCAGTTGTAATTTAGTTTGGTTTTAACAAATAAAGAAATATTGAATATGTGAGAAATTAATCAATCAATTTTCTCATACAAATTTCTATTCATTCTTGTCAAATAATGACTTTTTCAATTGATTTCTTTTAAATTAGCGACATTCTTTCTGGAAAAAGTACAACACCATTTTTGTAAGATTACCATTTTATTTTATTTTTCTCATAAAATCAAAAAAAAAATTTCTTGTAAAAAAAGAGTGAGTCTTCATCTTTGTTTTGACGGCGAGGCTTGGCGCTCCGTTGTTTATTTTCTTATTCTAAATAATAAGTCTGATGTTCCGATAAACAAATATTAAAAAAAAATATCTTTACTTTCAGCTGAAAGTATAGAAAAAAACATTTAGGAATATTATAAACCATATATTGAAAGCGATACCCCTAAATACCCCCCGAATTCTACACCCAGAACAATCAATTCTCATAAACTTTTTTTTATCCTAAAATTACCATTATTTTCTTGTAAAATTTTGAATTTATTCATGTAATATTACGCTTTTATTTCCATGTGGCCCCTGATGATCCCTCGCAGAAACCGCTCTGACGTCTGTACATTGAATAAGTGACTGGAGCTGCTTTTCGGCACAGACACAGCTGCGTATACCCCCTTAATTACAGTTATTCTGAAATAAAAAGTTGCATCTGAAGTCCCTCGCTCCTTTCTGCTGCTCCCGCTGATGACTAGATGCTTGTGTGAGTCTTCAGACTGCCTATGAATTTTCTAAAACCACAGCACTCCAGCGTGGCTTCATCGGTCTCTGAAAGCAAGAATCGGGAGGTAATGAAAGTTTCTGAACTGCGGAGGCTTTGCAGAGTAATTGCGGAGGCGGTGCTGGCCTCTTTTCACTTGTATGATGTGCATGTTTGTGAGAAGTAATTGATAAATGAACTGTGGAGCAGATAAGGTCCGTGGTTTATTCAGTAGATTTTAGCCTCATTTATATTCTCCTGCTTGTGTGCGTTCAACTTATCTTCTTCTTATCTCCATTCCTGGCTCATATTGGGTTTTAGTCGCAGTCAGGAAGGACTGACACGGTCCTTGCCAGACTATGGAGGACACCTGCTGACTCAAGATATGTCACACACACACACACACACACACACATACACACACACACACACACACTCACAGCTTTTCATTAGCAATCTGAGCCCGTAAAAAAATGTAAAGCTTCTGTGACAAGCAGACAGGTAGAAGACAGGCAGCAGTTCAGAGCACCAAAGCTGCGAAAAAGCCTCAAAGCGCGCGTGAACGGCGGCCTTGCTCTTCACCGCGAGCAAATTTCCTGTTTTCTTTATCTTGTTCATGCTTCTCCTACTTCCCTTTTTCATGGGCAGTGAATATGTTTCCTCGCTCCTCGCTAATTTTGTCTTTGATAAGTCAAATGACAGGAAGGGGAAAGAAGGAACCTTGTGTAAATAAATGAAAAGTCTTCCTCAGAGTCTCGGCTTTGGCAGAAAGCATGCGTTGTTGTTGTTCACAGATAGAGACGCCGGTTTTCACGGATGTACCAACTCTTAATACATTTCCACTGGAGCTTAATGGTTTTTAATATGCACACATGGGTTTTGAATTGTTTTTTTTCCCTAAATGTAAGCAGAAGAGATGCTTGCGAGTCACTTTCTTCAAATCCAAATCCAATCTCAACTCCTCCTATGGCTGTAGGAGGTGGCCGATGGATCGGCACCAAGGCCTACTTTGGTGAAATGATGATGAAAGTCAAATGAACCTTAGGAACACAGCAAGTGTCAAGAAGCTAACGTTCGCAGAGCGGCTAAAGCTAACAATATTGCAGGGCCGGGCACTGGCCCCATTTATGTATGCTGTCAATTATGGCTTTAAAACGTAAAGGACAAAAGAAGCTTTGGCGGAAAAACCCGAAAAGCACACCAAAGTTAAATAGACACTTCAAAATGAATCCCCCCGAGGAACAGAGCAAGCTTCATGAATCTAGCGTTGGTAGTGTGGCTAAAGCTAGCGACAGCTCAGAGCCATCCACGAGCCGTGAAGTCCCTGAACCAAACCAACATAGAAACATATGATGGACTGAACGAGGCTTACAAAGTTCTATTTTCACTTTGAATTGTCATTCTATTTGAGGTTGCATTCATTTCAACAGGTCAGAACACATACACAATGCCGACCAGCTTTACTTCCTCTGTAATCCTTCAGAGTCAGAGCACTTCAAATACTTTACTGGTTGTGATTCCGAAACTGGCACCAAAGCAAAATTGGTATCGGCCGGTCCCGTGTTGAATTAACATGCGACGGGCCTGCGTGGCGCTGCTTCACGTGTCTGATAAGGTGTGCGTTGCTCGGCCCAGCATCGTTCGCCGAGATACTGCAGAGGCTGTTTGAGATTAGAGGAGCCAGTATGAACTAAAGGGAATAGAGTTGTTCCTTTTTAGAAGAAGAAAAAAAAGACTTTGTCAGAGTGAACTGATGAGAAAGTTTAGAATAGGTCCAAAGAAGAAGAAAAGAAAGAAAAAAGTTAGCTGTAGTGTTTCAGAAAAATGTTATTTTGGGTGTCAAACCCAAACCAATGTCTTATCTTATGATTAATGTCTCCTTGTCTGTAAGCGTACCCACGGCGGTGGTGTTGCGGAAGCATTCGCATCATTACTGTCACACAACTAAATGTTTATAAATGCAGCAGACTATCCTGTCTTCGGTAGAGGACGGGCGACGACGCTTGTTTTGCTACGACTGGTGAAAAGCAGTTTTCTCTGTGTAGCCGATTCTATGGTGGAATGTTTCTTCACCGTCACTGAAGGGGACACCAAACTCGTACTCGGAAATACCCGCGAGAGTGAAATAAGTCGCGGAGGAACAACCCTCCAAGACATTCAGAACAAGAAACTTAATTAGAGACTTAGAAAAATAATCACCCGGAGGAGCGCGCCGTGTTTAAGAAGATAATGCTAGCATAGCAGCTAAAGCTAACAGTATCCCCTTTCATTCTTCACATGTTTTAAATGGAGAATATGGACTTCTGTCCTATATAGTACCTTAAATTAAAAAACACAACAGGCTGAAGAACTCCTTTATGTATCATCTTATCTGTTGCCAAACCAAAATCAGCGAGACCTGCGTCCAAAGGTCTGGTTGTCCGTGAGATTCTGAGGCAGTTTGAATGTCTATGAAGCTTGTCTAAGAAAAAATGTTTCCAGATATTTTTTTATCTGGAAAAAATAAAAAAAACAAATAAAAATAATTTTGTCGTATTGATCCGTTGCAACTGTTCGGCAAATAATTTCTACGCAGCAGTGTCTAAAGTTGCTCACAAGCATTGTCTAATTTGCAAGATATGTGCAGCAGATGCATGACGTCATACATGCGATGGGAGATGTAAGATTTTTACTTATATACCCCGAAAAAATGTTTAAAAAATAATAAAACGTCTCGAATCTTGAGTCTTTTGACAAAAAAAATCTCAAATCAGGTCTCAACCTCGAACCAGCGTCCCTGTTATCGCCAACCAGTTTAAATAAATCAGACATTTCAGAGAGACAGAAAACATACCAACAGAGCAGAATTGGACATTTTATCCTTTATTCTGCAGAGAAACAATGTAGACGCAGCTACAGATATTTCGCTAACACTGTATCTGGCAAAGGGCCAAGGCTAAGGCTGTCTGAAATAGCCCCCTATGTCCGGCGGGAGACTGGAGGCCAAACAGGCCATCCAGCAGACCTGCTCTGGATGTGGAGTCAGCCAGCCTCAGGCCACAACAAACTCCCACTGACTCGATCCCTCTCTGAGAGAAATAAAGTCCACTTCCTCTGTCATCTGGACACAAGGCCAGGCGACAGTCTGACTGGCAGCCCCGCTTTGATTTCATTGTTACTACGAAGGAGGATGACACGCTCTGCGTCCCTGTCCTCTCCACTTTTGGGGGAGTTAGGGCTTTCCAACATCCTGCCAGAGGAGGGTTGCAGAATGAAGGATGCGGTGACAAGCCATCTGGGCCTGCTTCCTATGTTTGAAACCCGTGTCCCTGACTAAATCTTCCTGTACCTGGCTCACAGGCACACCGGACAGCTCAAAAGCTTCCTCTGTGGCGCTTCGTCTTTTTTTTGCATGTCATCCTTTTTTTCACTGACAAATGGTTTTCCCCCCTTGCCAAGAAGAGAATGCGGTAGAATCCGGTAAAAACTTTGCTCTGACACACTTTCTCTGAAACATTTAATCAATTGTGTTTTGTGTTTTTTTGACCAGAAGCAAGTGCAATAAATGCGGGCGCCACTCCTGCTGGGACTGTTTATACGCTCCTCAAACTCTTCTTCTGGCTATAAACAAGTATCTGTTGCCGGGTCAGATGACCCAGCTAAATAAATGCGAGGTTGCTCACGATGCAGCAGAAAATGAGGACTAGGGAGGGCCAAGTTAACAATTCTGGTGCTGAACGCCGGGAAGAGGGAAGCTGGCAATTTCCTCAGGCTTTGCCAACGGGCGCGTTCCCATGAACCTCTGGCGACCTCCAATGACAAGGCACGAAGAATGTCACAACCTGATACTCACACAGCTGGTGGCGACTGAGCGGCCGGCTGAATATAGTGGCTCCTGTTAAGACCTCTTTTTCCAAAGTAATGGAATGTTGAAAACAGCCAACATTGACCCAAAATCCGGTTTCTGGCCACGCCCCCCTTTATCAACGTATAGCCTAAACCCTCGCTTGCGTTGTAATTATCTTGTAGATGTGAGTGATAGCATGAATGCCTCTCTATGAGTGGGCCCTGTGATGAAGTGGAGGCTTGTCGAGACGGTGACCCCGCCGCTCGCACTGCGTCAGCTGGGATAGGCTTCAGCCCCCCCAACAAGTGGTTGCAATAAAATGGATTGATGGATTTCCAACAACTCAAATAATGACCCAGCAGATAATGAAGACAACTTTTGTCTCTGTCCATGCATCACTGCGGGGTCAACTATATTCATATGACCTAAAGGCTAGGTTCGCACTTCCCGTCTTAATGCTCCATTACGATCTTTTCTTAGATCGGATTTTCTGTAGTATATCTGTTCATATCGCGCTAACGTTCACACACATTTAGAAGCGCTAATTACCCTATATTGCATGTTTTTTGGGCTGGGATAGGCTCCAGGCCCAGCGACCCCGAAACAAGGTAAGCGATAACGGATAATGAATGAATGGATGAATTTTAAAAAATTCCACATCACCTCTGAAAATGTGTCCTATATCGGACTCCAGTATGAACAGCTCAGGGCCCTGAACTGACCCGTATGATCTAAAGAACCATAAATCACCTAAAGTTAGTTTTGAACGGCATTATAGTGACGTTTACAGCGTTTTTAGTGACGTTTATAGCGTTTAAAGTGGCGCAATTCCAATCTGACGGTTCAGACTGAGGTCCCATTGCAAAAAATAGTAGTGGCCTAAATCTAGTTCCATCCACAAGAAGGTCACAAGTCAATGTCCTTCTAGTGCCGGTCCCAAGCCCGGATAAATAGGGAGGGTTGCACCAGGAAGGGCATCCGGCGTAAAACATGTGCCAAATAAATAGGCGGAACACAAAGCTGTTCCATTTCCAAACCGGTTGTTGGTGCTGGTGCTAACAATGACCCCACTGGTACTGTTAGCCCCCAGGGTACTGGCGGAAAAGTATCGACATCAGGTGAAACAAACAGGTGAACCGCTGTGGCCTGGGTCACGTTTGTCCTGCAGTGTGAATGCAGGGAAAGAAACAACAAACAACTCAGCGGAGCTTAACTGCCCGACCTTCTAGTCAGTAAGAACTGAGGAAGCCTCTTGAGTGAGAGATGAGAGAAACCTTCGTATGCGGAAGAAGTGGAGTGTTTGGAGGAAAGATCAGTTCTAAATTTTTGACAGCAGGGGGAGCTTTCTCTGCAAAACTGTCGGCCAATAATTTCTCAATCGTCGTTCCGATTTAGTCCAAACTTGGTGCGTATGATTTCAATCTAGGAAAATGTTTCTATACATCATGTTTAACTGTAATAGTTCACATTTTCTTCACTAGGGGGAGTTTTTTTTATGATATATGATCAATCTTGTAAATAACTTCTACTCTAGTAGATCCTATTTTACTCACTACGTGGAGGTTTTTACACGAAAACACTGATTTCTGGACATAATTCAAAAACTATTTGCATATGAATCTGCTTTAAGTGATCTATCATGTATATATTATATTTTATCCATATTTTACTCTAATAGGTAATAATTTACTCAATTTGGGGGAACTTCTTTTTCTCTCGGAGGAAAGACTCTGAAAGGACCTCTTTAAAAGTTTCCATTTTCCGCTCTCTGAGATGCAGAAGTCAGACTTAAGCGTTTACAAAAGTCCATTTGATTTTAAAAATATGGATGCGCCGTTATGAGGGGGCAGTAATTATCGTGTTTAGTGGTGAGAACAAGCAATTAACACCTTCACCTCCATGATGTTGTAATAATAACAATAATAATACATTTAATTTATAACGCGCTTTACATTTGGATCAAATCTCAAAGTGCTACAAGGTAAAAGCAGATAAAAGCATCAATACAAAATAAAATAATAACTATATAAAAACATGACCAAAAAGCAGCAATGTTAATTAAAGTTATAGGTTCTGCTAAAATGGAAAGTTTTAAGTCCTTCTTTAAATATGTCAGTCGTCTGTGGAGCCCTCAGATGGTCAGGGAGGTTCATTCCACAGACCAGGGGCAGCAGAACAGAAGGCCCGATCACCCATGGTGCTGAATTTAGAGGGTTAGGTTGTGCAGCAATTCTTGTGACATTCCCCGAATCTGCAAGCGAAAACTGAGATAATCCCACTTAATGCTGAGATTGACCAGCTATGTGGAAGGGGGTAGGAGCAAGACGAGGATTTCAACTCCCAGCTCTCTTTTTCATTCTTTGCAAAAACTTTTTTTCTGTTGGCAATGCAAAAGTGCAAAACGATGAACGCTGACAGCACAAATGTTTGAAAAGTGCAGCTTGATCCCCTTATTTAAAGGATATTATGGCTCCCCTCCTTAAGTTATACGGCCTCTCAGACTCATAACATCATTTCAAACTGTTTACAGCCTTAATGCTCTGATTCACGTCTACGGATTTATTCAACTATATCTCTTGTCTTTGTGAGGAAGCTGAAGAGAACCGACCATGAAGCTACTGTGCTAATCACTCCGGCACCTTGCTGACCTTTTTTATGATATATCTGTAAGCTAATTTGCTCACAATTAGCATGCTAATCAACATGCTGGTGTTATGTAGGTATGAAACGGGATCTACTATATATAGTACTAATAATTAGAGGTTTACTGATCAATCGATTGGCTAGTTTGATGTAATCGCATGTAAGACGCACACCAAGCGCGAGCTACTAAAGCTACAAACGTCTCGCAAGAAAACCAGAAAACAACAGAAAAGGCTCCCAATTTGTAACAAAATAAGTTGTGGAGGAACTATCCTGAAAACCTTCAGCACAAAGAACTTAATCACACACTTCAAAATGAATCACCGCGAGGAACATAGCAAGTTTCAAGAATCTTACGTTGGCTGAGCCGCTAAAGCTAGCGACAGCGTAGAGCCAGCCAACATATAACATATAATGGACTGAACGAGGCTCACAAAGTTTTCTTTTCACTTCTTAATGTCATACAGTTTCTTATGATATGCACAGCGGGGGAAGAGGAAGCGTGAATTAATTCCAACAACTTAGAACACATACACAATGTCGACCAGCTTTACTTCCGCTGTAACCCTTCAAAATAAGAGCATTTTGGTTTTAAAACTTTGGTAGAAAAATGTTTAACTCTATAAATATTGGCTATAGGCCAAGAAAATTGCAATCGATTCACCTAAATAGTACTACACTCACGGAAACCGATGGAAATGTCATAAAAGTTCAGCAGGTATTTGGACACAAACCAGAATGTGGAGCCGGTTTTTGGAGATCTCCAAAAGGGTTTCATTTTTGATATTATTAGGAACGCACGAACATCCTGGCTGTCCATCCGTTAAATATTTCAGTAAGTGGTGGAGCGGGCAAACAAGTCGACACCCTCACATCAGCACAGCTTCCCCCGGTTAAAAACCGGGCACAGAAAAGGTGGAAGAGAAATATGAAAACAAAAATGCCACAGATGGTTCTCGTCAGCGCTCTCACACCGACGTGGACACATAGTTGGCTTCTGCTGCAGATTTCGGATGTTGAAAGAGCTTATCTCTCGGCTCGAGTCATATTCAGGGTGCATTAGAACGATGAGAAAGTGAGGGACCAGACATGCACTTTTCCAGGGAGCCTCGCTGGACCACGCCGACGAGGATCGGGGCACCGGACTCCTTATTTATTTGGGCTTTGCTGCGGGGAGCTTCCCAGAAGGAGCAGCAGCATTCCTCTCTCATCCCGACTGCTCTCCAGCTGATAGAGCGAGATATTCAAGGACGGACGCCGAGGGCGCGCCCCTCCAGAGTTCTGTGGTTGAATACCGAGATCAGAACTGGGGATAGGGGGATATCCTTGGCTAAAATTACTGGACCTCTTTAATGTGGACGACTAGAATAATAGCCAGAGCCAGGAGTCAGATATCTGGGATGATCTGACCAAGTTGAAGAATGTGTACAGAAAACAGTCGGCTAGAAGCAATATCAGCGCCGCGCACCGAAGACACAGGGAGGGTCAAGGGTCATTTGGCTCCACAGCTTAGCTCTACAGGAAAAAAAAAAAAGGTTCATAGCTTTCATATGCGCTTCTTTTTGACTTGATGGTTTTTATAGAAATGGAAGAATGAAGGGTTCACAATTCATTTCATTGGTGCCCTCAACTCGAAACGCTGCAGCGAGACGTCTCTTTTTTTCTGGGTGATTCCTGTTTTAGAAGTGATTCAAACCAGAGATAGAGAAGATAGATTGATAGAAACAGCGAAGCTCCATAAATGCAGCTGCTCTGTGAATTATATCCATAAACTGACGATGATTTTCTGGCACATCCACAAAACACTCTGCCTCCAGTTTTCCCTGTGATTACAATAATGTGATGACATCATGCCGGCTCCAGACTGACTGACTGAAAAACCATCTTTGTATCTTTGTCCAAAGGTAGTTAAGAAAACTGAGGATTCCACAAATGAGTTTTTCTAAACATAAATTATTTTATCTTTGAAACAAAAACCTTTAAACAGAAAATAAATAAATCTGCTGCGCTAAACGGCTCCCATATTTATCTTGGTTATGTTTCACTCTGTATTTACGAGGGAAATTGACTCAAAAGACACATTTTGTAGGAATTATACATTCACAGTTGACCTAAACACTTTAGAATTTCTTCTTTTTTTCGTCTCTACCTTAATGTGGAAGTTGATCAAACCAGCACTTATTGTGAGGCTGTGATTGGGCAAATGAGAACTTTTTGATTCTGCCTCCGGGATCCTTCTCAGATATTGTTCCTCTACTGAACATCAGCTGAGAGAGATTGGAGCGCCGTGTGACTCATAACTCAACAGACAACGCCACATATGTCGCTGTGACGACAGAAATATTCAATTGAGGGTTCAGAGTCATATAATCTATCATTATTTAGAGATAATATAAACGGAGGTTTATAAAGGGATTTTTCATGTGATGGATTTTGCGAGGCAACCGGATCGCATTCCTTTCTGAAAAAAAAAAGAAGATCATTTATTTGTTCCCCATTAAATGTATGGCGACTCCCTCGGTGCGGTTGTAGGATATTTATGAGAGGAGAGATGATTTGACTTCGCCCTCACAAACGCCCCCCCCCCCCTGTTCTTTATGAACAGCTGCTCCACGCAATCAAACCTTACAAAAAAAAAAAACATACACATTCAGTCTGTGGGAAAAAAAACTAAAAAAAAAAGTGCGAGATAATTCTTCAGATAATCCCAGTTGCCATTAAGTCGATCGGATGGTCCGGTCTCAGATATCTGATGTGGAACAGCGCAATCAAAACACAGAGCGATGGCCGGATCCCAGCTTTGTGAACAGTGGACACAGTGGGGGCCGCTCGTTTAGAAAATAACCCCAAATATTTCTCAGAAGGTTGCGGTAATGACTGGCGACCCCCCCCTCTCATCTTTTCTTGTTCAACATAAATAAGATTACAGTGATTTGAGGGTATCTGAGCCCCCACAACCTCCCCTTCATGCCAGTCCGGTCGAGGCCAGCCGGCTCTCCGCCCACTCTGTCTCCTCAGTTTGAGACCCACATACACAACATGTGATGTGTCACTCAAACTGGATCCAGCAGGATTTAATCTTCATCCCCCACCCTCCCACCCCCACCTCCAATTAACAGCCCCATTCATCAATCACAACAACTGCATGCCTCCCCCTAGTGTACACTCAAAAAAAGTCTGTTGTTGAATCTACTTATTCCAGATACGTCAAGCAATTCCACCTGGATAAGTCGAGTTAAATGGAATCTAATAACCTCATCAAGATGTTAAATAATAGAGAGGTGTGAAACCAACATTAAGTCATTTGAAACATTTATCCGTTGAACTAATCTGAGCGACATAAACTGAACAAAATGCTTTTTATTCTGCTTTACTTTACTGTGTGGATTCTGTTCTACATGAACTAATTAAAGAAAAACTTAATGTACTATTCTGATTCCTACAAAACTGTCAAGTTTCCTCAATTCAATCCTATTTTGGTGCTTTAAAACTGTTTCATTTTAAGTCAGACTAAGTTTTAAAAACGCTGACACGTACGGAATATTTCAATTAAATTGGACATAAGTAAATTTACTGAGTTCACTTTTTGGAGTGAAGGTTCCCACTGGGTCCCTAATTAATCAGTCAATCATGAGGCAAACATTCAATCGCTGGTTATGACGGATAAATAGTGTCTTAATCAAGTCTCACAGATATTATGGCCTGATTTGAACTTTAGATAAATCACATTTGCCCTCTTAAATTCAGGGTCATTTCTTGGATTTGTAATTTTCACGGTTGTAATAATATGGCAGATGGGTGTCAAAACATAAAAACATTGTTTAAGTTTGTTTTCCCCTGTTCCTATAGTCTACTCCTGTTTTTCATTTAGTTTTTTTAATGAACTTTCGTTTGTTTGATTAAGTTTTTTCTTCTTTGTTTTATTTCGGACATCCCTGTCGTAAGTATAAAAACACTCATAAGTATGTTCCATAATATAAAACACTGTTTGTTTCTACTCTCAAGACTTGAAATTGTAATTAAATAAATCAATCAAATTTAAAGGAATGAAGAAAAGAAAAGAAAATGAAGATATAAACTGAAGAGTAAGAATTTTAACACATTATCTGTTGAATAAAGCCCAATTTACAAAAATGATAAAGTATTCAGAAAAGCTGAAGTAGCAGAGGATGCACCTAACTTCAGTTTATCACATATAAAACTTCAATCAGTGATTGACCGAAAGTCAAATCGACCTTTTCCCTCATCAAAATAAAAAAAAAAGGAAAGAAAAAGTTGCTGGCTGGGAAATCTTGCCCACTCCCTGCAGAAGTCTCCTCACCTGAGGCACACGCTATTCCGATCCAAGTCCGACAGAAGAACGTAAAGTCTGTCTTCATCTCCGGATCTCCGGTCCTGAGGTGCACAAGCCTGAGCAGGGTGTCTTCCAAAATCAGTAATTTGGAGGCGCGTGGAGGGAGAGGCGGCTGGAAAAGATGTCCGTGGATGCGTGGAAACTCCTCAGGTGAGCCGAACGGTGTCTGAGCGCGAGGAGCCCAAATGAAGAGGAAAAGAGGGAGGAAACCACTTTTTTTTTTTAGGTCTGAAGGATACACAAGGCACTGAGTGGGATTTACAACGATTTCCCTTTCCTCTGCTCGTGACCGGAGCGCACGCACGCACGCACGCACGCGCGCACGCTCATCCATCCAGTTCATAAAACACGCTGATTCGGAGGAGGAGGAGGAGGAGGGGGGGTGTTGACGGATGGGTGAGTGGGTGTGGGGTATGAGGAGGAGGAGGAGGAGGAGAGTCTTGTCTCTCTAACATCCACCAGAAAACTTCATTCCCACCAGATTTCCTGCCAACATAAAAATAATTTGTTGAATTTACTTAATCCAATTATGTCCGCAATTTCCACCAAACTCAATTATGTCTGGAATAATTTCATGAGATCACTTAGATGGAACAGAAATAACCGACTGATAGGTGGATGTCCACATATGCAGGATCTGGGATTATTCTCAGAGGGGTCTGTTCATATTTGACTGTTTTTTAGTCGGGTCCAGTCTGGAAACAGAACTTCTGGAGACTGGGCTACAATGTCCTTCTCAAACTACTTCCAGCAGACTGCACCCCTATTAACCCTTAAATGTCCTCACCGAGACAAAAACAACTATGGTCAAAGTATTTCTTTGCATGTTTCATTTGTTTGGGGGCACAAATTCAATAAATGTACCATAAAATGATAATATTTTGGGTCAAGAATGTTTTTTAAATGGTTTTTATTTCCTAAACCTTTTGGTAAAGAATGTTGTCGGAAAAGTTTGTTTTTTTTGGTTGAATCAAGTGACATAATTCTGTTTAGTAAGTTCTCACATGCTTTAAATTAAAAAAAAAAAAGAATCTGACTTGTGGAATAGGAGTTTTTCTCAGTGGCTCCTTCCATCTGTGGCGTCCCCCAGGGCTCAGTCTTTGGCCCCTTACTCTTTAGTACATACCTGCTGCCTCTGGATCCCATCATAAAAAGGTTCAGTCACATTTTTCAATGAGACATAGAGACTCAAAAGTTGCTCAACCAAACAGTTGAATTAACCTTCTCCAACAGCATAAGAAAGAAAAAATCACTTCTACTGGGCTTATTTGTGACAACCAGTCCCAAAAACCAGGTTGAATAAACTGGGAATGAGATTTTAAAAAAAACTAAATAATTATAAGAAAAACATCATAAATGTTACATTTTCTGAACACAGCAGTGTTTCAAGTACAAAACACAATCATATAACACTCAAACCTTTAACTTTTATTACATTAATGCAATGAAACTCCTTTATTTTAGTCGTCAAAGAAGAAACGGTCTTTTTGTTCCAACATAAAAAACAGAATTAAATGCGAACAGCATCCATGTTTTATTCACCGAACACAATTAGGTCAATATATAGGAAACATAATTCTGCTTATTTCGATAGAAAAGTTCTGTTTCATGTTCTAAACACACTTGTGTGATCCCAAAACCTTTGACTTCTACACTTAACGCAAGGAAACCTTCTGATTTGAACCGTCGAAACTGCAACTATGTAGTTTCTGTGTCATTTCTAAGGGTTTATTGAAAATAAATGAAGATTGGGGGCGAGAAAAATGAAATGAAATTTAGAAAAGAAAGCCAGAACGGGGCAGCATGACTGAAGGTCATGGTGTCTCCACCCAACAGCTTATATAGAACAATGAATGCTCCTCTCAAAGAAACCATTCTGGTATCATGGATCTACGCCAGCATTATAGCAGGAGCGATAAAAGATAGAAAGATGATTGGTTAATTTCACTTAAGCCATTTTTCTCCCAACTGAGTTGTGTGAGATAAGATTTAATAGTTTATTAAGATATATATATATGTATACTTTATATACACATATACTGTATACATATATATATATACATATATGTATACATTTACACATATATCTATACTTTATACATATATACATAAATATATAGTGTATAAATACATATATATACATATACATACACTATGGTATATACATTTAAATATATATGTATACTTTATATACAGATATACTGTATACATATATACTGTACACATTATATATATATATATATATATTTAAATGTATATACTGTACATATAAATTAAATTGGGTATAAGTTCATCTGTTTAATTAAACAACTCACATCCTTTGATTGTCCGTTCCTTTATTCCAAGGTTTTAAAACAACAACAACAACAACAACAACAACAACAACAACAGCAGTAATAACATATATCGGGTGGGAAAACTCCCCCATTGAAAACCTGCACCCAGACGTATGAATTAATTTTCTGTTGCTGTGTGGTTCATGTGTTGGAAGTCTGATAATTGAAACCAGAGACGCAGCAGATACAGGGGAGAGGAAAGAAAGCGGAGCCTCATAAATGCAGCTGTTGTATAAATTACGTCCATGAATTGAGGATCACCTCTGGGTCATGAGGTACATCCCCCAAACACTGCCCCCCATTTTTCTTCCCTGTGATTTTGATGATTCGAAGCCAGTGATGACATCATGCTAACCTCATCCTCCCTATAACTATCTATTTAAGTCCGACTTTTGTCTTCTGTTGAAAGGTAATCAGCATCGCACGCAAGGTAAGCTCTCGCAATCATCTAACATCAGGATGACCCGAGACTCCGTTTGTAGATGTGGAACAATAAGAGCCGTTGTTCCGTTTCTGTGTAAGATTAGGATACCCCAGGGATTTAAAATAAATGCAGCGGTTCTTCTCGTAGATGTCGCGGTAGTTTGTGTCTGCGAAAACAAACAAACGTGTGTCTCTCTCCTGATCAACTTCTGATAGAATTTTAGTTGAATCGTTAAAAATCACACAGACTGAAAACAGCAGCAAAAATATAAGCAGCCCCTAAACATCAACAACATTTTATATCCTAGTAATCAGAGCGGATAAAATGAGAGAAAGAAGATTTTTCTTTTTTAGAATTCAATTCAAGCAAAAAGTTGAGAAAAAAAGTCGTAATGTCAAAAAGTGGAGCAGGAAGTCCAAATGTCAGGAATTTATTCCAGATTTCCAGAAAATAGCCCAACTGTGGAGGAAGTGGTGGAAATGTTGAGTCTAAAGTCAAAGCGTGAATGGATGTGATGAAGTAGTCTGATTACTTTGGGGCCTCCATCCACACGACTAAAATCATCGATAGAACCATAAACGCCTTTATTCTCTACATACAGAGTTGAAAAATATCTTTCTTGTCTGAGTTGGTTTGATTTTTTTCTCGAAATGAAATTTAAAAAAATAATAAAAAGTCCTTATTCTTATACCTGGCCTTCTTCCTCTTTCATGGGAACTTAGTGTCAAGGCCTTTTATTAAACCTAAGATTAATAAAGATTAGAGTTTTGTTGTTGTTGTTAATTCAACAACAACAACAACAACATTGTCTAACCTTCTCTCCTAATGACCAACAAGGAGCTTCGGGCGATTTCGACTTTGTTGCCAGTTCATCAGTTCACCACCGGCGGTCTAAGGATGTGGTCCTTCCTGAGACCCCTGTGGTATTTGTGTCTGGAGATGTTCCGACCCGGTCACTCATCAATGTCATTCAGAACAAAAAGTTCCCTTCCTGTCTCATAAATCCCACCCTCTGACAGGGGGCAGTGTCACCACCTGAGCAATGTTATTCCAACTCCAGCTGTCAGTGGTCATAATGTTATGGCTATTACACAATCTAAGACCAGTTTCTCAGAATGGGCCAAACGACGAGTGGTGAGTTCTGAAAAACTCCTGAAAGCACAAAAAGACTCTTTAAAGCCGAAAGACAACCGCCGAATTACGAGTGAAGTTTGTTGTTGTTGTTGTTGTTGTTGTTGTTGTTGTTGTTGTTGCTTTTGTTGTTGGGAAGTTCTCCAGACACCCCAAAAGTTCCGCAGGTAATCGTTTAATCATTTGACATTATCAAGAAGCCACACAGACAGACAGACAGACACACAGACAGACAGACAGACAGACACACAGACAGACAGACAGACAGACAGACAGACAGACAGAGCCTTGAGAGGAACAGTTGGATATAACAAGATGTTTTCTCCTTTGTCCAGATGTGTTTAATCCCCAGAACAACATATCGAGTCTCCCGGTCTCCTGACACGCGTTGTCACTGCGGATTGATCTGCTCAGGTCAAAGGTCAGGCATCAATTTGAGGCGGAGAATGTTATCTTATTTACTTATGCACACAAAGCCGAGCAGAGGTGTCTTGGGGAGAAACTCAAACAGTGTCTGTAATGACTATCAAATAAAAGTAAAGTGCTCAGAGTTCTTCCAGCCCCGTCCAACTCCCGTTAACCCCGTCCCCCACACAGCCCTCCTCCTCAGGGAGTCACCGCAGTGTGAATGAAAGTCCTGCTGTGACTCCTCACCCAGACTGAGTCAAGTTCTAGGTGAGAGGGATGGATCAGAGTTATATACATATATACACAAACATATATACACAAACATATATACAG
Organism: Lophius americanus; assembly: GCA_037951165.1. Lineage (NCBI taxonomy): Eukaryota > Metazoa > Chordata > Actinopteri > Lophiiformes > Lophiidae > Lophius > Lophius americanus. The sequence continues at coordinate 1,172,652 of JBBDHG010000166.1, read as the reverse complement.
AAACACATCTACACATCCAAACATGTATATACATATGTACACAAATAATTAACACACACATCTGAATATAGACATATATATATATATACATCTATACACACATTTACAGATATGTACATATATACCTATACACACAGAAATTTATACATATAAACACAAACATTTATAAATATATACACAAATCTACACATCCATCCATATCGCTCTCTCTCTCTCTCTCTCTCTATATATATATATATATATATATATATATATATATATATACATGTAGACATCCATACATATACATATATATATATATATATATATATATGCACACATCTACAAAAACATACATATATTTATTGCATACATATACACACATACATGTACACACATATACACACATACATGTACACACATATACACACATATATACATATCCATACACACATGTACACACATTCAAATTACACATGTATAAACAGACACAGCAGTTACATAAAGATAAATATGTGAATATGAGGAAAAGAGTGAAAACAGGTTTTCTCCTAGACGACAGACACGTTTGTTCTCCGCCGGCATGAAAGCTCAACAAAATCAATAGAGTCATTTATCAGTTTCAACAAGCCGCCTTCATCGACGTCCATCCATCGGCTGACAGACGCCGTCGATTGAATCGATGTGAGAAGAACATCTTTTTCACGGCGTGAGGGTTGTGTGCTCATTGATTTCAGAGCCAGACATCAGAACTGTGTGGAAAAACAGGAGTCAAAGTATCATTACGTGTTCTTGCGTCCCCCCCCACCCCACCCGAGAAATCCCTCGCGGCGGCGATCCACCGCTTTGACCTTAAAATACACGGTTGTGATTGAACGGTGGTAATTTAAATGTTCCAGCTCCTCGCCCCCGCCGCGGCGTCGGCTCCACGCACCGAATGCTGTCGAAAAAATATAACGAAGCTACGTCCAGAGAGTTTCCCAGACCCGATCGGGAAAACGTGCAACAGATAACGCCATAAACACACGAAAACACTTGAGTGGCCAATAAAACAATAAACTGCACACATAAGCAGTCAGACGGGCCATTCGGATCGCAGAGATAACAAACAATGGGCCTCATGCAGGATAGAAGGATGGCCCCCGCCGTGTCAAAGGTTTCACTTCATAATTTTGTTGGCTCCAGGGAGACCAGGGAGGACTCAAGGACCCGGCCTTGAATTGCCAGCAGTCCATCCAGGCCCATCCTCGGGTCAGGAAACACATTACGGATCAGACTAATCGGAAGGATGTGGGCCGTGCATGCGGCCCGCTCACTCTCCCTCTGAAGTCCGTGCCCACGGGTCCGTGAGCGGCGCCGCTCTCTGCCAAGATACTCTTTTTTATAATGTTTGGGTTTTTTTTTGGTGCGGTGGCCAAAACCCTCCATGATTTGGTCCGACAGGAAGGAGCGGTGTTGATGTGTGCTCAAGAACGTGGAGCCCGTGTTTGAGAGATTTTTCAGTCGGTGCCGATAAGTTCTGGCTGGAAGTGAGTGGAGTCCTTTCATTGGATGTGAACATTCCGCCCGCGGCCAGACGAGCAGCAAACAGAACACAGCTGTATCATCAGGAATAAGGCCCCCTTTTCCTGTGGAACCATCTTCTATTTTTCAGTCCAGACGACACCTTTTCATCATTTTTTCAGGCTAGTTATGCCGAAAGTTCTGCTGCGGTGGGCCGAGCCTGCAGGGGGGACGTTCTCACCACAATGAGCCTCTTTCTTCCTCTCCCCCTCTTCCTCTCCTACATATCCATGTTTCAATGATGCATGTTACCGACACGGCTTCTTTCCCAGAGTCTCTCTGCCTTCGGGTCCGACAGGTTTGAATGAATCATGTTTGGATCTACAGCTCTGGTTCTGGAAGAAACCCTCTGCGGTGGGTACCGTATCCCCGAAGGGTCGCCGTAGATTCTTCGTGTTGGCGCGATAACTCAAAAACTATTTCATGGATCATTTTCAAATTTTACACCTACATAGACTTTAGTGCGAGGAAGAGCTGGAATGATTTTGGGGAAAGGTCAGTTTTATAGTTTTGACACAAGGGGGAGATTTTATCTCCGAAGATTCTGTTCCATAATTTCTCAACAGTTGGTCCCTTCTCATCCAAATTTGGTGCATATGAATCTAGTCGAGGAGATCTATCTCGTATGAAATGTGTTTTATTCAGTAGGCGAACCATTTTTTTTTTTTACCACTTTTTAACCATTTTATAACCATTTTATTTTTTTTTCTATTTTTTTTAACCATTTCATATCCTCGAAAAGTTGGAGATATTGTGGAATTGTCATGCTTCATGTTAACTCACAAACATGCATCATTTTCAAAATGTACATCCACATACAGCTTAGCATGAGGAAGAACTGGATTGATTTGGGAAAGGACTGTTTCATGTTTCCACCACCAGGGAGAGCTTTACCTCCAAAAATAACTCCTCAACGGTTTGTCGGATTTTGTCCAAAGTTGGTGCATATGAATCGACCAGAGTTGATTTATCTTGCACATGTCATACTTTACTCTAATATATCATATTTGACTCACTAGGGGGAGCTCTTTTCATCCAAAAAACGTTTTCAGCCATGACTTCCAAACCGTTGGTCCGACTTAGTCCAAATGTATCTTATATGAACTACCTCCAGGAGCTCTAACGTTTATTTTTCAATTATAGTTTAATTGTATTTGTCATTTTGTACAGTGTCTACGTTTCGCTGAACAAATGAACGGACAAAAGCTTATCTGTTTTATTATTGAGCTGAGAAAATAATACTTAACCTCATCCAGCTTCATTATTGAGGAGCTTATCTCAGAGCATATTGCTGACATCACAGAGTTAAACCGGGTCCAAATGGACTGCTTGAGATAATGAGTCAGTCAGGGTAATAGCTTTTTCCATGCAGGGGATTGGGGGCTTCTGAGGATAAACCCGGGCTGTTGCGGACGACATCATAGGCCTATATTTTTTAGTTTTCATTAATGTTTATATTGTTATATTAGTATTAAAGGTATTTCTTTTTTACTTATTATTGTTGTTGCTGTACATCTCTGTATGTCTTACCACGTCGCTCTTCATCTTCCTCAGAAGGACTCTCTCTCTCTCTCTCTCTCTCTCTCTATAAAACCACCCAAATGGTCGAGGCAGACGGTTGGCCACCTCGAGCCGAGTTTTTCTCTAAGGTTTCGGTTTAGTCAGTTTTTCCTCTCTGTTGTCACCAAAAGCTCACCAATGGTTAAACGTTGGGCTTGTAAAATAAAGAGTATCATCCTGGCTTGTGTTTGTTAAGAGCCAGGAGAAAACTTTTGTCATAATTTGTTGCTATGTCTATAAAACTGATTTATCGCTTGTGTTTATAATGATGTTATAGAGAATTTGCAGAGCAAGCGTCTGGCAGCTAAGAAAAAAAACATTAGCATTTAATAGATGTTGTTTTTATGCTCTACAGACCGGTAGTTTTCAATGATGCCTTCAGGGAACCCCTGCCTCCTTGGATACCTCAACTTGGCTCATGGGGGTCCTGAGCAAAACATAAATAAATCACTATGATTCGGTTTATAAGTAAGACAAAAACATGAGACATGGCTCTTTTGACGTAATTTCAACTCTTTCTGCATGTCACTACATTTTGGAGGTAGATGCTGAAAGAAACCATCAGTGGAGGAAATGTATTCTTCAAATGAGTGTCAAATTAAAAATGATAATGATGTGACTCTAAATTCTAGGGGTAGTTTTTCATGCTCACAGAGTCACATTATTAGGGTCAAACTATTAGGGACTACTGCTTTTAAGAGCAATTACATAATGGGAATCTGATCTGTTTCTCTTGGTTTGCTTTATGTTATATTTAGTAAATCTTACTAAAGTCTTCCTCCTATTTTCTCTGCTTCACAATCTGGCATATTTCACAACTCTTGTATGTTGATATTTTAGCTAGATTGACCTTCAAACAGCTTTTTAGACGTAACTTTGTCAAGAGCATCACTTTCTTCAGTCATTTATCGAATTACCCACGACTCCTGAAGGCAACGTCATTGGGGAACGCACTGAGCGTTCTTCCTTAACCTGTCACTCATGATACCACGCCCCTCTCAGTTGATGCCCCGCCCCCCAAAAAGCCAAATTAGGGGAAAAAAGCCTGAAACTGAAAAAAAAAAGATTTGAATGTGAAAACATACACATTTGAAAACGAAAAAAAATAAAACCTCAAACCCGAGAATATATATAAGTGAAAATTGATTGAAAACATTTAAGAATATCAGAATTAAATCAAAATTATTTTTTAAATTTGAAATTAACTTTTTACTCCAGTTTGAAAACGTCATTGATTTGATTCAAACAATTCATGATCAAAACTTGAACTTTCAGTTTCAAATTGTATTTTTTCCATCGCATCCTTGTCCAGGATGTAACCTGCCTCTCGCACACGCCGCCAGCTGGGATTGCCTGAAAGCCCCCAGGAAGGAAAACAGTGGCATGTGGCTCTTACGCCGCTTAACGTTCCAATATGTCCGCCTGCGGGAAGCAGAGACCTTTTGTCTGATGAAACAGCTGCCCTGTCTGTTGTTTGTTGAACAAAGTTCATTAAAGTGAGTGTAAATCAAAGCATTTAAGATGTGGAAAAAAGAAAACTTGAAAAGTAGCTGAAACCTCAGAGGAACGGCGAAAGTCTGGTTTAAAGTCTTTGTGGATTCCTGTAGTGATTATTCCACTTTTAATCTAATTTTATGAGCCTCTCATGAGGAGAGCCTCCCACAAACTAAATTTAACATAAAAAACAAATTATAGCATCTAGCGTTTGTTGTCGATTCCACCAGGAGACCAGAACCGGTACCTAAGGAGCCACAAACGTATCGAGGCCCTTCAATCTTTATTCTTTAGTTCTGATCGAGTGAACGCTGCGTCAGACATGCTGCGTTCTCATGTAGCCACAGCGCAGGAAAAAACATGGATCCCCCTCCGCTGCGGTTCATCATGCCACCTTTCCAATCTGCGGAGGAGGAAGCTGCATCCTGCTCCAGCATGTCCATGAGGCCCGTTGAGCAGCTCAGAAGAATCCCCACTGTCACACTGTTTATACGACCTTTCACCTGACGGGAGGAAACAGGACATCGGCGCTCTGGTGTTTTTGTGAAGATAACCAGGAGGCTGCCTGCTCTTATTCTTAAAGTGTCAGAGCCGCTCCGTGAATTCATAAGCGTTGGTGGTCGTGGGTTTTTTCTTTCGGCTTTGATGAGGCTTCATAGCAGCCTTCATCATTTCAAGTGAGGTCACGGGAATGCGCGGTGTCACAGGTGCGGCGTGGGATCAAAAGACAACGCGTTGATCGTGATTCGGTTTATTCTTTGCATCAGCAGGTTTTACAACAATCGGGTCTTTTCATCAGTTGAAATAAAAATGCATAATATGGTGCAAAGCAGGACAATTGTGTTATTTCCTTGAGGAAAAACAACAAAGAATGTTCACATTATTGCATTATTATAATAATTATAATAATAATAATGGTTCAAATATGGGCTGGTGTACTTTATATATATATGAATGTACACACGAGGGTAACCAAATACAATAAATCTAATACACAATCTGACTGTAAAGTGTGCAAATCTCTACATACGTGCTGAAAATCCGCCTCGCGAGCGAAACAGATTCCAGATCATCGCTTGAAAAATCAACTCTGTCTACTAACAGACAAGAACCAGTGAGTAGTGACGTGATATCAAACGTCGTTATAGTCACTATCATTTCTCTCACGCTGAATGAGCGAGCGTCCTCAGAAAACAGCAAGGCAAAAAAAAAAAAATACAGCAAAATTTAAAAAATCGTTTTTTTGGGAGATTATGATCATTTCTGTAACTTTAAGATTAATGAGAGATGCTGGATAAAAGCGCCGGATAACAAACCGGTCATGAAAGCATGGAAATACCAGAACAATCTGACGTCTACTCGATAAAATGTCTTTGTTGTTGCTCTCACATCCTGCGACGCTAGGCGGACAGAGGAGCGGGCGGGTAGGGGAGGAGCCTGATAGGCTGGCGTCTCTGACTGCCGGCGTCTCGAATGCAGGGGCTGAAGAAGGGGAACACCTTTCCCCTCGGCCCGTTGGTGAAGGAGTAGAGCAGACTCATGTCGTCAGCATTATAGAAGGACACCCTCCTCTCCTCGCAGTCGAGGAAAACCCCGACCCTCTGAGGGGAGGAGCTGAGGTGCAGCCTCGTCCAGGGCTGCGTGCCGGCCGAGCACTCATTCCCGTTGCGCATCCGCAGCGTCCAGTAGCCGCTCTCTGGGCTCAGCTTGATCCGGGCCTGCCTGTCTACGGCCTCAGAGGCCACGCCCAGATCCCACTTTGGCTTGGGGCCCACCTCCACCTCCCAGTAGTGGCGGCCTGAGTGGAAACCTTGGGCGGCCAGGATGTTGACACACTGGAGGAAACGCTTGTCGTGGTCCGTGTGCGGGATCAAAACATCGCATTCGATCGCCACGGTTTTGTCCCTGGAGACGTAGATGCTCGGGTGCGCCGTGTCGACGTCAAACGTTAGGGGAGAAGGTCCTTTTGAGGGGAAAACAATTCATCCAATCACATCACGCCTTACTTGAAAATGCAGCATATGAGTTGATTAATGGCGCCATTAAGGAGGGTCTCAGTTATATCATTGTTTCATAATAACACCCACTGCTGGAGCGGCACCACTTTCCAGCTCAGGTCTTCCTAGTATCTGATGAAACACCTGAGAGGGGAGATTACCTGGCTTCAAAGACTTGAACATCTTCCTCCACGTGATGTACTGTAACGGCGCCTTGTATTTGTTGCTGAATTCATTTATATCAAACTCCGGGGCAATTCCCACTTGCGCACGCGGTCTGTGGGAATCCAAACAAACATTCCCAGCGCTAACGGCGCTAAATGGGAGTAGAAGAGCAGAAATGAAAAACATGTGACAGCTGGGGAACTGCCAGAGGCAATTGATCGATCATAACGCTGAAATGAACACTTACCCTAGTGGCGGGAACTAAAGAGAAGGAAATGAGGAAAACATTAACATCTGTTCTTTTTATGTTAATGAGAGAGTCACAGGAGGTGTGAAGATTTGATTTAATGGCGGTTAATCAGCGCTGATCTCTCACCTCAGTCAGTAAAATGCTCTCGCTGGTAGCGCTAGCTTGCTGTAGCACCTTCAGGTTGTCCTCCAGCTCCTTCAGTGCGAGCTCCACGGTCTCCAGGTGGTGCTGGACTTTCTCCAGCTCCTCCACCTGCTCCATCCGTAGCTGCTCCAGCACACTGGTCTCCTCATCCTTAAGGACCTGGTGCAGAGCTCGGAATTCTCCATGGATACGATGCTGCAGGTCTTCTCCGACTCTCTGCGACAGGGAAAATGGCCGCTCTTACAGGTTGAGGACACAATGCAGAATCTTCAGAATTGCTAGATGGCAGCTGTAGTGTTGTTGTAGCAGGGGATCACTGCCCCGTAGATCACAGTCTTACTTTATCGTGACAACGGTCTGAGAATATCTCCGCTGACGGAGATGTTTGTGGAGTGCCTGCTTAAGCTCCGCCCCCACTGAACACATCCGACTTTCAATCAGCCATGATCTCGACTGACACGAGGGCCGGACGGATTCCTATAATGTTAGCTTCTGTTTCTTACACATTATAAAGATGCCCAATCTGGAACAAACATCCATAAAACTGCCTAAACTATAACCTAAAAAGACGCAGCTTATAGAAGAGGAACACGGCCCAGATTTATAACATGACATCTTCATTGGCACAGAACAAACAGAGGCTGCCAAGTTTATTCTAGCGTTATTTTACAGGAATGGGGTTCATGTTACCATCCATGTCAGCGTTCTCAAATCCCATAGTGGCGAGGGATTTCTGTCGCCCCTGATGTTTTTTAAACCTTGGTTGTTTTTTGGGTTTTTTTTAGAACAGTTATCTCAGCCACCATCTGCATGTTGCAACAACAACAACAGAAAGATTTATTGTTACAGCTGGCAACAGGTTGTAGCCTCCTACTGGCTGTGACATAATTAGGTTGTTTTCTCTTTCATTTCTCCGAGCGTGGTGACGACGCAGCTTCCTTTCTACATCTGAGTAGATGTTCTCCTCCTCGTCACTTCTCCACAATCTCAATCCTCACCCATCCTGTTCCACGCTCGTTGGTATTTTTTGGCTGATCACGGATTATTATAAAGTCTAATCGGCCGATACAGTTGTTTTTTCTTCTTTTAACTTTCAAAACCATTAGATATGTATTTGAAGTGCTCTTAATTTGAAGGATTACAGTGGAAGAAAGGCTTGTCGGCATTGTGTATGTGTTCTGACCTGTTGAAATGAATGTCCTGTTGAAATAAAACCTTTTTAAACCTAATTTAGTACATTATATTTTCTACGTTGGCTTTTTTCAGCGTCTTCAGTAGCTCCGAAACAAACATAATTATATACCCATATACCCGTAAATAGATCATGTTGGCAATTCAGTCACAACGAGCCATAAATAGTCATGAAATTGACATATTGTTGTATATTTGGGGATTTTCGGCATTACTAATCGTTTGTCCTACATACACATTTTTCCCTGACAGTGCAAAAGTGAAAAGCTAATTATGCTGCTACAAAGTGGCTTGTTTCATCAGAGCTGCGAGCAATGTATATAAAAGTACACATCTCTCAGGACAAAGGAGAGGCAATGAAGCTGAAGGCATCAGAGATTGAGTTGTCGACCATCTACAGGCTGCAGAAACAGTTTAGGATTTCCTGTTAACTGCTTCAGCACTTCGGTCAGCCTTGTGTCTTAGTTTCTCTTTCGATTTTGGCTTGTGCAATTTGTCATGTGGCATAAGGCGATCTCGCTGTAGCAAATTAAAGCAAAAGGTATTTTTTAAATGCAGACTTCATGTAGTAACAGGCCTGTTTCAAAATAAACCACATTTGACCCACATTGACCGTCATGTTTTATGGTCTTTCACTATCATTCAGAAGAAGGACATCTGCAAACAAAACCCCTAATTATGTAGAGTGACGTAGTGCAAACAACCTTTAAAACTGGACATATGCATTCTTATCTGTTAAGTGCTGCTGTCGTTTGTGTTCCTGGAGTGGTAGAGTGTACCTTTATGGCATCCATCTTGTCTTTATCTCTGCAAATACTGTTGATAAAATCCTCCTTCCTCAAGTAATGGCTCTCCAGGGACTCTTTCAGTTGTTTCTGTACAGCAATATGCAAATCAAAACAGGGCAGGGGGCAGAAATAATGACACAAAAAGACTCATCAAGAACTCAAACACAACTGTCATTATTTAGACTACTCAGGAACCAGAAAAACAGCCGTTCCTCTACCTCAGCAGATTGTTCTTTTGTTTTGCTGAGGTTGAATGCGCCGAACTATAATAGCATTAGCCTCGGATACAAAACACTGAAAACCTTCACTTTCTGTTTTTACACTGGAGTAATCACATCTTAAACGGTGATTGTGGACACAGTCAAAGTAGCTGTGGCTGGTTTTTACCTTATATTTACAGGAAATGTTACATCTTTTCATTTAACTCTCCATAATAATGTTGAAATATTCCTTTAGGAGGTTCATACCGGATCTATAAATGGTTTGTAATTAGGTTGCAATCACTTTATAAAAGAGTACTTAACAATTATAGGTGGAAGTATAGATATTTAATACATTTTTTACCATTGAATGCAGGTTTAAGATCCAGTTACTTCTTTCTGTTGACCTATTTTGTCTATGTTTTCTTAGAAATGAATGCAAATTGTCGATGTTTAACACTTTACAAGGCTCCTAGTCGGCGACAGAGCTAACAAATCAAGTATAAAAGAAATGCGATTAATACTTATAAATAAGGTTCTATTATATCCCCAATAAATGTCAGTATTTCATCAGAGTCATAAAAATGAGGAACACCTAGATGAACGGGCAAAGTAAACAATAATCTTTTTATCACTACGGATAAAAGTGGCCTCAATATTTGGCGAGACACAGGTGACTGATGCACCTTATATCAAATGAGCTTATTAATGATTCATAAAGTGTTCACTCCCTAAAAATAAACTAATTATACAGGAATCATAAACCATTTACGAGGGGGGTCTTACTGCAAAGTGGAACTGAAATATGAAATTGTACAGCAGGGTTGATTTATGGAAGGATTTATGTATTGGAGGTAGTTTTATTATTCTAACAGTGAATAATGGTTCCCCTGTCCTACAAAGTAATATCAAAGGGAGTAGCGAGTGAACTTTGACCTGAGCAGTTCAAGATGATCTGTTTAAGTGGAACAACAGACACAAAAATAAACACAGATGTGGATTGGAACGTGCAACGTAACACAAATTCGACTCAAACACCGTTGAGGTTACGTTTGACTCATTCATAATTAATCAGTTTATTTTGAAGCAGAGGATTATTTGCCAAACAACTAAATGACCAGGAATAAATTGTTAGGCTACAAGCAGGGACATGGACTTGCAGCTGAAGCGTGAACTCACTTTTAAGTTCTTGATGTATGCGTCTGAAGTGGTGGCTCTGACCTTCTCCACCATAGCCGTGACCAGATAGTTCACTTGGAACTGCTTGGATTTGAACTCCTTGCGGCACTGTGGGCAGCTCACGGGGCCCTGGGTTCCCCTCCAGTACCGGGATATGCAGGTTTTGCAAAAGTGATGCATGCAGGCCAGCATGACGGGCTCCCGGAAAAGGTCATAGCATATGGCACACGTCAAGTCCTCTCTCAGGCTGCCTTTTGAGGATGTGGCGACAGCAGCAGCAGCAGCAGCAGCCATGGTGAAGGGTGGTTTCCTCCCCTAAGTCTGTTGACAGGAAAACAAAAGCAAAAGCATGGAGTCAGAGAGATATGAGCACGACTTACAGGGTAACTGAACCATTACATCATCTGGTGTCGAGTTAGATTCACATTGGCACGTTTATCTTGTGATGCACATTATTCTTAACCGATCCATGATCCAGCAGATAGGGTTGAACTTGAACGCACCACAAACTCAAGGAAGTAACTTTCTCCTTGTTTCTGAGAATATACTTCCATTGTAAATACAATGGAAAGTGACAGAATCGGGTGACAGATCACGGGATTCCGTTAATCTAGTTAGTGATTAATTTGGTCGAAGCAGCATTTGGTAGGAAGCTTTGTTTTGGTAAATCTGCAATGAAGCATGCTAACGGTTAGCTACAGCTAAAAGTAAACTGGTTAAATAACCTGTAGCTTAACAATTCCACAGCTTCGAAACGGCGACCACAATACACGTTTGAATAAAAAAACATGACTTACTTTTTAACCTACGTTGACTCTCGTTCGGGGAAATTTAAGTCCAAGTACACAAGAATCCCTATTATCCCTACGAAGCTGCTGGGAACAAGAAGTACACGCGCACTGCGCATGTGCGGACTGTATACGCGCAGCTGATTGGTCCGCTTCTTTCACAGCCAACAGCAAGAACTCAAGAAATGTGTTCAGTAATTGTGAAGACATGCCATGAACTTTACTGTGAGTAATGTATGGAAGCCGAGAGTAACCATGATGACAATCATGTATCTATATTCTTATTCTTGGACTCTTATAATACTCTAATATGCTGTTTGTAAACCCTAAGGCTGTAAAGGGATTTAAAAAAAGAGAATCCAACTGATTTACATGCATTGTAATTGATTAATCGTGATTCATCACATTTATCATTATTTGAACAGAACAATTTTTACAATGTTTGAATTCAATTAGATTTTGTTCTAGTTATATACTAAATATATAGACATTATGACCCGTGATGGTAAATATATATTATTTATCATACATTCAGATAGCTTGAATAATACTTTATCATCTGTAGCCATCATGTTTAATACTATGGACATAAAGTGTTCACTGATATATGAGAGAATTTTTCAATACTTAATTAATTGAAATCAACAAGTTATTTGGACAGCCCTGATACATTCCTTTATTATATTCTTCTGTATTCTTTATTGTATTATTTAAGCTGCTGTAATCTATTCGATTCTATTCTATTCTATTCTGTTTTTTCCCATTTTATCTTATCACATGTGATGTCAGTCTGTTATATTTTGTGTACTGTCTGAAACATGTATTTTGAACTTGAAAGTGTTTAATTTAATAGCAAGGGGAAATACTATTTGGGCGTATGACAATAAAATCTTTGAATATTGAATCTTTTCTTTATTCTTGGGTTGTTTGTTAGTTGTTGTTGTTGTTTTTTTTCAACTTTTGGAAGGTTAACTGAAGTCCTGTAAAGCCTTATCTGTTTGTGAAGAGGACATATCTATATGTTTCTGTCCGACAGATAGAAAACTCAATTTCTACGGATGTTGAAGATGGAAGTTGAAGTGGAATCTGGAGTATTGATCAATAATGGATTTTCCTTGATCCTGATATTTTCACCTTGAATCAGTTGCCAAGAAGCCACTTATGTGATCAGACATGAGTTTCCTGATCTCTGGTATACATAAAAAAAAGGGGGAATTAATGAATAATTGCAATCTTGGCTGCACTTGGCTTCTGTAACAAAACTCTAACATTTACTCTGCACGGCTAAGAGGAAGCAGTAATTCTTGTATCCTTCACAGACGACTCCTCTGCCTGTTCTCATGATACCTCTTCACAAAATGATACGAGGTTAATTATCTTCACCTCAACGCCGGCAAAACAAAGGAAATTATGATTGTTCACATCTCATGTAGCTTGAATTACCTCGGAGTGACACCGGACGGCAGATTTCACTTTCAACCACAAATGATTTAATGACCAGCCACCAAAGACGGCTGATCTGTCCTCTGTTCATTTCACCCGTGACGGCCTGCTGCTGCACCGAAACACCATTCAGCCCATCTCACTGCTCCACTTGTTTTCTACTGCAGCCTCACGGAACTTAACAATAAAGCCATAACAGTTTCTGCAATCTCAACAGGTCATGACATCACACACCCACTCACTCACCACCTCCCCCGTCTGTCCTCCCGGTCTTTGTGAGGGTCTCGCTGGGGGAAAAGCCTGATTCCAGGCGTTACAGCTGCCACAAACATGAGTCCGTCACTTATTTTTTGTAATTTATGTTATATTTATGTTGTTGTTGTTGTTGTTGTGTTGCTGTCATTGAGTGCAGCTGTAAGACGTTTTACATTTTTCCTGGGGATAATAAAGTCTAAAGTCTGTGCGTCTCAATAGTGGGATTCTTTTCTTTCTTTCTTTTTGTTAAATAATAAACTCTACAGAGTGGTATCTCTGTTTGGAAAACATTTTCCCGGCCAGAATATCAAGTTTTTTAAGCGCAGGTAGCAAAAGTAAAAACATTCTGCACAGTTAGGTAGAACTTCTTTTTTAAAAAGATGATAAATTAAAAAGTCAAGGCTCTGAAATGTCACATGACCTTTTTTTCTAGCTGTCTTTGTGTAAACCTGACTCAAACTTACGTCATTTTAACAGAATCGTATATTGAAGGAGTAGGATGTATACAGGTCAGCAGGGTCACAGGAGGAAGGCTCTGGGTTCAAATCCCACCGGGGACCTGAGGCCTTTCTGGTGATATTATGGTCTCATGTATTTTCTCCTCGGGACGCCGCACAGGATGAGCAGTTGGAGAAAAATGGACGGATGTCAGAATCTCACTTCGACTTCTTTTACTGCCACAATCCACAAACAGGCAAAGATCGGAATAGAATACATTTTCTATTTTCCACCGGTTGGAAATGTATCATTTAGGCTAAAATCAGTCTTGATGCCACAAAAGCATGCAACGACATATAATAAAGTAAGTAGTTGGTTTTTTTGAAACACATAAAGACCAGAATATACAGACTTTAATGTTTAAATGTAGTGGGGAAGTTTAAATAGCTTGCTGAAAAATGAATATTAAATAAAAGCACAGGAGAAAAAAAAGAAAAACACTTGGAAAGATATTTGCAGTATATTGTAATATTGTGCTATAGTATATACATTTTTTCTAGTATAGTATAATATTTTAGTATATTGTAATATTTCTAGTATATTTCCTGTATAGTGTAATATTTTAGTATATTGTAATATTTCCTGTATAATGTAATAATTATATTACAGTGTAATATTTATATTATAGTGTAATATTTATATTATAGTGTAATATTTTTATTATAGGGTAATAATTCCTGTATAGTGTAATATTTATATCATAGTGTAATATTTATATTATAGTGTAATATTTTTATTATAGTGTAATATTTCCTGTATAATGTAATAATTATATTACAGTGTAATATTTATATTATTGTGTAATATTTCCTGTATAGTGTAATAATTATATTACGGTGCAATACTCTAGTATAGTTTAATATATAGAATTAAATCTGCATTTTATTCGGTTACATTTCTGTCTGTGGGCTCTTTGATGTTAGTCTGTGGGACTAATCCAGGTTTATCTTATCTTATCTTATCTTAAAATCAATGCAGGCTGAGTTATACTGACTTTGATTTCTACATTCCCGATTCACCTCAGCGGCGTCATTACTTCAAATACACATCCGTTACTACAAATATTCAGGTGTCTTAAATCTTACAGCTCCTGTTTGTGAAGTCTTTTTTTTTTTTTGATCAAACCTAAATGACATCATTAAGTCTTGATTTTTATCGGAGGTCTAAGCAGCGGTCCCTCCTGGCAGCCGTCAGACAGCAGGGCTCACTGTCTGAATAATACTCCATCTTTAAAAACCGGTAAAGTGCACCTGTAACTAGAAAGCACTCAGAGAACACACACCTCCACCAACTCCATTATCACTTAAACCTGAGCAAACGGGGAAAAAAAGCATCCAGGCTATCTGGAAAAAAGAACGTCATGTCACGAACGGTTGGATCGGAGCACTCAGGCCGTAGAACACACTGTAGATGTTGTTATAGCGACAACTCTTCAATCCTGATGCGTCTCGTATCCAATCAAGTCACATCGCCTCCCTGAAAAACCTTCTCCAAGCATCGGAATCGTGTTTTTTTCCCATCAGGAGTTCACGAGGTTTCAACACCGAGACGGTTTGTCTATAACGGTGAGAAAAGGCATGAAAACAGATAAAACGAGAGCAAGTACATCAACATCTTCATCAATTGGACCAGATGGCCGCAACGCATTAAGAAAAAAA